>JBBPBP010000003.1:44568491-44591591 GCA_037974735.1 Cicer chorassanicum | reverse complement strand
TGGTTTTTCTCAAGAATTAGGGTAAAAATATATTTTAGAATTGAAATATATTGACAATATATATATATATATATATATATATATATATATATATATATATATATATATATATATATATATATATATATAATAGATTACTATACAACCAAATCCCTATTAATACTCATATATAACTAAACCTCTACTAGTTCTCCTATACTACTGAATCCCTATACGTGAGAGATTCCTACTAGTCCGTGATTAAAGTAATTTTGGCATTATCAGACTTAATCCTCTTTATACTCACGCCAAATTGGTTTTTTTTTTTTTTATCATGGAGAAGAACTGTACAAACACATAACTGACTTCAGATTTTTGTTTTAGCAAGTAAACCCAAATAACCCGAGTACAGTCATCAAAGGTTACAAACCAACGAGCTCCTGATATATTTAGAACATTAAAGGGACCCCATACATCAGTATGAACTACATGGAATGGAGAAGTACTCATTTGGTTACTAACTAGAAAAGGTACACGTTTGTGTTTAGCAAGCTCACACACCTCACAGTGAAGACTTTCTACCTCTAATTTTTTGAAGAGGGTCGGAAACAATTGTTTTATGACTCTAAATGAAGGTAGACCCAGGCGACAATGATACAAAATGACTTTGGCCCTGTTTGTCTTTATTGATTTAGAAAAAAAAAAAGTTGGTATTGCTGAGTAGATTTGAAGGAAGATTTTGATTATCCAAGTAATAAAGATCATTCCATCCTCTAGCATTACCAATTGTCCTCCCTGAATTCTTGTCCTGAAAGACACAAGATTTGTTATAAAAAGCAACATTACATGATAGGTCTTATGTTACTTTTTGTATGGAAATTAAGCTAGTGGACAATTTAGGAATATGAAGGACATTTCTTAGAGTTATGGATGAGTTTATTTGGACATCTCCTTGATCTACTGCAGTTAGAAGGGCACCATCTGCTGTGGATATTTTCTTGTTGCTAGGGCAAGGTGAATAAGTGGAGAAATGTGTAGGTAAGGGTGTCATGTGGTTAGTGGCTCCAGAATCTAGTATCCAATATTGGTTATAGGCTGTATCTGAAGCATTAAGTCCAAAAGAAAATTGAAACTTACCTAGAGGCAGTGTACTTGTATATACCAAAGAACTAGTACCTATTGGTTTCTCCATCTTACTAAGAAGTGATCTAATCCTCTCTACTTCATCTTCGTTGAGTCGAGCCAATCCACTTTTGCTTTCTTTGACTGCCATATTTGTAAAATCAACAAACAAACGATATTAGAGACGAAAGATTAATCTATCAAACAAAACAAACTTCAAACGTCTAAAAAATATCTACAAACTATAAGTGTGCTATAATGCCGCAATAGAAAAGTCCGAGCAAAAATCGTGTGAGCTTCAAATGACCCACAAACAAAAATGCTCGATCAAAAAGTGAACCCCCAAAACGAAACGAGAAACGACCGATCTACAATCTGGTTGAAAATGGCGGTGAGCAGAGATCTACAAGGCGGCGCGTGGGCACCACTCGCCAGAGATGATGTCGCAAGTGGGTGCCACGTGCCGAACTGGAAGGCGCGCGTGAGTAGGCCATTGACAACAGCGCTGTCGGCCGATCTAATGGAGGCGAGTCTTGTGGTGTGGGCGGTGGCGTGAAGTAGGCGGTCAAATGGACGTGAAGAGCAATGGGGTGAATATTGAACACACTATGGCAGCAAACATGCCAAAAAGAAATCTCAAGTTGCTGCAATGAAGGCAGCAAATAGGGCCACAATGAAAATGGCTAAGGTTTTAGGAAAAAGAAACAACAATGAAGGCGGCTGGTTAATGCAGAAGCGAGACTCTCGAAGACCGAGAGCTCCGATGCCATCTCAAGATTTAGGGTAAAAATATATTTTATTGAATTGAAATATGTTGACAATACATTATATATATATATATATATATATATATATATATATATATATATATATATATATATATATATATATATACTAGATTACTATACAACTGAATCCCTATTAGTACTCATATATAACTAAATCCCTAGTACTTCTAAACAACCCAATCCCTATACTTGAGGGATATTTTTAATAATAAAATAGAAATAGATTTTTACAGTTTTCACCATTATAAATGAAGGTTATATTTTAGATACCGAAACAGTTCGGTATCTAGAATGCATAGTATTTTTACTATTATCCTGATTATGCCACAAGTTGTCGTGACTTAGTGTTTCTATCCTACCTCAAGGTGAGTAAGCATTTCGGTCCTCGAAAATGTAAAGGTTGAGCAATTTATTTCCTCAAATTTACATAGTAGCAAATTAGTCCATTAAATTAAAGAACATCTATCAATTTAGTTCCTCCATCAAAATATCTCTTTAGTAAACATCCATCAAAACCAATGAAAAACCAGCATATGGACTTGAATAGTCACTTGCTGCATCAAAACAAGCCTAGAACCTTTAAAATTGTGGTGTTAAATTTGAAAGAGAAAAAAGACTATATTGACTAATGTTTTTCAATTTGATTTAAGAGACTAAATTACTATTTGAAATTTGAGTGACTAAATTGGCAAATCATTACAATTTCAAGGACTAAAATACTCGATGATCTACCCCTAAGCAAAATGCTACTTTGTGTTTTGAAATACTATATATTCTTATGATCTTTCACGAGGCGTCGCCGCACAGTATTAAAAATAATAGAAGAAAGCATTTAAAATAAATCGTATTTTCATTGAAGATTCACTTTGGTTTGTCTTCTATGCAAAATATTTAAGAGTTGAACAAGTTTGAAGTAAATTTGTTTTAACTACTACAGGTGTTTTGGACCTGGTTGCTGTCCAACGAATCGAGTAACATGGTGTAGAGAATTGGTGGATGAAGAAGTGTTGCAGTTCATCATGCATCCTTTCATTGATCCTGAACCAGATAGACCTTGGCTTGCTCAAAGAATGGGATTGAGGATTCCATATTCTGCTTAGAAAATACTCGGACACACGAGAATATTCCATACAGTTAGTCACGCGAGGATGGTGTGTATGAGATTTCCTCAGATACTATTTTCTCTTCATCTGTTTGTGATCGATCATCTAGTGTCATTACTTAGAAGAAAAATAATTTCATAATTTTGCACTTTATGTATCAATTAGATGTAGAAGGAGTATTTTTGTTTAAATTGAGTTTTGCATAAATGAATAAATATACATTTGCTTAAAAATTACCCTGCAACATTGTGTGGTAGTGTTATATGACGGTAAAATTGACATTGGGACGTGAGATCGCTCAAATCAACGCAGAACCAAACAATTGCTTAGTGTTGGTGATTCTGTTTTAGTATGTCATAGATGATTCTAAGTTTCTAACTTTCAAGGTACTACAAAATGGTTGCGTTTGATTTAGGCTTCTGCTGCCGTAAACGTTGACCCAATATCATTACAATTTAAAATAGAATTAAGAATACAATTATTAAAAAGAAGACTAATATTACTATTACCTTATAATAGAGATGACTTCTTTGACAACTTACAATAGAGATGGTTAAGTTGATTTGATCATATATGAAAAAGAAGTATAAAAGTAACTCCCAATAAGGAGTAGAATAGAAAAAAATGTAGCCCTATGGGTAATTTAGAAGTCCTGAAAGCATTGTTACATTTTCAATGAATAATTATCTTATTTTAAATCTTTAAACAATGTTCTGACCATACTTGTTATCAATAATTTGATGGTCTGTATTGCTGAAAAGAAATTATATCCCATCAAGTGGAAAAGGGCTTGGTAGTGATGGTTATAGAACCAACCTCTGTCTTGCAAATAAATAAAACAAAAATAAAATTAAAAAACCATGACATCTTTTCACCTTTAAGTAAGACCTATATTTTGGTATGTAAATAAGTTACATGCAAGAAAACGGTGTCTTTTTACAGTGTCAAGTAGCAAAACATGACAGGCGTTTCCATATACAATGTTCCCAACGGATAACATTTAATCCAATGAATTGGGCCAATTTTACAACAACATAACCACAATATATTTTGGTATCATAAAAACTTCATTCAATAACTGTTTACATAAAAGAAATTAAATACTTACACGACAAAGCCAACACAAAACACACATTTAAAGAAGCAAAATATTTTAAGTTTGCTTGCAGCACTGCACAACATAAACATAGGGCCAGAAAAGAAAACAAGGGAATTCTATAAAGTCTTGCATTTTGGCGATATAGGAGAAAAGGTATGTTATTGGCTATTTTGAAAGTTTAAAGTACAGAATCAAGAGGATAGCAAGAACCAGGACCGCAACAATGGCGCTTATAATACACTTGTTCCTGTTCATCCTTTTAGACATGTTAGACAATATTTTCTTGCTCTTGCTTACGTTATCATCCACTCCATGAAGCTGCATAAAGAGATAAATGACCCATCAGTAGAGTAAATGGCGTGTGATTTGCCTTGCACCACCACCAATAAACAGAGTTATATTTCAAGTATATTCTCAAGAACAAAATGAGTTAATACTAATTGAACCAATATGCAGAAAATCTATGAAATAGAAGAAAATCAACTTTTATAATGCTACATGAAAGTTGGCAAGTATGGAAAAATTAGAAAGATAAGACTGAACCAGTTTCTGGCACTCAAAGGTCCTAAGATACAAGTCAAAGAAATGTTGCAAACTGAAGCTACCATTATTAGAAAGTAAAGTTCCTAAACACATCTTGTTACTAATAGAAACACAAGCAAATTATAAGAGGAAAGAGTAAAAAAATTACTGTGCCATGTGCATGCAGCAGAGATTGTCGCTGAGAATGCAAATCTTGAAGGATCGAAACGCCAAGCTCTTCAGTTTCCAACATTGTTCTCCTACTGTCCTTAATTCTGTCACTAGAATTGTTCAACCTCCCAGTTGATATCATTAATCTGTCTCTTTGATCAGCTGATACCTATTTAAATCATATTAGCAATAGATGTCAAATTTGGCGGGGAAAATCCAAGAAAAATGAATGTTCAGAAATGTAGATTGAAGCTACTCAATCAATCTCAAAAATCAGGAATCAGATGGTAGAAATGCCATTGGCCACAATAGGACTTGAGATATCACCATTTTGTGCACCACATGATGAAAAGTGTCTGAATTTTATTATTAAACTCTACCTCTTAAGAGAGATTACTTTTAAAAATTTGTCCATGTAACCCCCTATATACTAATCTAATGCCGTCTAAATCAAAATTATAATACGCATATAAAATTTTATTCTTTATTTATGATGTCAACTATAACTAGAAAAATTATTTTAGAAAATTTGTAACTACTGTTCTTAAATGTTACACTTTTTCAGACATTAAATCTTATATCATCCCTTAAAAAAAGTTTATATTCTTTTGGTTTCTACTTCACTAGAAGATATCTATAGTAATTGATAACTTCTACGTGTCTCTCCGACAATATTATTATCCTTCCTGCAATTGAAACCAATACATATAATTGATCTTTTCTGTTTGGAAGTACCGATTATGTTTACTACCTGAAAACTTGCAGTTCAAAGTTCGAACATACAAAAATACTGCACATATTTATTAGTGTTTAAAAAATTCAGTTAAGATGACATTGTTTCATCCTTAATGAAAAGGATGCATATGACAAACTTATCTTCAAAAGATTGGAATTCAAGTCAGTACATAGCCATCAGCCTATTCAATATATGCATGCAAATATAAAACAGCAAGACAAAATATGGACAAATTACTTAATAGGTAAATAAGGGTAAAGTACCATTTTAATCCATATATTCTAATCTTGATTTATTATGTCTCTCCCATTCAAATAGCTTCAAATCAGCCCTTCAATTTAAGGGACAGTTACAATGTGATCTTAATTCAATTTTTATTCTCCATAATTAAAGAATTAGTAATTTTAATGTGAAAGCAGCATGATTTACTTGAAAAGGAGAAACCACGACACATCAAGTCATTATTTGACCAATAATTTAATGGAGAAGGTATGAAAATATAGGGAAATAGAGGATCAAATTGTCATTGTTTCACAGGACAGTGAATGGTCCTATAACATCATCAAAGAGTGTCAAATTAAAAATCAATCATACCGTCAAAGCATCTGCCATGCCTGATTCCAACAATTCATCCCGGGCAGAGGGGTTCAAGTTACCAGATACAAGTTTCTTAAGTTCAGTTTTAATATTGTTCAAATCTGATTTGTATTCCCGCAACTTAGCAAGAAGAACAGCCTTAATATTTGGCTGCAAACTTCTTGCCTCAAGATCCATTTTTCGAATCTACAAATCGATAAGAACAAATATATCAGAATCCCATAATAAAGCAGAAAGAAAGGAAACTTTCAAACAAAACAGAAAAAAAGCGAAGAGGGTACCAAAGCTTCTGCTTCATCAATTCCAGCCTTTATTTCTGAAATCTTTTGCTTCTTTCGCTCTGCAAATTGAACAAAAAAGACACAAATCATAAAAGAATACGTGTGTGCGTTTGGCTCTAGCAGGAAATGATACGCGTCAATAATTGCTCTTTTCTTGATAAATATCTTAAAGGTTTTTGTTTATCATTTTGAAATAATATTTAGGGTATAGGGTTTAGCATTCTATAAAGAATATTTTAAGATCCATTAAATATTCAAGTAAGCCAATAGCCAAATGCCCTATTCCCACCAAATGAGTATTTGAAATGCACCCAGCCATCTATAAAATCATAAATTTAAAATCACACAGAACTTAGTTTCTGCTTCAATTCAGAACAACTCAAGCAATGCTATAGGAAACATTAGTGGTTTCACAATTAAGACGTTGCCTCTCGTGCCAACTTTATATGAAAGGGAATGAAATAATTCACATTGTATACATAAAGAGCATTACCAACTTAAGCAATTAACCATTCAGGGCAATACTCATTAATGGTTTTACATTGTCAACATTAACCAAATTCTTGTAAATAGAATCAGTTTTAATCCATAGAAAAAAATACAAAAAGTAAGGTTATTTTTTTTCTTTAAGTACTGCAATAAATTTACACATAACTTACTTTGGATTCATTTTAAACTATTTTCCACACATGTCAGACACACTGTTAATAAGTTTGGCTATATTTGGATTGAATTACTCGAACTTTTCTCTTAACATAAGTACTTGTGAGCCTCTTTGGAAGAGCTTATGCAAACATCTTATGACATCTCAATAAGTTGTTTTCAGCTTACTTCCATAAGCTCTTTAGCACAACACTTTATTTTATCTTTTTTCATAGAATAACTTATAACTTATTCATAAACACTTATAGATAGGAGTATGCTATAAGTGCTTAACTATACTATTAATGAGTGTGACAACAATCAAAACTACTCAGCATTTGTTTGGTTACCCACTTGCTACTTAGTTTCTCGCGTTCCAATAAAAATTGCCGTGATTTACAGAAGCTATGAATTGAAGCTTCTACTTCACTGTGGGTTTTATGCCGTGATTTCTCAATTTTCCAAACATGCACTGAGAATGTAGCAAAACATGATTGGATGATAACACTTAATTTTAACTAACTAAACTGCAGATCAAAATTAAACTCAAACAAATTATATTACATTTTAATACAAAAATAACCTACATCCAAAACAACACATACAACCTAATTTAGAAAAATAAGAATTAGAAAGTAAAACTAAATAACAAATATCACTGAACCAAGAAGCACAAAGCCACCATTAAAGTTTTAAAATACCACAAAAAAATGAAGCGTGAGATCAAGAAGATTTCAATTCAATTCAATTACCTCCATTAAGAGATGCAGCTGCAGTACATATTTTTGATAGATTAGCAGAAAGCTCGCAGTATTGACGTTCATATCCCTCAAAAACGGTACTCATCGTCCCCAATAAAATTGCTACGTTCTTCGTTCAATTCACGATTAACAACAAAATTTCCAAAAAAAAATTGCTATGTTTCTCTGTTCAATTCATGATCAACAACAAAATTTCAGTGCCGTCCAAATCAACAAAAATATATACCGAATTCATAAAATAGAAACAGAACCTAGAACCTTAAGATCGAAAATCAGCCACCGAAAAAGACCTAATTCGTTGAAATGATAAGGATCGGTCACGAGAAATTCGATAGATGCGTGAAATTGAGCGTGCAACTGAGGTTGTCGGAGATGAGGTCGGAGATTCTCGAAACCACCGGTAGTTTAAGCGGAGAACGGTGTAAGAATGGCGTTTAGATTGAAAGGATCAAAACGACAGCGTAAGTAGAAAGTGGATGATGATGATTATTACGACAGCACGTCGTTGAAGCATATTCCCGTTCGGATACACGATTTTCTACCATGTATGCGCATGTACTAGATGGCACGTGGCTTAAAAAAAATGCTATTATTTAAATGTAACTGGTGGAACGCATTAGGACAAATTACGATTTTAATAAATATACTATTCTATTAATCTTTTTGTGTAAGTAATTTATATATTATGTAAGTAATGTATATATTGTTTGGGTAGAATCTGTGTAATGAATTTGATTGACATTAAAGATATAATTTGAATTTTATAATTCAATCTCATATACGACAAGTAAATAACTTATGACAAAAAAAATTTAACCGTAAATTAAATTGCGTCTACAATGTTTACAAATTATTGAAAATTTTCTTATGCACAACATTTGTAATGTCGGCGCATAGTTTTCCTTCATCATCTAAAATAAGAATATTCATTCATTTCTTTGACTTTACTCGCTAAATAGCTACATATAATTTCTTTGACTTTACTCCCTAAATAGCTACATAGAATTGACCATAAGTAAATACAAGTTGCTTCAAATACAACTAACTTGATAAAGAGATTGACTTTGACTCTTATTTATGGTCATTGCAAAACACAACGACAATAGAAATTGTCTTCTCTAAGTTTAAATGGGAAATGGAACCAAATTCATCTTTGGTATATATATCTTATCACCAATATTTTTTCCTGTGATCACTATTGCTCTTATAATATTTGTACCACAGTTCATTTCATTTATGAGCAATCTTATTCCATTACATAGTCCATTAGCTTGATCAATGTTCCTCCAAAGCATGACTGAAACACCAACTTTTAATCTTAATTGGTGATTTGGAATTCCTGAACATTTCATGTCATTCAAAAATTCAGGTGTGAACCAATCTCCCTGCACAACACAACTTTCATTAGAAAGGATAGTTGAGTCTGAACTAATGTATTCCTTTTCCTCACATGGAATTAATGATAGAACATAATCATTAATGATATCTACAACATCATGAGTCGGAGCAAGTATTGTCCTCTCTTCATAGTATTTCAAATTGCTCATGTTTTGTAAAAGCAATGGATATGTCAATTCAACCAATGATGATAGAGGATTTTGGGAATTTGTAACCAATAAGTCTTCATGAATATTAATAATACTCTCTCCTAACTCATTTGAGTCATGTTTACCGTTTTCAATATCAAGCATCCAATTTGCAAAATCTTTAATCTCTTTAGTATCTTCATTGGGTTATGCAGTTGTTAAGCGCATATTTCTTGACAATGTCAAAACCTTGCAGTATTTCCATATTTTAGATGAGTTTATTGAAATTGCCACTATGTCATGCCTACAACCTTTTCTAATAACAAGTAATATTTGTCTAAAATCACCTCCAAAAACAACTACCTTCCCACCAAATGGTCTATGTAGGTTAGCCTTGTCTAGAGTCCTCATGATATCCCTAAAAGTACGATCTACAACTTCAGCACAAAATTTATTAAGCATTAGTGCTTCATCCCATATAATAAGCTTAGAATGCAAGCTAAGATTAGCTTTGTCAATGAGTTGTTTGATGTCACATGTAGATGTTTCAGTTGTAACCAAATGAATCTTTAATGCAGAATGAGTTGTCTTTCCTCCAAGTAATAATAAAGTTGAAATCCCACTTGAAGCAACATTTAAAACAATTGAACCTTGGGATCTCAAAGTAACTGATAAAGTTCTCCAAATAAATATTTTTCATGTGTCTCCATATCCATATAAGAAGTAAAACACTAATGAATTAGTCATCACAGAAGTAATAATTTGATCATACACTAACTCTGTTCTGCGGTTAAGGATGACAATAATGAGACGTGGATTGCAATTAACTCATCTTTGTCATAGTTTAATTCATCAACCAATAAACTATTTTCAAATTGATTCATATTTGAATGTGTATGGCATGACATGGTCTTAAAGCTTTTAAGAGATTTACCACTCATGAAAAGTAATTTGTCCAACTCAACCAAACAAATATTTTTTAACTCATCATCATTGATTTGAAGACTTGAATCATAAAGAATAATTTTAATCATATAATCAATGTTGAAATATATTAATAATGATAACACAAATATAATATATGATGGGGAATAAACACAGAAACACAATAACAAGTAATACGCAGCGGATATAAAATTCTCCCAACTTGCAAGAACCCGTGAGGAGCAACAACAAATATATGGCAGCAAATTAATCAAAATAAAAGATTGTAAAGAACACCGATATTTTTAACGTGGAAAACCCCTCAATGCAAGGGTAAAAACCACGGGTCGTCCAGACCAAAGAAATAGCTCCACTATAATCAAATAAGGGTACAAGAGAGTCTCAAAAAGATGCACCAAGTGTGCCTACAACCAGCCAAAATAACAAAGCACTAAAGCTTACAAATGAAAAGCAAGAAGAAGAAAAAACACCAAAAAACCTGCTGCTGTGCGAGCACGATTTCTCCCACTCCAGACGTCGTTTCGCCGATCCAACCGTTGAAAATGAAGCCCTGAATGTTGCGAACCTACTGTCCAAATTTCAGCTCGATCCAACGGTTAACGAATGCGCAATCGATGTTTTTCTGAGACTGATTTAACAAAAACGGGAATAAGGTTTACTCTTCTCTTTTCTCTTTTGGTGACTGCCTTTTCTCTCAAAATAGTCTCTCTCTTCTAACCCTAATTAGACCACTCTCCACTTAAATAAGTGAGACACATGGACTACAATATTTGGGCTTTTCTCCACATAGGAAGGGAGCCCAATACCCAACACATCTCCCCCTCACAACTATGTGGAGATAATCGCCAAACCGGCGATATCACAACAAGTTTCAAACTTCCCTCTTGGTAATGCTTTAGTCATCATATCAGAACCATTATAATCAGTATGAACTTTAGCCAACTCCAACAACTTAGCTTCCAAAACATCACGTATCCAATGATACCTCACATCAATGTGTTTGGACCTGCTATGAAACGTTGAATTCTTACCAAGATGAATAGCACTTTGACTATCGACAAATAATACATATTTATCATGAATAAACCCAAGCTCAGCCTTAGAGTTTTCCATTTGAAACCTTTGCAACACTCTCTCAATATAGTGTTCTTGTGACATCCAAAGTTTCTTCTCTTTTCTGTCACGCATGATTCTTATGCCAAGAATCTGTTTAGCTGCTCCCATGTCTTTCATGGCAAATGACTCGCCCAACTGCTTCTTTAACCTGTCAATCTTGGAAATATTTTTCCCAACAATAAGTATGTCATCAACATATAATAACAGGATAATGAAATCATCGTTAGAAAATTTTCTAACAAATACACAATGGTCAGAAGTAGTCTTCATGTATCATTGGTCACACATAACAGACTCAAACTTTTTGTACCACTGCCTTGGAGCTTGCTTCAAACCGTATAGACTTTTTCTTAGTCTACACACATAGTCTTCCTTGCCTTCAACAAGAAAACCATCAGGTTGCTTCATGTAAATCTCTTCCTCCAAATCACCATGAAGGAAAGCCGTTTTTACATCCATTTGCTCTACCTCTAAGTCAAGTGTAGCTGCCAAACTCAACACGGTTCTAATTGATGAAATTTTTACCACAGGTGAGAAAATCTCATTAAAATCAACACCCTTTCTTTGACGGAAACCTTTCACCACTAATCTGGCTTTATACCTCGGAGACTTTGAGATACTCTCAAGTTTCACTCTATAGATCCACCTGTTTTCCAAAGCCCTTTTGCCTTTTGGCAACTTCACCAAATCATAAGTGTGATTATCATGCAAGGATTTCATCTCATCATGCATTGCATCCAACCACTTTTGACTTTCTTCACTCTCCATGGCCTCTCGAAAACACTCAGGTTCCCCTTCATCAGTCAAATTCACATACTCATCAGAAACATACCTTGTAGATGGTTGTCTCTACCTCTTAGACCTCCTGAGTTGGGTTAGAGATGATTCAGAAGCATCATTAAGATTTTCATCGTGTGACAACTCATGATCTTCACTAGTTGGAATATTTACCTCATCTCCAAGTCGATGATCATCAACACAATCATGTGGCTCATCATTCTGATCATTACCATCAGTAGTATCCAAATCAGGAACAAGTGACTGAACTGGATCACCATCAGATAAGACGTTATCTCTCTCAGGTGTAGTCTTCTCCACCTTATCAATGTCTTCAATAGTTTGGTCTTCCATGAACACTACATCACGACTTCTAATAACCTTTTTGTTTATAGGATCGTACAACTTGTAGCCAAATTCATCTTCACCATAACCAAGGAAGATACATTGCCTTGACTTTGCATCCAACTTGGATCTTTCATCCTTCGGAACATGCACAAAAGCCTTGCAACCAAAGACTCTCAAGTGATCATACTTGACATTCTTCCCAAACCATACCTTGTTTGGTACCTCACTATTCAAAGCGATAGTAGGAGTAAGATTAATAACATGCACCGCCGTGTACAGTGCCTCACCCCAATAATGTTTAGGCAACTTAGCTTCAGAGAGCATACACCTCACTCTCTCAACAAGTGTCCGATTCATCCTCTCTGCTAAACCATTCAGCTGAGGAGTTTTAGGAGGAGTCTTTTCATGTGCTATACCCTGTTGTTTGCAATAGACATCAAAGGGTCCGCAATACTCACCACTGTTGTCAGTACGAACACGTTTCAGCTTCTTGTCTGTCTGCCTCTCAACCAAAGCATGAAATTGTTTGAATTTCTCCAACACTTGGTCTTTTGTCTTCAGAACATAAACCCATATTTTCCTGGAACAGTCATCAATAAAAGTAACAAAATAAAGTGCACCACTAAAAGATTTTACCTTTAAAGGGCCACAGACGTCAGAATGTACCAACTGAAGCAACTCTGACTTTCTAGAGGGAGGATGCCTTTTGAAGGATACTCTAGTTTGTTTACCAATTATGCAGTGAGAACATTTCTCCAAATCTACATTTTTCAATCCTGGAAGCACATCTTTTCTAGCTAAGCAATTTAACCCCTTTTCACTGATATGGCTAAGCCTTCGGTGCCACAAAGATGATTCCATATCCACGGCATTCACACTGTCTTTTGCAACTAAAGTTTTTGTCCAATACAGTTTACTAATTTTCTCCCCTCTAGCCATAACCAAGTTACCTTTACTGAGTTTCCACTTTCCAGAAGCAAAATGATTATCAAAACCACTTTCATCAAGCATATGCACGGAGATCAAATTGAAGCGAACATCTGGAGCATGTTTGACTCCTTTAAGCAACAATTGCATTCCCATGTTGGTTTGCAAGCATACATCACCAACACCGATTACCTTAGATACACAATCATTACCCATCTTCAAAACTCCAAAATCACCTGAAGTATAAGATGTGAAGAACTCCTTCCTCGGTGTAACATGTAGTGTAGCACCACTATCAATTATCCACATGTTCTCATCAGATACAAGATTAATTGACTCATAGTCACGGAGAATAACAAGATCATCACTAGTAGCAGTAGTAACACGGTCATCATCACTATCATCATCACGACCCCTTTGTTTCTGCTTACCTTTCTTGCCTTTGTTCTCCTTTTTCCACAGAAAACAATTCTTCTGTATGTGCCCTGTTTTATGACAATAATGACACTCCACATTTTTGTATCTAGACTTGGACTTGCTTCTGCTGTTTTCTCTACCACCCTTCGGTTCTTTTTTCTGACTTCTCCCCCTATTTTCAGTGACAAGAACTTCAGATTGAGATGAAGAACCCTGTGCCTTCCTTCTCATCTCCTCATTCAAAACACCACCCTTAGCCGTTTCCAAAGAAACAACACCATTAGGAGCTGAACTCGTTATAGAAACCCGAAATGTCTCCCAAGACTCTGGTAAAGATAACAGTAAAAATAGTCCCAATAGCTCATCATCAAACTTGATACCCATTCCAGACATTTGATCAAGGAGCCCCTGAAATTCACTCAAGTGGTCCGAAATAGACGTTCCCTCCTTATACTTCAAACTTATGAAACTATTCAGTAAGAATAATTTATTATTCCCTGATTTAGAGGCAAACAAAGTCTCTATCTTATCCCACATAGTTTTTGCATTTGTCTCATTAGCAATATGATTATAAACATTATCTTCTACATATTGCCTAACAAAACCACATACCTGTTGATGTTCAAATTCCCAATCTTCCTTAGATTTAGTATCCGGCTTTTTCGAACCAAAAATAGGAAGATGCATATTCTTCACATATAACAAATCTTTCATCTTGCCCTTCCACAAATGGTAATTAGTACCATTCAAGCATACCATCTTTATATTCATATTTGCCTCCATCCTTCAAGCAAGTCAAATAACCTTTTAACCAAGAGCTCTGATACCACTCTGATGGGGAATAAACACAGAAATACAATAACAAGTAATACGCATCGGATATAAAATTCCCCCAACTTGCAAGAACCCATGAGGAGCAACAACAAATATATGGCAGCAAATTAATCAAAATAAAAGATTGTAAAGAACACCGATATTTTTAACGTGGAAAACCCCTCAATGCAAGGGTAAAAACCACGGGTCGTCCAGACCAAAGAAATAGCTCCACTATAATCAAATAAGGGTACAAGAGAGTCTCAAAAAGATGCACCAAGTGTGCCTACAACCAGCCAAAATAACAAAGCACTAAAGCTTACAAATGAAAAGCAAGAAGAAGAAAAAACACCAAAAAACCTGCTGCTGTGCGAGCACGATTTCTCCCACTCCAGACGTCGTTTCGCCGATCCGACCGTTGAAAACGAAGCCCTGAATGTTGCGAACCTACTGTCCAAATTTCAGCTCGATCCAACGGTTAACGAATGCGCAATCGATGTTTTTCTGAGACTGATTTAACAAAAACGGGAATAGGGTTTACTCTTCTCTTTTCTCTTTTGGTGGCTGCCTTTTCTCTCAAAATAGTCTCTCTCTTCTAACCCTAATTAGACCACTCTCCACTTAAATAAGTGAGACACATGGACTACAATATTTGGGCTTTTCTCCACATAGGAAGGGAGCCCAATACCCAACAATATATATATATATATATATATATATATATATATATATATATATATATATATATATATATATATATATATATATTATATTTAATATTTAATTGCATACCTGAGTTGTTTAACCTTTTCCTTTTTTCGTACAAAATTTCATCACATAAGGATTTGTAATTGAATTCATGAACAATAATATAACAAATAATTTTCTCAGCTGATATCCAGAGGGCAACTGACTTGCTTTAGTAATAACATACACAAATTCATTGTCATCTTGCAGCAACTCAAGTGCAAAACATGTTTTCTTAATATCATTGTAACTTGTGCACCTCTTTTGTATTGTCAATAGGAGTCTCAAAAAATAAACATTCTCACTTCTTGGGGGAATATAAGTAAGTCTTCCAATTGAATTATCTTGCCTCCTAGGCTGTCATGTTCTGCTATTTTTTATATAAACAAACCTTGTAGGAAATTCAACATAAATCAATTCTCTTCCTTTAGGATACTTTTTGTTTTCCTTAAACCAACCTAAAAATATTGTGTCAAGTTCTTCATTACGCGCCACAATAGATTGAGTTGGAGAATTTTATGAATACATTATAGACTGCTCATTTTCAAGGTGAAATGAAAGCCTTATAACAGGAGGCCACCTTTTATGGATGTCAGACTCAAAAGTCCTCCAAACAGCCTCACACGGAGCTAAATATCTGCACTCATAGTACTGTTTTATCTCATCTAGTACCTGGCCATTTTCAGTTTGGTTTGAAATCTCTATTGTGGCTCTATCTGGTCCTTTATTAACATACTTAAACAAATACTTTATTGAGTTTCCCTTGTTGCAATACTCAACATTGACATGTGATTGATATCTCATCAACAAATGTGGATTGTATGGACCTGCAAACCTATTGTCCAAATTGATTCATTTTTTCAAAACAGACAAACCAATATCTCCCCGCTTGTACTTTGGATAACCTTCATTGTCAACTATAGTTGAAGGTTGGTAATCCTTTGAGAAATACTTTGAGCACTTGTCATCTTTCATGTACGGGGATTTTGGATTGGAAGATCCACATAGACCATGTAGCATGAAACTTGAAACAACATTTGCAAGTTTTGGATATAAATTACAATAAGACAATTCTGCTGAAATGAACTTGTCGATGTCATTACCTGTTTTCAACGAATTTGAACCTTCAAGCCATAACAAAATGTGTACGTGTGGCAATCCTCTCTTTTGAAACTCTATGGTATATGTCCCTATTAAATAAATTTTAAATATATTAATTTGTTATATTCATAAGTTCATAAATATATATTTGTATAAAATTAATAATAAAAGTAATACAAAATAGATAGTAAATATTACTTGCAATAATTTCACCAAATACTTTTTTTTCCTTTTTAAAATCACTCATCATGTGATCAAGATTTGCCTTAAATACTCTACAAACGATGTCTGGATGATCACTTGCTTTAAGGCCTCTAATAGAAATAAAGTTTTTTTTTATTTAATTTTTGGCCAATTAGCATTGCATGTGATGGTGATAAGCAAATCAAGATACCCAAACTTTACGCAAATGACCATTGCATCTTGACAGTTATTAAACATGTATTGTGGACCTCAGTAAAAGATGCATGTAGTACTACACGCTTTCCCACTGCAGATGAATGGGTTTCTCCGCTATGAACAACTTCTTGTAAACCACTTAATATTGCACATCTAATTGTCAATTGGTTCATATGTATCCAGTATAATTTTTCTGAATCTATCATAGACTCTATCATAGAGAAACAATCAACAACAAACTGATGAAATAGCCTGCCACCATTTAAAATAATGTCATGTTTGAAATCTCTCTCTTGTATACGAAATGCAATAAAGTCTCTCAATGTAACGCATATCCTCTTTCGTTTTCCTTCTTTGATAACATCCTCTCTGATAGGAAAGTTTTCTTGATATTGGTCATCACCAAATGGAAACAACAACGGATACTGAAGGGGTATGAATGAAACATGAGTCTTTTTAATTTTCTCCAAGTAATCAGATGTCATTCTAACAATAATGTCTCGACCAGGATCAAGGTTGTCCAAATCACCAACTATTAAAGCAACAACCTCGTCACCTGATGGCATATTA
Source organism: Cicer chorassanicum (assembly GCA_037974735.1). NCBI lineage: Eukaryota > Viridiplantae > Streptophyta > Magnoliopsida > Fabales > Fabaceae > Cicer > Cicer chorassanicum. Next base: position 44,574,104 of record JBBPBP010000003.1, on the reverse strand, counting down.
TGTGTTATTGGATTCTTTGTTCTGTTTCGAAACAACCTTAGGCATATATTGGAGGTGTTATTGTGTTGTAGGTGGTCACAAATTTTCCTAAAAGACTTAGCTAAGACATTGTGTTCATCCACCATTCTTGTGATGTCTTCAACTAATGTTTTATCTAGACCTTTGTGTTGTTCATTTGATCTGGATAATATTAAAAAAAAAGTGGTCACATAAAAAAAAACAAAATATTCAAAATAATTATATAAAATGTACAAAATAAGATTTATAAATAAAATTATTAAATCTGTTAGATATCTCGTTCACTGTGTCATAAATATATAATTGGGAAAATTTTGGAGTTGCTCATTCCTCTAGAATTAGACTGCCAATTCTGTGGAAATTTTTTCCACTAACAATAAATTGTGGTGGTCCTTCACCCCCACTCGAGTTTGATTGGATCTTTCCACCAACAGAGGTGAAACAAAACATACTATTATATGCTCAAATATTTTCTTTAAAATGTTTACTCATTGGATCTTGTCCATTTATTAAGCTCATTAGCAACTCTGGTGGCCTTTTTAAGTATGGAATCTGTACTATTCCTTTCATACAACAAAGTAAAAACTTAGGTAGGTTGCTATTAGCACTTTTCTCAACTCGCTCCTCATGCCACTTTTGAGCACCACATTCAGAGCATGTATAAGAGAGATCTCCAAAGTCTACTATTTATGTAGGAAAAAAATGAACACAAATTTTAGGCGATAAAATCAATTATGATATTATTGATGTGTTGTTGATGAAAATAGGTTATTGAGGTGTGAATTTGACCTTGTGTTTCAGCAAGTGCAAAAATTTCACAATGGAAAGTAGTTGTTTGACCACTTGTGCTTGTACTTGTTGAGTAAAAGGATAGAGATACAGAGAAAAAAAAATAGAATTTCACAATCAAAATTTTCGAAAATAGAACCTATTGATTAGAGAAAATACATACATTCATTGTTCGCATGTTGGAATAACGAATCACTTGAAAACTAATTACGAACGAATATATTGATTCAAGAACATGGTAAGGTTAAGATACACGTTTCGTAACATGTAAAGAAACTGGATTTATTACTTTTAAAATATGAGTGTCATCCATCAATTGAGTAGCACCTAGGGGTGAACATGGGCGCGGGTCGACCCGCCAACTCGATCACCCAACCCAACCCAACCCGATTTTTACCCGTATCCGATCACTTTCGGGTCCGACCCAACCCAACCCGTTGAAACCCGCTTATATTTGGGTCGGGTAATGGGTTTAACAATTTGAACCCGTCAACCCGTCGACCCGACCCGGTAACTAGTTATATTTAAAAAAAAATTGTTTGGCTAGTTCAATAGGGTTTAATTACTCTTCTTCTTATTTAAATTTTCAGCTTCCTTCATCTACTTTCTGCCTATACCTTCTTCAAGACTTTTTGAAGAATTAGTTATAATAAGATATTATTAACAAGTGATTTTTATATGAATGTTGATGCAAGGTGTTCATGCGTCTAGGCTAAACACTAAACTCGTTTAATTTGTTTTGACATTGTAATCTCGTATATGCCTACTCATAAAATTCACATCTAATTTTTGAATTGTCTCTTTCAAATGAACAATTTAATTTGAGTTAAATACTATTTATTTAAATGTTATATTTTGTCACAGTTTTACGTAATAAAGGTATGAACATAAAGCTTATGCTTATAATGAATTTAGTTTAAATTTTTTACATTTATTAAATACAAATTTTTTTATTTAAATATTATTCATTTGAGTTAAATACTATTTATGAGCAAAATTGATGCTTATACAAAAGCTTAGGATGAATTTAGTTTAAATTTTTTATATTTAAATCTATTAAACACTTTTTTTTAGTATTTTATTTGGAAATAGTAACTATAAACAAATGAATGGTACTTACTAAACTAAAATGGTTGGTGGATTATGTGCAACCAGTGGCTAATCCTTGTTGGGACATAGGTTGGTAACGGCCACCCCAAAATTTTCTTTAATCTTTTAAAAATACTTCTTATTTTATTTTATTTTATTTATAATACTATAATTTGTTAAATAAAAATTAATATAGATTAAAATCAGGTTTATCCTTGCCATTGTGAAAAAACATTTGATAGGAACACATGAAGTTTATGTTGTTTTAATGTTGGGTTCTATAATTGGTATATTTTATGAGTTGAATTGCGGTTATTGAGTTATGTTGTCGAGATGTATGTTTCAGTCTAATATATGAAGATAACATACTATATGTGCATGTTTTCTTGTTACATGAATTAATCTAACCAAGTGACATGAAGATTGGTATGTGTAGATCTCATACTTTGAGAAACTTGTTAAGTGCTTGTACTTGAAGTTGACATTTCTTAGAATTGATGAATTTTCATATTTTATTGATTTACTGTTGTTGAATTTATTTATGTAATTGAAGATTGTTGGATTTATTTTTTTGTGTGAGAGGTTGATGAGTTTTTTAAAGAATTGCATAATTTGATTGAAATTTTTATAGTTTTGAGACATTCAAGTATTAAATATATTTTCATTCAATATGTTTTTCTGTAAAATAAAAAAAAGGTTATTATTTATGTATGACCCGCCAACCCAACCCAACCCAACCCGTTCTTGATCGGGTCGGTTCCGGTCGGGTTAAATAAAAAAATACGGGTTTAGAACTTAACCCAACCCAAAGATAATCGATTGGGTCGGGTCTTGGGTTTTGTCAAAACCCGCCCAACCCAACCCACGTACACCCCTAGTAGCACCTATACAATATAACTCGTCAACAAAAAAAAAAATTAAAATAAAGAAACATGTCATTTTAAATGTAATGAACCTTATAATTTGTAAATATTAAAATGTATTAGGTTAATAATTATCAAAAGAAAATAAGAAAGCATACAATATAAAAATGGAATATACTAACCAGAAACATATTTTATTGGTTGGGTTGGGTTGCCTTGCTTCTCATTATGTTTTTCCTACGAATTCTAATGAAGATGAAATATAAACATAGGTTTGTCATATATCATTTAAGGAAAATGAATGTGAATATATATAAAGGAAATATTTTGAGTTGATTTTAATAATTGTGGATTGTCAAACCTGCATCAATTGTATGGTCATAAGAGTTTGTAGTCGAATTAGTAGGATTCTTACGTTTGTTGTTCAATGTGACTGATTCTATATCAATTGAAGGTGTGGCAATGTAATTAATATGAGATGTTCCATTTGTTGCTGCAAAAAAAATTGTAAAATACAATTTATTGAAGATTGATATGAATGATTAAGTTTAGTTAAGCATTGAAGATGAGATTATGTATGTTTATTTACCAATAGTTAACTCAGACAATGGAGTTCTTGCAACAAAATTTTGTCTAGTGGTTGAAACTTCAAATTTACACATATGCATATGTAGTGTATCATTTTCATCTAACAAAGATTGAGGCAAGTTTATGTTAATTTCATAAATTTGATAGTTAAAAATTTAAGTCCATATATACATATTTTTTTGGATATATATAGTCGATGCGACACACGGGTTAACACACTATTAATACCTAAGCATGAATACCTAAGCATAATTTTTTGTTTGGATGACTTGACTTTCACCGGTATTTTTCTCCTTAGTCGCTATAGATTTAATTTAACTTTGTGGCAACAAACTATTTATTTGAGAATTTAGAGTTGGAGTTATTAAGACAATCAATAAAAATAAATGTTGGAGTATAGGCATATTTCCAATATGTACAATTGAAGTGACAGGTCACTGTTAGTGTTAGAATTACTTTGAACTCTATAAATCAGTAATAATGCAAGTTTGGTTTACCTGTAAAAAATGGTAAGCCAAATAGTGTATCAACATGGACAACTCACACCCTATCTTCAAATGGATGTATCAAATATTACTAATTTAATCTTTATTCTATCATATGTACTTGTTCATTTCCTCCAATTCTAAATTCACTCAGAAATTGCTTGCATTTTACTACAAGTTTTGAGTGGGAAAACACAAACAACATACAAAACACAAATGCATTCCATACGAAATGCCTATTGAACAGAGCAAGGCTAACGATGAAAGACTTATAATAGCAATTTCAAATGCAAAAATTGGTAAAAGGAGACTGAAACAAAATTTGTAGAAATTCGTGTATTTTATATTGATGGAAAATTGCACGAAAACAAAATTGATGCATGTATCTTTGATAGAGGAGACTTTTTTCTGTGTATATCTATAATTAACATGCTAACTGCCGCACTCCATATTTTAATTTTTGTCAAGTTGTAAACTCTAAAAATCACTACATGACATATTTGACTTGTCCATTTGTTTTTGCAGTTTGTGATCCTAAAAGCCTTCTCTTCATATTTGGCATGCAATTAGACTACAATGATGCTCTCTGATTGGGGGATACTTCTCTTTCAAGAATCATAATGCTACACAAACCTATGAATGTGGTAAATCCTTTAATGCACAAATGCAAAATCATGTTTATATCCTTTAAAAATGTTGATGTGTCATGAAAAAACTGAGTGGCAAGTCTATGTAGAATGATTATTAATAATTTCATAATTATGTTGATAACGTTGAAGAGAATGAGTAAGAAGATGATAAATGCCGATTTATTTTTTTATGGGTTTGAAGAACTCTGACAATTAAATTTGAATTTTTTACTAAAAAATTATTATTAATAATTCTAAATCGACTTGTCATTTAGGACACATTCTTAATGATTTTACATCAACGTATTTAAAACATAATTTTGTAAATATATTAAAAGATAAAAGACTTAAACGAAAGAAAAAAGACAGAGAATAATTGTGTAAATGTTTTAAATGATAAATGGTAACTTTGTAAATATTTTAAAAGATAAAAGACCCATATGTTACAAAATCTAAACAAGAAAAAAAATAAAATAAATGACCTACATGTTATATCTAAATAAGATATAGGACTAGTAGTGTAATTTTGCCTAAAATATATAAACACATTAATACAATAAAAAAAAAATGGACATGCGGACACATATGAAAGATTATTCATTGTATATAAGTGCAGATCATATGATAAAAGACTCCAAAGATATTTGATACGTTAGAGCGCAACTTCAAATCCAGAATTGTTCCTGAGATTTTGAGTTCTCTGGATGAGCTAAAAAACTGAAGTCTCACACTAATTAGAATTATTACCTTTGTGAATCGATATTCTTTGCAAACACATTGATAATATATTTATTGTAATCCATATTCTTTGGAAAAAATCATTTGCCATATAAATTAATGTAAGACTACTTAATCTATCTTGTAACATAGTAGATAGCGAATCATTAAAATTTTAATAATTTCAATCTAAAGATCACAAAAGTTGTAGATGACAAAAATATATTCAATTTCTATTTCATAGTCAATTTTTCAATACAAACATTTTACTAATTCTAAACCTAAATCAATACATATATCTTCTTTTAGTACACTTTTGCTAAAATATTTCTCATTAGAGTCAATATTTTATACAATTCAATCAAATAAGAATAGAAAATTCTGATTACTCTAATAAAAGAATGAGATTAAAATATATTTAAAAATTTGTTCTGA
>JBBPBP010000003.1:44546073-44566612 GCA_037974735.1 Cicer chorassanicum | reverse complement strand
AATAAAGTTTGATTCTTACAATTATTTTAGTTTAACATTTATGATGAGAATTCATTCTCTCCTTCATTCTTTATGTATTAAAATAAGTTGAACTTAATTTTATTTATATATTATATATTTATATAAATAACCCCATAAAGTTTCATAACGTTCAATTACTTTTTTTTGAAAATTATAAATTCGATTAATATACGTTTGAAATTTAACCAAAAAACATCGTCAATATTAATGTTTCTTCGGTCTCATTTCGCATTATTAATTCTTTTTTATTTTTCTTTCTCTCACATATACATTTCTTGTAGTAAACAAAAATTAGTCCTCCTCTAAATATTAACACGTACAATTATAAAAAAAATTAGCGCTGATCTTAATATATATATATATATATATATAAATATATGTTAAAAAACAAAATATTTGTGCCTTTTACGTTTAGGCTCTGTGAGGTCGCCTCTCCATGCTTAAGGCTATCAACATCCATAAATTCTCCGTCCATTTTAACATGTTTCAGTTTACATATTTCATCAAACTTATTTACAAGCACCACTTAACAGAAATCATTGAAGACCCAAACTTAACTTCATACATTGAAATTTATATTGTAAATCAGACACAAGGAAACAAATTCAGAAACAGAGCTCAAGACAAAAAAAAAAATGCCATACTAAGAAAACTGCAATTAATAAAAAGCAACAAAATAAATTGCAATTAAAAGATAAAAATCTGCATACGCAAAAAACAACAAGATATAAATTTTTGTCGGATAATTATAATTACACACAATAATCGACTAATTACTAAAAATATTTGTTCCAAATAAATGTCTTATTTTAATTTTCAATTTAATATTACTATTTTTTTCTTCCTATTGTACCATTTTCATTAATAACATTAGTAAATGAACCAATACTTAATAAAGATAGTTTAATTAAAGTATTATTCTCTCTCTTACTTTATTTACCATTTTTAATATACGTAAAATAATCAAATGAGTTAATTATTTTGAGACATAATTATTTTTAATATTATGTGTGAAATAATTAAATGAGTCCATTATTTTAGGACAAAATTATTATCATTAATATTATCATTATTATTAAGAAAATGCTAACAAATGCGATTAGATCACTTGTTAAACGTGTAAAGATAAAATATTACATTAAAAAGTAGATTGAAAATTGAGTTGTATCAATAATAGGATATGCAACAAGGATTAACCAACAAAACAAAACACTAACAACTGCAGAACTAGAACTGGAACGTATAATGTTCTTCGTTTAAACTGAAACGAAAAATGTTCTTCACCAGAACTGAAATGAAGAATGTTCTTTGTTTGTGTTATGATGCAACTTTTCAATTAGTTTTAAAAGCAATGTAAAACGAAATTAAAGAAAGATAAGACTATGATAACACCAAGATATACGTGTTCAGCCTCAATTACTTGAGACCTACGTCACGGGCAAGAAAGCAAGACAATTCACTATAAGCGTAGAATTTACAAGATTAAGGCCTCTTCAATTGTAATGCCCTTAGTATCTATCACTGTTGAGAATACAACAATACTAGCTTCCACTAACAATCTCTTCTTCTATCTCCCTTAATCTCTTTGTTTCTGATTTCAACGAATCCTTTTGATAATTGCATAAATCTCTTTTTCATACTACTTTTGCAACAAATGCATTTACAACTATATATAGTATTACAAAGCAAATTAGCTTAACTAACTATAACTACTTTGTCATAACCGAATTAGCCAAATTCAGTTGTAACAAACACTAAAATATAACTAACTTTAGTTAGATGATTTGAGGCATATCTTCACAATTCTCCATCTTGAATCAATATCAGAATAATTCATTATTTTGACTTTGCTCCCATGTCACAGCTTTACTCTTTGCAGAAACCAACTATGTCCAAGCAATGCTTGAACTTAGTTTGTGAAAGTGATTTTGTGAAGGCATCAGCAGGATTCTCCTCAGCTGCAATTTTTTTCACTGAAACTTGTTTTGATTCAATTACATCCCTTATGAAGTGAAGCTTAACATTAATGTGTTTAGACTTATCATGATATACTTGATGCTTGGATAAGTGAATAGCACTTTGACAATCACAAAAGATTGAAACACAGTTTTGATTTATTCCTAGTTCACCAATCAGTCCTTTCATCCATATAGCTTCTTTAACACCTTTAGTAAGAGCAATGAATTCAGCTTGAGTTGTAGAGAGAGATACCACTGACTGTGTAATTGCTCTCCAACTCATAGCAATCCCATATAACGTGAAAACATAACCAGAAATTGATTTTTTAGTACAATGTTTCCAGCATAATGTGAGTCCAAATATCCCTTGATTGGTTCCTTGTCACGATGAGCCTTTTTGAACTTCAAGCCTGCTGTTAAAGAGCCATTTAAGTACCTCATAATCCACTTGAGTGATGACGAATGCAGTGCCCCTAGATCAATCATAAATCTGCTGACAACATTCACATCATAAGCTAAATCTGGCCTACTGCAAATCATACCATACATTATGCTGCCAACTCCACTAGCATAAGGAATGGAACTCGTTCTTTGTCTTTCCTCATCAGTCTTAGGTGAGTCTTGCATGGACAATTTGAAATTTTGTCCCAAAGGAGTAGTAACATGTCTTGACTCATGCATTCTATATTTAGTGACAACTTTCTTCAAGTAGGCAGCTTGTGAAAGAAATAATTCCCCCTTCATTCTGTTTGTTTTTATGTTCATACCTAATATCCTCTTGGCTTCTCTAAGTTCCTTCATCTCAAATTCATTACTAAGGTCAGATTTGAGTATTTTAGTCTTGTCCTTATTTGAGCTTGCAAGAAGAATATCATCTAAATAGAGTAATAGGTAAGTGAGAGCTTGTTCTTGACCTTCCCCTTTCAGAATGTAAACACAACTGTCAAAACTACATCTTTGGAAACCACTTCTTATCATGAAATCATCAAACTTCATGTACCATTGTATAGGACCCTGCTCTAGGCCATACAACGATTTATTTAGAAGACAAACCTTGTTGTTGCCTTTAGCAAATCCTTCAGGTTGTTGCATATGAATGGTTTCTTCAAGATCACCATGTCAAAATGTTGTTTTGACATCCAACTACTATAATTCCAAGTCATTTTTAGTTACAATTGAAAGCAGAATTCTAATAGAACAATGTTTCACAATAGGTGAAAAAACTTCATTGTAATATATCCTTCAAGCTGTGAAAATCCTTTTGCAATTAACCTTGCTTTGAGCCTTATCTTCTCTTGTCCTTCATTGCCTTCCTTTCTCTTGAACACCCATTTTGATCCAATTACCCTTTGATTCTTAGGAATGTCAACCAAAATCTAGGTGTGGTTCTTTTCTAGTGACTGCATTTCTTCATTCATAGCTGTCATCCAAGCTTCTCTGTCTTTACTGTCAATGACTTCTTTGTAATTGCTTGGTTCAACTCTTTGAAGATCTTCAAAAACTCTTAAAGCATAACAAATTAGGTCTGCTTGACCATACCTGATTGAAGGCTTGATAAACCCTTGTTTCTCCATCCCTTACCAAGTTGTAATTGCCCAAATATGGTTATGTTACAGAATTATTATCAAGTGATGTATTAGTTATGTCTTCATGATTAATCTCTTGATCTTCAGGTAACTCCACCTCAATCTGAACACTCTCAGTATTGCTGCTTGAAGTGTTGTCTTGCTGATGGTCCTTGTCAATCATGGCCATGCTTGTTTCATCAAACACTATATCTCTTGATATGATACACTTAGGCATACCTTGGTCAATTCTCCATAACTTGTAACCTTTTATTCCTTTGGGATATCCAATGAAAGCACATCTGATTGGTCTAGGATCCAATTTATCTTTCCTTTCAGATTAGAGTAGTCAGTTGGCTTGCCATTCCACATCTCAATTGAAGTCTTAAAAATCCAATAGCTGATGAAAGACATCTATTGATCAAGTACACTGCTGTTACTGCAGCCTCACCCCAGAATGTCTTAGGAAGGCCTGCACTCAAAATCATACATCTGATCCTTTCCAAGATTGTTTTAGCCATCCTTTCAGCAATGCCATTTTGCTGAGGAGTACCAGCAACTGTTCTATGTCTTTGAATACCTAAGTCCCTGCAATACTTATTAATTGCTCTGAAAGATACTCCAGGCCATTGTCAGTTCTTAAACATTTCAACTTATATTCCTTTTGAGTTTCAATTTTCATATGCCATTCTTTAAATTTCATAAAAGTGTCAATTTTGTTTTTAATGACATAGATCCATACTTTCCTAGAATAATCATCAATGATGGTTAAGAAGTAAGAACAACCAACATGAGTTTTTGTCCTTGAAGGACCCCACAAATCATAATGAGCATATTCAAAAGGTCTACAGGTATTGTTTTGACCAACACCAAAACTGGTCCTCTTAGACTTTCCTAGAATGCAATGATCACAAAATTCCAAATTTTCAATTTTGTCACCATTAAGCAAATTCTGTTTTGATAACTCAATTAAGCCTTTTTCACTTACATGTCCTAACCTCATATGCCATATTCTAGTAGATTAATGCAAAATGGAACTAGCAACAGATGCTTGTGCAATTATGGTAGAACCATCTAAAATGTACATGCACTTTCTTTTTAGGCCTTTAACAATGATGTCATCCTTATTAATAATAGTCATGATACCATTTTTAATGTTTGTGGAATATCCTAATATATCAAACATGTCAACATAAATTAAATTTCTTTTTAATTCAAGCATATACCTTACATCCTTTAGTAGAACCTCTTTGCCATTGAACATTCTGAATCTGATAGTTCCCTTGCCTTGTACCTTGCATGGTTTGTTGTTGCCAAGCAAAACGACTCCACCATCACGAAGATCTATTGATTCAAAATAATATTTTCTTGGACACATGTAAAAAGTACATCTTGAGTCTAATACCCAATTCTTTTCACCTTCAGAATTTGAAATCATCAAGGCCTCTGCAGATTCATAACCAGCATCAACAAGTGCAACATTTCCAGAATCTTGAAAGTTTCTTGATTCTTTTCTTTTAGAAAATCTTTCTTGAAATGTCCCTTCTTGTGACAATGGAAACATTTATACTTCCCTTCAGATTTAGTTCTTGAATTGGACCTATGCTTATTTCCATTTGATCCTTTCTTGTCAGTTCTTCCTCTGATAACATTTAGACTTTCAGCATGATTTTCATTCTTGATCTCGTGTCTTTTATGGCTTTCCTTTGTTTGGATAGAGGTGTGCACTTCTTCAAGAGTAATTGTTTGTTCTCTTTCAAATATGATAACATCCTTGAAGTGTTGATATGAACTTGGCAAGGCATTAAGAAGGATCAGAGTTTTGTCTTCATCATCTAACTTGACTTCTAAATTTTCTAAATCATCAAGAATCTTATTAAAATCAACAATTTATTCTATAACAAGTTTTTCTTCATCCATTTTAAAAGAGAACAATTGTTGTTTCAAGAAAATCCTATTTGAAACTGATTTAGTCATACAGAGAGACTCAAGTTTAAGTCATAAGCTGCCGCTGTTGGTTCTCTTGCAACTTCCCTCAAAGCTTTATCTCCAAGACACAAGATGATATTACTCTTTGCTTTTTCTATCATTTCTTCCTTTTCACGAGTAGTCATTGTTGCAGGAAGAACTGATACCCTTCAATGCATTCACCAAACCTTGCTCTACCAGAACAACATACATTTTTATCTTCCAAAGACCAAAATCATTTGATCCATTGGACTTTTCAATATCAAACTTGGTGGTTCCACCCATTGTTGCCCTCGTTCCCACAGACGACGCCAATTGTTGTATCAATAATAGGATTTGCAACAAGGATTAACCAACAAAACAGAACACTAACAACTGTAGAACCAGAACTGGAATGAAGAATGTTCTTCATTTGAACTGAAACGAAGAATGTTCTTCAATTAGCATTTCAATTAGTTTTAAAAGCAATGTAAAACGAAATTAAAGAAAGATAAGACTATGATAACACCAAAATATACGTGTTCAGCCTCAATTACTTGAGATCTACGTAATGGGCAAGAAAACAAGACAATTCACTATAACCGTTGAATTTACAAGATTAAGGCATCTTCAATTGTAATGCCCCTAATATCTATCGCTGTTGAGAATACAACAATACTAGCTTCCACTTACAATCTCTTCTTCTTCTATCTCCCTTAATCTCTTTGTTTCTGATTTCTATGAATCCTTTTGATAATTGCATAGACCTCTTTTTCATACTACTTTTGCAACAAATGGATTTACAACTATATATAGTATTATAAAGCAAATTAGCTTAACTAACTATAAATACTTTGTCATAATCGAATTGACCAACTTCAGTTATAACAGACGCTAAAATATAACCAACTTTAGTTAGATGATTTGAGGTATATATTCACAAATTGTGTATTCAATTCAACATTTAAAAGCTCAAAATTTATTTTTTCCAATATAAAACTTTTACTTTTGTATTCTTAGTGCCCATCCTTTAAGACACTCGTTATCATCTCTCTTGATATCTATAATCTATAATATTAATAAAGACCATATACACATTTGGTCAGTTTTATTTTTTCATCCTATTTTTCCTATTTGGCTAACTTTTTTCTAACAACTTTTTCAAACTATCTCTATATAGGACAGTAAAAAAGCGGACACCCTTGCGCGCGGACACACTCTTCTTACTCACAGTGCAAATTTCGCTTTTCCAATTCCAACCACTGTTGGCAGTTTTCAAAAGCCGTTTATTTATTCCAGTTTGGACAAAAAAAAAAAAGACGATTAAGCAAACAGATGAAAACAAACGAGGCACCGACACGTGGCCGTAAGGTTCCATGATCACCACCAAAAAAAGCGGGAGAAAAAACTAGTAAGCTTTTTGGTTTCATTTCATTTCAATTTTTTTGTTGTTCCTTCACCCATTGATATTCATTCATGTTGACGAACAAATTTCTTCATTCTATTTCCATCATTCAATTCAATTTTCCCTCAACTTTACTCAATCATGCTTGTTTCATAACCAGGTTCCAACTATTCAATTTCTTTTATATTTTTCTTTTGTTTCAATATAATTCATAATTGATTAAATCTACCAATTCAATCATGCTATATAATTCTTTATAGAGATTTGTGAAGCAACGTAGTTTTGCATGCTAAAATGCCTCGTTACTATGATTTCTATCATTCTGTTAGAAATTGCATCTCGTTTGGATCCGTTGTATGATCTGTCAATGTATGTGATCAAAACCATTGAAATTTCAAATTGCAATCTTGTATTAACAACATTGTTATTATTGGATACTAATGCTCAATGAGTTATAATGATTTGTTATTATATGCCTAAGGTTTTTGTTTCTAGATTTTTCAACTCAATGATTGAAGGGTTGTGTTGTGGGGAATACTAGTATACTAGTGTATAAACATATAACTATCAATTACTACCTACCTATAGTACTGATACTTCGTATTGAAGGTGTGTCTAGTGTGCGACATATGTCACTGCAGATACCGACATGACAACAACACATGTAATTAGACTCAACCACTTCTATTTTCTTAAATTATTATCGGTGTCTACTGTCAGTGTTAGAGTCGTGTCTAGTATCAGAGTCTATGTGTTGGTGTTTCATAGATTAGTAAATTGTTTTATTGCTTTGTATACTATGTGCTTTAGGGTTCAGTGTTCAATAGGTTGGGTCATTTGCATATTGCATTCATTTCATGCTTACATGTAAATGATTGTTTACCTAATTCTTAAAATTTTCGTGCCGAGTTACATGAACAGATTCTCAGAAATCAACAAAATAATTTTTGGTAATTGTATTGTATGAGGAACAGAATATTCTGATAAATAAATATGTTCCTCTGTAAAAGCATAATGACTGTTGAAATTATGTTCAGCCGCATAATGATACTTAACCTCTAAATTTAGAAGCCAACCACCATAGTCATTATCCCTCTATCATAATTAATTCGAAAATGGAATGAGTTAGCAACAATTCTTATATCATCATATAAATTAATTATTACAACAATCTGTATATGAATTATGCAACAGATAATGTATATTATCGGTATTTTGCGCCTTCATATTCAATTACTGATAGTGATGTTTTATTTGATTTCAGGACCATAGTTGTGTTATCAGGCATACAGAGTTGATTTGCTGGTTTTGAACCAGAATTTTAAATAATGATTCTTTCTGCTCTTCTAACTTCAGTTGCAATTAATCTTAGCATTTGTTCTTTATTTTTCACCCTGTACTCTATATTGAGGAAGCAGCCTGGTAATATTACTGTCTATGCACCACGCTTAGTTGCTGAAAGAAAACTTGAAGAGGGTGGTCAATTCAACTTGGAACGATTGTTACCTACTGCTGGTTGGGTGAGAAGAGCATGGGAGCCTTCTGATGACGAATTTATAGAAACTGCAGGCTTAGATGCTTTTGTCTTCGTGCGTATATTTGTCTTTAGGTAATTTGAATTTAGGTTTAAAGAAGTATCATGTCATTTCTTATTAAATGTATTCTACTAGTTAATCAAGCCTCTTCTCTTCATTTTGATGGATATTTCCTGCCTTGTCTGTATCAAGGGTCTATTTTATGTCAGTTCATTCATGTTCACCTACACACACATATATACAAGTATGCATAGGCTATGAAACACTGTCACAGACATCAAACACGACACTGACACGTTCATATTAGTAATAATTTGTAAAAATTGAAGTTATTGAATGTAATGACATGTTTTAGTGTTTAACACCGACATGTCTTGGATACTGGACACGATTTTAATCTGAAGTGTCGGTGCTACGTAGTTTATGCACCACTACAACATATTTTTTTTATTGGTTTTATTACACTGTTCCAAATTCATTTGTTAATATGATCTAACATCCATGTGTAACACTGATTACTTTCTATCTGCATTTCTTCAAAATATTTTATGGTCTTCCTATTTTCTGTTATCTTGTTGTGTTTTGTTTGAAGGATGCATTAATTTTGTTTAGCTGATACTTTCCCTTTTTTGTGGTATTGTGCAGTTTAAAAGTATTTACTTTTGCTGGAATTGTTGGAACACTCTTTCTTCTCCCAATTAATTTTATGGGGACTCAGATTCGTGATAATTCTGAATTTCAGAACAAATCCTTGGATTCCTTCAGTATTTCTAACGTTAACAATGGTTCAAAGAGGTTAATATTATTGATCAAGACGGTCTTAACTCTTTAGTATTGGTCTTATTTATTCACGTTGAAGATAAATACATATATGAAATATTATTTTATTGGTTTTATTTTGGCATCAATTCATACTCTCATTTTCTGTAATTTATGAATCTGCATTTAATATGTGAAGTCTCTGTTATCTTTATATTAATTGTTGGGTGCTTTGTGATCAGTTGAATTGAAGAAAAAATTTGTCATGTTTTACCATTGCCGTGCATTTGTATTGTGAAAGATATTGGTTTTTAACTACTTAACTTGTTTCCCAAATTATGCAAGTTTATCCAAATACATGACAATTTTATTGTTTGCTGCTGTATTTACACAACTTGTGTGAGTGAAATATTTGTAATAAGTGTTATTGAAATTTGATTCTTTTTACTTAATTTTTATCTGTTATAACATGGGAACTCTGATCGCTAGATTTGGCCTTTATCAAGGTTATGGATTCATTTTTGTGCTGCTTATGTTTTCACTGGGGTTGTCTGCATTCTTCTTTATTATGTAAGTTATTATTGCTCAAGTTTTTTTAGCACATCCTTTCAAATTTTTCTTGTTTCTGTTAATCTGTATGAGTATGATAGTGGCTGAGTTTCATGCTGGATGTTAATATCAAATGCAGGAGTATGAGTACATTTCATCAAAAAGAATTGCTAGCTTCTATTCCTCCAAGCCGGAGCCTCATCAGTTTACAATATTAGTACGAGGTATTCCTGTTCCGCCTGGATGGACATGTAACGAGGCTGTCGAGCGCTTCTTCATGGATCTTCACCCTTCTGCTTACCTTTCACATTCGGTTGTCCGTCGAAGCAGCAAACTTCAAATTCTAGTTGTAAGCATTTTTGTTGAGTTCTACTTCTAAGTGATTCAGTCTTTCCCACTGACACTTGCTTGATGTTGCATTGTTTGTTACTCAATTTAATGCCTCAAATTCTTAATCCTGTAAGTGAGTGTCTTCTAAATATCCCCAATCCATTGAAGGAGAAGAAGTACAACAATGGAAGATCGAAAGCATTCATATAATTAAAAGAAACAACTTTTAACAGAAAAACAGGTGAAGTACAATAGGTAGTGAGGTCAGCATAGGCATATTGAGGGAAAATCACTCTTTTAGAGCACCTTTGAGTTAAACCCACAATGTGGCCAAGAAAACGGGCTTATCTTACACATTCTTCAACAGAATACACTACACATCTGCAAGGAGAGTACAACTGCAAAGCACCTGAATTTTCCTTTCTACTTTAGAAACTGGTAGGTATAAGACCTTAGTTAGGAAAACATTGTTACGGACTTGATGTATAAATGATCTCAAGTCACTTCACATATTTAGTTTCTTCCTTGTTCCAACTTGTAATGTTTTTTCCACCATATAAAAAATGCCTGATCAAATGTATCTTAAAGACTGCATATTTGTTTAGACTTTTAGAACTTGTCTTTCTTTTCATAATCTAACTATTTTATGCAATTATGCCATGCGTCCTACTTGTACCTTAATGTGTTATCCTTAATTCTTTGTGTAACTGACTTTGGACTTCGGAATGATGCTTTACTTGCAAAACAACAAGAATGACGTCAACATTAAAAGCCATTCTTTGGCCATCAAATAATAGTTTAAGCTTTAAGGTGGAATGGTTCATGGAGAAAGCTAAACCATTAAAGAGCCTGTCTTACCAATTATTTTTTGGATATGACCCTTGAACTTGAAGGGTGGTCAATTCACAGCCCACCTTATCTTGTGGTGAAAATCATCTTTTATTTAGGAGAATGAGAACAACAACGATTGATCTACTCACCCCTTTATCATAAAGGCTTAGCTATCATGTCAATGATCAACTCTTAATTAAGTGATTAAATTTGAATCTTGTTTCCTCAGATAATGTTTAATAGTCTTTCCATAAATAGCTCTGTCTGTTCTTTCTTTTAAAATAGATTATACATTATTTATTTCTGTAAGGATTCTCCTTTTTGGAGGTAGAGGGACGGTGTTGGGTCTGGATTTGAATCAGTCAGTGCATATCTTTTTGAAGCTATGAACTTATTAGAAATAGAAAATTTAGCATTAAATTCTTCCTTTCCATATTTCCTATACTGTACTTTTGACTATGACAGGTTTATTCCTTGTAGACTGATGCAGAGAGACTGTACAAAAGGCTTACCCATCTGAAACATAAAGATAACTCTCCTCAAAGGCATAGGCGTGATGGATTTCTGGGACTTTTTGGGCATAAAGTTGATCTGTTAGATCATTATGAAAAGACATTGGGAGACATTGCAGATAATGTGAGAATAGAACAGTCTTCATTGGCAGGAAAGGTAACCATTGTGACAATTAGTTTTGTTTCCTCTAATGTTGTTTAAAATTTGGTACGTTTTCACCCTGTCTAACAACAAATCAAAATAATTGGATAGTCATTTTCATTGGATCATTTCTTTAAACCATATCATCTGTAAAGTAAATATTTTACCCAAATTGTGGTGGGCATAATTGCTTCAGTTCAGTACTACATATCTGAATAACTAGTAAAGATCCCGTGTTCATGCACAAATCTGGGGAAAAAATGGCAGAAAACAGATGTGTGAAATTTCGCCATGTATCATGAGAGAAAGACTATTCTTATGATAGATAGATTCATATTGGCACAATGTGGTACAAACAAAATATTTTTAGAACTCCATTTTCATAAAAAAGATCTATATTAAATTAGATCGGGGAAGAAAATGTTAATGTCAAAAAGTAGAAGAACTAGAATAAAAATATCTAAACCAACTTTTCTTAGAAGAAATGCTACACATCCTGACTGACCACTCCTGAGATAAGAATGTAAGATGGATGGATTACAATATAAACACTAATGGATGCTCCACATGCTGTATGATTTTATTTTCAAAGATTTAATCTCTATTTTAAGTAGTCAAATATAAAAATATAGTACATGGATCGATGGAATGCATATGAAAGGAGTAGGAAGAGCACTCCCGTGGTGTCATCATATATGGGGAAGTAGAGTTCACTGTATAAATACACTGTTGTAGATCACATATCAAATCAGACTCATCAGATTATGACTGCAGTAGCCAGCAATTATATAAATTAAATGTTGCAGAAATATATATTATGTTTATCTGATTTTGTAAATGACATGTTGAAACAGTAATCGAGTCTGCAACAAGAACTAACCAACAAAGATCATAGCAAAAAGAATAGCAATGAAACTGTAAAAACAGAATGGCTATAATGCAGTTTTGATACTTAACAAAAGAAATCAATGTAAATGAAATAAAATAAAGATAAGGCAAGAATAACACCAAGATATAAGTGTTCAGCCTTAATTACTTGAGACCAACGTCACGGGCAAAGAGAGCAAATCAATTCACTATGAGTATGGAGTTTACAAGATTAAGGCCTTTACAATTGTAGTGTTTTACTATCCTTGTATCTATCACTGTTGAGAAGACAGCAATACAAGTTTCCCACTTACAATCTCTCAATATTCTCTTCCCTTAGTCTCTTTATTTTTCCGATTTTCTATGAATCTTCATCTCAATTGCATAGACCTCATTTTCCCCATCAATGCAACAAATGCATTCACAACTATATATAGAATTTTAAAAACAAGTTAGCTTAACTAACTATAACAACGTGTCATAACTAAATTGACCAGATTCAGTTATAACAAATACTAAAGAATAACTAATTCTAAATGTTGATGATTGAGACATATCTTCACAATTCTCCACCTTAACTCTATATTAGAATACTCCTTTCGTAGCCTTTGCTCCCATGCCAAAGATTTACTCTTCATAGAAACCAACTATGTCCAAGCAATGCTTGAACTTAGTTTGTGAAAGTGACTTTGTGAAGGCATCAACATGATTCTCCTCAGTTGCAATCTTTTCCACTGAAACTTGCTTTGATTCAATCACGTCCCTTATGAAGTGAAGCTTGACATCAATGTGTTTAGACTTATCATGAGACTTATCATGATACACTTGATGCTTGGATAAGTGAATAGCACTTTGTCTATTACAAAAGATTGAAACACAGTTTTGATTTATCCCTAGTTCACCAATCAGACCTTTCATCCATATTGCTTCTTTAACACCTATAGTAACAGCAATGAATTCAGCTTGAGTTGTAGAAATAGCTACCACAGACTGAAGAATTTCTTTCCAACTTGCAGCTGTTCCGTATAAAGTGAAAACATAACCAGATATTGATTCTCTAGTATCAATGCTTCCAGCATAATCTGAGTCCACATATCCCTTGATTGGTTCCCTGTCATGATGAGCCTTTTTGAACTTCAAGCCTGTTGACAAAGAGCCATTCAGGTATCTCATAATCCACTTGAGTGCTAACTAATGCAATGCCCATGGATCAACCATAAATCTGCTGACAACATTCATATCATAAGCCAAATCTGGCCCGCTGCAAATCACACCATACATTATGCTACCAACACCACTAGCATAAGGAATGGTACTCATCCTTTGTCTTTCCTCATCAGTCTTAGGGGAGTCTTGCATGGACAATTTGAAATTTTGTCCCAAAGAAGTAGTAACATGTCTTGACTCATGCATTCTAAATTTAGTGACAACTTTCTTCAAGTGACAGCTTGTGATAGGAATAATTCTCCCTTCATTATGTTTCTTTTTATGTCCATACTTAAGATCCTCTTGGCCTATCCAAATTCTTTCATCTCAAACTCATTACTAAGGTTAGATTTGAGCTTCTTAATTTGATCCTTATTTGAGCTTGCAAGAAGAATATCATCCACATAGAGAAATAAATAAGTAAGAACTTGACCTTCCTTTTAAAGGATGTAAACACAACTGTCAAAACTGCATATTTGGAAACCACTCCTTATCATGAAATCGTCAAACTTCCTGTACCATTGTCTAGGACTTTGCTTTAGACCATACAAAGATTTTTTAAGAAGACAAACCTTGTTACTACCTTTAGCAAATCCTTCAGGCTGCTGCATATAAATGGTTTCTTCAAGATCGCCATGAAGAAATGCTGTTTTGACATCAAGCTGCTCTAATTCCAAGTCATGTTGAGTAACAATTGAAAAAAGGATTTGGATAGAACAATGTTTAACAACATGTGCAAAGACTTCATTGAAATCTATCCCTTCAAGCTGAGGAAATCCTTTGGCAACCAACCTTGCTTTAAATCTTATCTTCTCTTGTCCTTGAATGCCCTCCTTTCTCTTGAACACACATTTTGATCCAATTACCCTTTATCTCTTAGGAATGTCAACCAAAATCCAGGTCTGATTCTTTTCAAGTGAATGCATTTCTTCATTCATAGCTGTCATCCAGGCTTCTCTGTCTTCACTGTTAATGGCTTCCTTGTAATTGTTTGGTTCAACTCTTTGAAGATCTTCAGCAACACTTAAAGCATAACAAATTAAGTCTGCTTGACCATTCCTGATTGAAGTCTTGATAACTCTTCTTTCTTTATCCCTTACCAAATTGTAATTGGCCAAATCTAGTTCTGTTGCAGTATTATCTTCAAGTGATGTATCAGTCATGTCCCCATGATTAACCTCTTGATCTTCAAGTGATTCCACCTCAATTTGAATACTCTCAGTATTGTTGTTTGAAGTGCTGTCCTGCTGATGGTCCTTGTCAATCATGGCCATTCTTGTTTCATCAAACACTACATCTCTTGATACGATACACTTAAGCATACCTTGGTCAATTCTCCACAACTTGTAACCTTTTACCCCTTTAGGATATCCAATAAAAGCACATCTGATAGCTCTAGGATCCAACTTATCTTGCCTTGTGTGAACAAATGCTAAGGAGTCGAATACTTTCAGATTAGAGTAGTCAGTTGGCTTTCCGCTCCACATCTCAATTGGAGTCTTGAATCCAATAGTTGAGGAAGGACATCTATTTTTTTGCTTACGAACCTGATTCTGTTGGGTGTTTTTTTGTATTAAATTTTTTTCCTAGTTTTTAGGCTAGATTAATGCACATATGTACCTCCTTGTATTAGTTTCATAACCAATAAGAAATACCACATAATTCTGCGTACAATATTTAGTATCTACCACAAATCTTTCCAAAAGAACAATTCAAGACAAAGAAAAACTTTAAAATAATATTTGGTTTGCATATCATGCACCAAGTTTATCAAACTGTTAATCACATGCTGAGCTGAAAAGTTTTCTGTTTGTTAGAAATCAAGACTTAAGCCAATATTGACAAATTAGTCAGTATAAGTTTAATCAGACTTGGTTTTAATTTTGAATAGCCGTCCTCTTATCCATTAAATTATCTTTTGCCTATTAGTTTTGTATTTGGATGTTCTATCTTACGCTAGATATAATTTTTTGTGGTTGAGTTGAATATGTAATCTAATACATCCACTTGTTTAATAACTACTTTCAATTTAAAAGGAAGTTCCAGCTGCCTTCGTCTCATTTAAGTCACGATTTGGTGCTGCAATAGCTTTGAACATTCAAGAAGGTGTCAATCCCACACAATGGATCACTGAACAAGCTCCAGAGCCTCATGATGTTTATTGGCCTTTCTTTTCTGTCACTTTCATTAGAAGATGGATCAGTAAGCTGGTGGCTTTTGTTGCCTGCAACGCCCTTACGATTTTATTTTTAATCCCAGTTGCACTAGTTCAAGGTCTTACCCATCTTGATCAATTGGAAACCATGTTCCCTTCTCTGAGAGGCATGCTGAGACTGTAAGTTGGAAATATTAATGTCAAATTTTACCTTCCTATACTTAAGCTTGCCAAAGAGTCAGATTATTATGTAGAGTTTAGTAATACACTGACTGTGTAAACATAGTCGTCCAATCATATTTCACTATAACATAATATTACTTTTTTAAACCCATTTACACTGTACGAAGATGGTTAAATATGATCTGACGTCTATGTTAAATTTATTTACACTGTCGGTGTATAATTAAAAATATGCAAACTGACATACATTTGCAATTACATGAGGAATGAGAATTATTTTCCAGTGAGATTTTAAGCATACATTTTATTCTGCCTAATAAGAATCACATAACTCTATCATACATCTTTCCATGGAAAACTTCATTGCCTTACATCTTTCCATAAATTTAACATATACCCTGGCATCTTTCCATACATTTTATTGAAAATAAATGCCTGGCATCTTTCCATGGATTTGAAAATGAAGTTTTCCAATATTTATTTGCAGGGCAGTTGTAAGCCAAGTAATAACAGGATACCTTCCCATTCAGATTCTTCAGTTGTTTCTGTCCTGTGTGCCAGCTGTTATGATTATGCTTTCATCCTTGCAAGGATATATTTCATGGAGTCAGATACAAAAAAGTGCATGCACTAAAGTATTATGGTTTACCATATGGAACATTTTCTTTGCAAACGTACTATCAGGGTCAGCTCTCTACCGATTGAATTACTTTCTTGAGCCCAAAGAGTTTCCTAGAGTACTAGCCGAAGCTGTACCAGCACAGGTGATAATAATAACTAGTTTTTTACACAAATTTAATGCTAGCTTCAGGGATGAATCCAGGGGTATCTATTTCTGATTTGTGGATAGATTGGACAACTTTCTTACAATTTTGAGCCTCTTTCCAAAATTGTTCTTGTAGTTAATGTTGCATTGCATTACCTGTATTTACTTGCAGGCAACAAC
This sequence comes from Cicer chorassanicum, assembly GCA_037974735.1. Lineage (NCBI taxonomy): Eukaryota > Viridiplantae > Streptophyta > Magnoliopsida > Fabales > Fabaceae > Cicer > Cicer chorassanicum. The sequence continues at coordinate 44,549,701 of JBBPBP010000003.1, read as the reverse complement.
ATCTTCTATTTTATGCATAAGATATTACATGATTTGGATCATATGCAGCTCATTTTTTATACATATTTGGTGCAGGCATCATTCTTCATGGCATATGTTGTGACATTCGGATGGACTAATATAGCATCAGAACTTTTTCAATTGATTCCACTTTTTTACAATTATGTAAATAGAATTTTCGGTGGAGAATGTGGTGAGGATTTTGAGGCACCGTCAATTCCTTACCACAGTGAAATTCCCAGGATTCTTTTCTTTGGTCTTATTGGTGTAACATACTTTATCCTTGCTCCTCTGATACTGCCTTTTCTCTTGGTCTACTTTTGTTGGGGATACATCATTTACCGTAATCAGGTTTGCAATTTATTTTTTCAATATATATACTTATCTTTCTTTGTTGTTGTCGACTATACATTTAATATAACTTGGTAAACTACCAGTGCTTATGTAAAGTTCTCACTTTGTACACTATGGAAGAAAAAGGAAAATTATTGTCTGGGTACTGTATCTGTGTGCATCAATCAAGCATTTCATCAACTACTTTCCCTAGCCTCAATCATGTTTCCATCTAATGCTTATAGTTTCACTCATAAGTCTAAATTATTTTATTCTCTTTGATAAGATCTAGAGGCAAAATATGGTTAGTTCACTCTAAAATTATAATGATACCTTGAATTTCTTTTGTTGACAGCTGTTATATGTTTATGTGCCAAAGTTCGAGACTGGAGGAGAGTTTTGGCCTACAGTACACAACTACACAATTTTTTCATTGGTACTAATGCACATCATAGTAATTGGTATATTTGGGCTGAAGAAGCTTCCAATAGCATCTGGCTTGACTCTTCCTCTTCCTATTCTCACACTTCTTTTCAATGAGTACTGCCAGAAGCGGTTCTTTCCTATTTTCAAGGCTTTTTCTGCTGAAGTACGTTGGTTGAGAACTAAAGCTAATTTCTTATTATTTTCTTGATAATGATGCTTGTATGGTTTTCATCTCCTCTTCTTTGAAACATATTTATGTTTTTCATCTTATTCTTCTCATTGGTGTTCTTGATGTTCATTTTGTTGCTGGATTGGCTTCCACTAATTAGTTTTCACACTTTACAGAATGTTGCAATATACTGATGAAACGCATGATGATAATATCTTCAGCATTTTATTCTTCTTTGAAGTGGCATATACAGCTGATTTTTTTATTTTTTTTCAATTGTTAGTTTTTCTCTTTTTGCATTCTTATGAAATTTATGTCTTCTGCAGTGTTTGATCAAGAAAGATAGAGACAATCAAAATAATCCTAACATGTCTGAATTTTATGACAAGTTGACAAATGCCTATAACGATCCAGCTCTAATGCCCATCAAATATACCGGAAGGTTTCGTAGTCACAGGTCTCCACTACTTCGTAACTCAAGATGCAAAACTAACAACACAGAGAGTTCATCAGAAGACATGCTTGTATAAGACCATTTACCTTAATTTATATCTACCTTTCAGTTTTGATTTGATGGTCTTATGTGCTGCATGTCTGTTGTTTTTGTGTACGTTATTAGAAATGAGAATTTATGCTTGCAAGGTCTTGTTTGTTGGCACTCTTTTTTTCATTATTTTTTTCTTTCTTTCTCTCTTCTAGATTACAAATTATAATTCTAACCATATTACAACAGCAATCTCAGTAGATAAATAAGCATTTCAAATAGGTATCATATATGATTGAAATTCTGATGTCTATATGATAGAATGAAAACTTGTTCCAAGACCAACACTGTTGGAAGAAGCATGAATGAATCACATTGGCAGTAAAGAGTGTCATCTCAACAAAGATCTATATCATCTTGATGTTTACAAATTTGATCTTTTTTCTACTAAAGAAATGTTAATGAGTGCTTTGAAGACATTGTTTAAGAGACTAAAATAGTAAATTTTTATTGAAAGTTGTGTATTCAACACATTGAAAATTGAAATAGTTGACTTTTTTGATAAATAATTACTTTATTTGGAATTCTTAAGCAATGTCCTAAAGACACTCATTGTTTTTGGAATACAGATTATTTAAGCCTTTAATTTTTCCTAAATCGAGAAAAATTCCTTGTTTTAGAATATAAAGTTCATTAAAATTCAGCTCCATATGTAAATCTTGGATAACATAAAACGTAGAGTTTGAATTTAAGTGAGGTATTTAAAAAGAAAAACGTTTTGGATATAACAGTTCCTTGTTTGAAATATGTATTATCCAAAGTCTTAAGAATAGCAGTTTCAAAAGAAAATTGTAACCAGAAGATCCACCATTAGGCTATTATCCAATACTCCATCTAAAATGAAAAATAATTAAAAATGACATTTAAAAAATTGATGTATTCAATCAGAAATAATCAATATATAATATATTAAAATAAACTCTTAAATTATTATGTTCACGCATCATATTTTTACATTTTTTACATGTCATGTAACATTAATTATGCAACATTAGTCAATAATATGATGTCATCTCTAGAATTCATTCATTATTTATTCATCATTCTACTATTTTTTTGTCTATATCTCTAATATATGATATGATTAAAAAATAAAAAATATAACTTCCTTACAAACTTAATTTTATTGTCTTCGTGAAAAAAAACTTAATTTCATTGTCTGTTACTTTTTTTAATTCAATTCATATAAATACATCACTATTTTAATTACATTTTAATAATTAAAATATAACAACCATTAAATTTAGAGGTGTAAAAATCAAATCAATGATCCGATGAAATCGAAGATCCAAACCAATTCAATTAGTTCTGTGTTTTTTTTCTTGTTTGAGTATAAACCAAACCAAACCAATCAAGTCCAATATCTATTGGTTCGGGTATCGATTTTACATCATTCAAAACCGATCACCCAAAACGCAAATCAAACCATTATATTTTATTATTATATCTTTTATTTCACACTATATTAGTATATTTATCTTTAAAAAAATATGTTACATTCATTTAGTTTTTTACAATTATATATTATCTTTTTTCATTGTAACTTATATATTTATTTTAGTTGTATAAAAAGTCTATAGTGTTTAAAAAATATCAATTTATATTATATTTTTTAAAATATCAACTCCATCGAGCCAAATTGAACCAACCCGTTTTTCACTAGTTTAGTTTGGATCATATTTCGTGAATAAAGATTATCAAAACCAAATCAAATTTTTTTATTTGTTTAGATTTATTTTCTTTCAAAAATCGAACCAAATCGATCCGTTACATCCTGAATTAAATTACCACAAAATATATAAAAATATAGTCATCATATCTTAAAAATAAATAAGAAAACTTATGCACAAATATGCAAAAAATATTTTTTATAAAAATAAAGATACATATTATATACATTTTACTCTTATCAGTGCTCAGATACATATTTTATTTCTCCAGTGATGGATAAACCAGAATATAGTTTCATTTGTCAACAAAAGTATTCAAAATCAAGTAGTCGCGTCTTATCATTCTCAACATTATTTTTTTTTTGTCATAAAAAATAGTACTTGGAATTTGTTTACTATAAACACTCTCCAAAAAATATACAATCAACGTGTTTTTGAAAGAAACATGTAGCATAACACCTCTAATCAAGAAATAATTATTCAAAA
>JBBPBP010000003.1:44523329-44544648 GCA_037974735.1 Cicer chorassanicum | reverse complement strand
ATTCCAACTATTAGTATTGATTTCTACTTTTGTTTACTTATCACAACACTAAGATATTTATTTGCCTTTTAATCCTATTTTTTCTTCACAATCTTTAATACTCCAAGTTTGTTAATTTTGTACATGTAAAATCACCCTTCTAAGTTGATGGAATTTTTGCAATTTTCTTTCTTTATCATTCTAACTATTAACATTAATTTATGCTTTTAATCATTTTCTTCTCACAATATACTAAGATATTTATTAGTCTTTTCGTTTCAATTTTTTCTTCACAATTTTTATACTCCATCATTCTAAATGTTTGTCTTAATTTATGCTTTTATTTACTTCACACCACCAAGTATTTATTTGCCTTTTCATTTCTATTTTGTCTTCACCATTTTTTATACCCCTTCGTTATAAGTATTTGTATTAATCTTTGGAGTAGCTAAACGTTGGTATGTACGTGGTATGTATGTGTGTGTATATATATAGAACCAAATCTGGTAAGAGTCTCTTTTTTAAGTGGGAATATAAGAAACATTTATCAACTACTATATCAAGAATGAAATATAAACAAAAATGATAGTTGAAAAGTTAATGTATCTGGTCTTGATTTTTAACTAGATACATCTCTTTTATGAAGAATGAAATGATTTGGAAGATTGCTCAAATGAATGTCAAACCAAATTGATGGAAGAATGATTTTAGAACATTCTAGTTGTTTGGATAATGTTCAAAAGAATATTCTGGTTATCTTTTATAGAAGACAAAGTCAACACAAATCAGTTTGGGAAGTCAAAACTGTAAGTTAAAAATGTCAAAATCACACATAATACTCTTGAGATTCAATGAACAATTACATGACTCAATTTGAAGGCTCAAAAGATGAAAAGTGATATTTAGATTGATGGGATGTGAGCAAGGACAAAAGAACACAAGTACATTGTACTAGCACTATTTTGCAGAAAGCTAGACATGCTTCTGATCACACATAGTGCCATATGATAGTTGACAGTTCACTCTCACACTTATTCAAGTTTTTCTTTAGACTCAAAAGTAAGAACGTTCTGAGTTTATCAAGACCATTCTAGATATTAATATAAACATGTGTTAATTGTTTTAAATTAGATCTGACACTTGGTTGATGAGTCTAACGACTATATTAAACTTTATATGAGTTTTTAAGCCTCTCTTCATCTATAAAAGTAAGATCAATTATAAGACAAAGACAAAAGTTTCAAAACTAATCAATCTACACTCGATCATTTAAGCTCAAGTTGCAAAACTCTTTTCTCAAGAAAAGCTCCAATTTTCTCACTATATTTGTGGATAATCTTACTGAGTTCTTGTTGTTAATCAATCTCAAACAAGAGTTGATAAGTATTTAGATCTCAAACACTTTTTTTTTATGAAAAATATTATTTTGTAAGTCAAGTCTATCTCTCAAATTAGATTATGTGTGTTGTAAGAATCTTTTCTAGTTTGAAAGATACTTGTAGAAATTTCTTTCAAGATTGATTGGTGAATGTTGTAACTAATCAAGGGATGACCAAAGATAGCGTAAGACAGAACGTTATGGTGTTGAGCACTTAAGTGGAAAATCTCACAAATTGTGAGGATTGGATGTAGCCCACCTTAGGTGAACCAAAATACATATCTTTATGTGATCTTCTTATTCATTCTCTATATTTATCTTACACTCACTAATCACATTTCACCTATAAACTAACTGTTTTTATTTAAATCAACATATCCTGAATGTTTTAGAAGTTAACTTACTTCAATTAAGATTGCTCTTGAATTAATTAAAGTTAAGTGCATTAATTAAATTGTAAAAAGGAATCACAATTTAAACCTCTTGTGATTCATATTGCAACTTCAAACTTTATTTTAGATAATGAATTGAATTGAAAATCTAGTGGACTCAAATAATCCCAAGTGCTTTGAGTCCTAGGACTTACACGGATTTCATATTTCTTTGTGTGTGTGTTTTTAATATCAACAAATTGGTCTATCATCACTTTTATACTTATTTTTTAGTCACATTTGTTGTCTCCTACCATGATTTTGATATATGGTTTTTAAACACACCTTAAGAGAAAAGAAGAGAACAAACGTGCATATTGGTGGACTAAGTATAGTGTTTCCTCTTATGATTGATCATCTCAAGACCTAGAGTGCTTGTCCCACACAACTCTATCTTTGTACTTTTGTGGATGTTTTAGGGTGAATTCGTTTTAGAGACACAGACCCTAATTTTTATCTTGGTTGTGTTGTTTTTTTTCCTTTCCTCTTGATCAAAAATGAAATAACACATATTAGTTGTTATTTTATTAGTGTATGGAGTTATGCTCGTAATTTATTTATTACTCAAATTCTTATATTATTTATTTCTTCAAATCACTAAACTACCTCATTACTTGTTAGTCTCTAACAACTTAATGATATGTCTCATAATATCTCCTAACTTTGGACTTTTTATCCACTATATCATTTTTTTAAAAAAATTCAAAAATACTACTTTTAAAAAATATATTAAATGTCCTATTTTTTGAGTTCCCATTAAATCATATTTTGGAAATTAGACTATGTAAAGAAACTAATTTTATTTTTCAGTACTATGTCGCATCCTAGGATGCAGCTATGTACTCTGTCCAAAAAAATACATACTATATATGATACCAAGTCATAATAAAAAAAACATTGTCCGAATATTATTGGCACATCTGCCTAATATTTATGTATTTTGTTGCTAATTATAATAACTAAGTAGTATTATATATAAATAATTAATATTTTTGTTATTATTTATTAAACTTTTTGGTTTTTTTAATAACTAACGAAAAAAAAAGGTAGAGGTTGCACCCCCAAGGGACGGCCCTTCTACAAGAAAAAAAAAGCAAATAGAGTACAAAATTGATTCCTTTGTATAATACTCATTATCATGTATTTAGAAAATGATAATAAAGACATACATATAATAATAATGACTGCAAGACACCATTATATTTTATATTTTACTTGGAGAGAAAAAAAATATTGCCATGAGATATAAATGTAATTATGTAGAATTATTGTGTGAATATATATATATATATATATATATATATATATATATATATATATATCTTAAATGTTCCAAATGAATGTAAATGTATGAGATATTATTTTGGTGACATATATAGATATTCTTATGGTGAAATGATCTTATTGGCTTTTTTATTTAGTGACACTCTCAACCAATGGTTCTATGGTTCCAAACGTGGTTCCTAGAGTCAATGATCCTATTTTGGAATATTATCAACAACGATAGGTAAATTATTTTGAGTGACAATACCCTCAAAAGGAATCTTGGTGATATTTTAATGCTAATCAACTAGGATGTACATCTGAAAGGATAACACTACGCAATCTCTGACTAACCTTAAGTTTTACTCAAACTCGCGTATAGAGTCACACTAGTAAGGGTGTGCAAAAGTGACAATGTAGTGCGTGAAGAGAAGTCTAATATGAAAATGCTACTAAACAATAAATACATATATCCAAAATAATAAATGATCTTCGAACATAAATTTAAGTAAAAATAATATAAAATAACATGAATATAACTATTTACCAAAAATTCATATAATTAAAGAAAATGTAGGAAAAATAAATGTAGACAAAGTTAACCATTTAGCACAGTTAATTATATTAAACTTGACTTTCGGAAGAATTCCTAGTGGAGTCGTCAGTTGTCGCGGCCTAAAATTTTGAGGGTTAACTCGAATTCAATTGAAATCCGATTTAAGGTTTGAGAGTTAGTTATGTGTAGGGAAGGTATTAGCACCCTATGACATCCGTTAAAAAAAATGTTACCTATAACTACTTGTGGACAAATTTATGTTAACTTTATAATAGTTATTTCTCCACATTAGTTAAGTGTGAATATAATTTTTTATAAATGTAATATTGGAAAAAAAAAAGTTTTTTTATCTTCATTATTGTGCTTGACAAGAGTGTAATCTTGCTCCTACGTATCTCCAAGTGCGATGGAAAAATTAAAGCTATGTAGTTTTTAGGTAGAAAATGAAGATGTGTTGATTGCTTTTAAAAAAAAATGTTTTATTGTTGATAAACAAGTTAGGTAAAACAACTTATTTTGGCGAAAGAAAATATTTTTTTATTTAAATAATTATTTAAAAAAACGAGTTTTAAGACTTTAAAGTTCTAGAACTTGTGTCTCAAAAAACTCAAAGGTTAAAAGAAAGATGTTACATCTTGTTAATCAATTTAAGAATACTTTTATTATTTTGATTATAAAAATAAGCTTGAAAACCACGATGTTGTACAACTTGTGTCTTAACAATTCAAAGATTAAAAAGATGTCACATCTAGTTAATCAAATTCAAAAGCCAATTTTAGATTAATTAATTTATAAAAATAAGTTTTAGAACTATCAAGTTGTACAACTTGTGTTCTAACAACTCAAAGATTAAAAAAATGTCACATCTAACTTATCTTTAATAAAGATTTATTTTCGCAGATTTGATATTTGTAAAAAATTAATTAAACTTAATATTTTGAAAATGGAAAAAAGGTTGGATTGGGGGTCCAAACTTAATTTTAATAAAACCTAAAAAAGAACAGCAAGGTATAAAAATAAGTAAACCCTAAATCTAGATTGAAAAAGAAAAAAGAATAGAAAGAGGTGAGTGGGGGCCGCTGTAGAGAGATAGAAAAGAAAAAGATACAAGAAAAAGAAAGAGAAGAAAGGAAAAAGAAAAAGAATAGAAAAGACAGAGGAAATGGCAATGTGAGATGTTGGTCGCGCGGCGGCAGTAGGCGGAGAGATGGCCGTCGTTCCAACGTAGGCGGCGAATTAGGCCACTTTCTCCCTCTTTTTGGTTTACTTTGTTTCTTGTTTGTTTCCCTTTTGATTTCTCTAAATTTTTGTATGATACTTTCATTCTTATTCATTTGTTTTGGGTGTATAGTTTCTAATCTTACAAACAAGATTTGAAGAACATGAGCATATGTTTTTTATTTGTACGTATATTGTATGTAATAGCAAAAAGAAATTACACACATATATATATATATAAAATATTAATATTAAAGAGATTTAGAAAACTAGAGTTCAAATGTGGTTATATCTTGTGTTTTCTTCTTCCTTGAATTTTTGTCTACTATTTTTTATGTTGTTTCTCCTCAACTTCTCACACTTTTTTGTTTCTTTAAGTTTTTATTTTGAGTCATTAAAACACCAAAAGAAAACTCCTTCTTTCTATGATTTGGGTTTTCTATTTATATTAAAAATTAAGTTAAAATTTCTTGCTAGCTGAAGAAAAAGCCAAAACTTAGTAAAAAGATTACTCAATTAAGAGGGAAAAGGATATCTCAACAACAATAAAAATATTTTTTTTGTCAATACTTCATTTGTCCATAATTTAAATTTTGCAAACTATAAATACTTGTAAATGATGGGATAAACCAATGGACATACAAAATGAACTTTTTATTTGATTTGTTTTAGATACTTGTAAGAAGTTCAAAGCTTGGTTGCCAATCCAAAATCAAACATATTATCCATTTTTTTTTTGTAAAAAAAATGTTAATTAGCTTTACAAAATTAGGGTACTACAACTGCCCATATTTTTAATTATATTTTACTAGAAAATGTGAATAACAGAAGTTTTTATATTATCGTTGTAAAAGATAAGTAAATATAAGGACTCAAATTTGTCCATCAAAGTGGGAAAGATGTGAAATGCTAAGATTAAGTGCAATGTATCCAAAAGTAAAATGCAAAAAGGAGCTTGTGAAAATTAAAAACCATGAGAGTAATGCAAAAGCTAGTGTATTGCAAAAAATATATACATTGTTAAATGAGGAAATTATAAAATGTGAAATTAATGCAAAATCGAGTATGATGTGATAACAGATAAATTGTTGGTACTAGAACAGGTAAGATGCGAATGCAGATGAAAGGAGAGAATAATACAACAAAAAATATAATGTGAAACCAGTAGCAGAAATGGGTAAAATACGAGAATAATGTAAAGGCAAGTATAACTTGAAAACACATGCATTGGCGATGCGAAAGCAGGTAAAATGCAAGAATATTGCAAAAGCGAGTATAATGCAAAAACAGATAAATAATCGATGCAAAAACAGGTAAAATGCGAGAATAATGTAAATATGAATAAAAATGATTGTCTCTAGATTGGTTACTAGTGCGTAGATCTATAAGAATGAAAATGATCGTCTCCAAATTGGTTACTTGTGCGTAGATCGAAATGAATCAAAATGATCGAGATTAGTTACCAATGACAATAATGTAAATCATCATATTTGGAATGGTTATCGATGCGTAGATCAACAAAATGTATGTAAATGATTGTCTCCAGATTGTATACTGGTGCGTAGATCCACAAGAAGGAAAATGATCATCTATAGATTGGTTATTAATGCATAGATTGACAATAATATAAATTATTGTCATCGGACTGGTTACCGGTGTGTAGATCAACAAGAATGTATGTAAATGATCGTCTCCAGATTGCATACTGGTGCATAGACCCAGAAGAGTGAAATCATCTTCAAATTGGTTATTGATGCGCATATTGACAATAATGTAAATGATTATCATCAGACTAGTTACTAATGTGTATATCAACAAGAATGTATGTAAAATATCATTTCTAGATTGCATATTGGTGCATATACCCACATGAATGAAAATAATCGTCTTTGGGTTGGTTTCCGATGTGTAGATCGAAAATAAATGCAGTTATAAAAAACCATAAGCAAGACACAAGTCTAGTTCTTAATTTGAATAGAGAGAGAAATATGTACCCGATAATGTTGTTGGGAGTGTCATTAAAACATAAATGATAGACAATGCACTGAATGAGTTAATTGAACTTAAGTGAAATATGAGTGTAGGATGCGTGATTCATGCATGCCATGTATTACAGACAAGCTTTTGTTTATGTCTTTATTTGTCTGGATTCCCCGATTTGTAGGATCTTAGATGTCCCAATATTTCATGAGGAACATTGCTTTGATATGATGGCACCTTGTACATCCGTGGGATCTTCTTCGAAGGCAAAGTATTCAAGCAAAGTCCATAATTTAAAAGGATTACTCTTCTTCCTTTTTACACAGCCATATATCTTAAGAATTTTATCTAGTTTCTAATATATGTTTTCCAAGCATCAAAATATTTAAAATACATTTTTTTTTTAAATTTTCACACATTTCAAATTCCAACATTCATTGTCATATAGTTTATTTTTAAAAGCTAAAACAATCAGCAATAAAATGTATTACTTCTCAAAGAGGTGTAATGCATACACAGAATGTCAACACACGAAAGTGTATTGCCATATTTCCAAAATGTAAAAAAAAAAAATAGCATGGGAAAAAGAAATGAAACACCATGTATAAGGTGACGGGACGTTTGTGTATAGCTTTACTTTGAAGAATAACAAGTGCTAGACACTCTTGTAATTTAAAACTCCCATTGGTTAGCTTCCAAGAATAAAGATTGCCCCAATTTGAGCTGTCTCAACTTCTTATATTTTTTTGTCCCTAAATTTTGCCTTGACTACTCTTCCAAGTTTTTAGTTCATCGAGATGCTCTAATTTTTTCCTAAGTCGCCTTTTCAGGTTTTCAACCAAGCGAACCCATTTTTCAACAATTTGTGTTTTTGTTCAAGCATAATAATTTTTTACCACATTTGTATTTACTGGGAGTGGAACTTCTTCTTTATCCATCTATGTGAGTATTAGAACTCGCCCAGAGAAAACCTTTTTCACTACATATGGTCCCTTGTAGTTCGGACTCCATTTTCTGTGATAATCCTTTTTGATGGACAATATTTTCTTTAACAATAAGTCTCTTCCTTGAAACTCTCAACGATGAACCTTTTTCTCATAAGCCTTTTTAAGTCTTTTTTGATAAAATTGGCCATGACACATAACTATCATCCTTTTTTCTTCTATGAGATTCAATTGGTCAAATTGTGATCGAGTCCACTCTTCCTCTTCTAGTTTTGTTTCCATCAAGACTCTAATCATGGGAATTTCAACTTCAATGGGAAGTACTGCTTCCATTCCATACACCAATGAGAAATAAGTTGCTCCCGTTGAGGTGCGAACGGAGGTTTTATAACCATGTAATGCAAAGGGAAGTATTTGATGCCAATCTTTATATGTCTCTATCACCTTTTGTATGATTTTCTTGATATTCTTATTTGCTGCCTTTACAACCCCATTCATCTTCGGACGATATGATGAAGAATTACGGTGCTGAATTTTGAAACTATCACACAACTCCTTCATCATTTTGTTGTTTAGATTGGTCGCGTTATCCGTGATGATTTTATTTGGCAATCCATATTGACAAATCAATTCTCTTTTGATGAATCTGACTGACAACTACGCTCTTTGTCACATTGACATAACAAGCAACTTCAACCCATTTTGTGAAATAATCAATAGCGACATTTATGAGTCCAATAACATATATTCCCCACATTGAAAATGACCATGGTGATGTTAAGACCTTCAAAGAGGTTGGCGGTGCATGTACTTTATCAGCATAAACTTGACATTTATGACATTTTTTCTCTGCTTCAGTTTTATCATCATACCTGAGAAACACCATATCATGGTTCCTCTTATAAACCACATCATCATAAGAAAATAAATTCATTTACAACCTCCTGATAACCCTTTTGTCATTCTCTGAAATACCAATTGGATATTTCTTGTTCTTAACATAGGATTTGATATCATGAAACCATGATTTGTCGTCAACCTCTCCTTCTATTGCTAAACATTATACGAGCTTGTCTCGTTTTTTAATTTTTATGATCGGCATATCCTGATCATTGCTTATTTTGAACATTGACGAGAATGTGGCCAATGCGTTAGCCAACAGGTTATCTTCTCGAGGAATATGATGGAAAGTGACTTTCTTAAAATTGTATGTCAACTTTTTAAAATACATATGATATGAAATCAATTTCTCATCTTGAGTTTTCCATTTGCCCCTTATCTGATGAATGACCAAGGCCGAATCTCCATATACCTCAAACACTTTTACTTTTGATTCAATGGTTGCTTCAATGCCCATGACACATGGTTCATATTCTGCCATATTGTTTGTGCAGTCAAAATACAACCTAATGGTAAATGGAGTCAAATGGTTTTCTGAGGAAATCAAAATGGCTCCAATTTCATGCCCTAATGCATTAGAAGCACCAGCAAATAGCAAAGTCAATTTTTCGTTATCAGAAAATTTCTTTTCTTCAAATAAAGTCATTATATCTTCATTAGGGAATTCAAACTGCATTGATTGATAATCTTCTACAGGTTGATGAGCCAAATTTTCTGTCAACGCACTTCCTTTGATAGAATTATTTGTGACATACACTAGGTCACATTCTGATAACAACATATGCCAATGAGCCATCCTTCTAATAAGAGCAGTCTTTTCAAAAATGTACTTGATTGGGTCTATTTTAGACATCAACCAGGTTATAAGGCATAACGTGTATTGTCTCAATCAATGAGCAGCTCATGCTAATGCATAACATGTTTGTTCTAGTAATAAATACATTGTTTCACAACTAGTAAACTTCTTGCTCAAATAATAAATAGTGTGTTCCTTCTTACCAGATTCATCATGTTGCCCTAGTACACAACCCATCGACTCATCAAGTACTGTTAAGTACATAAACAAGAGGCACCAAAATTGGAGGTTTTAACAAGTACTACTTAATCTTCACGAAAGCCTTATGACAATTCTCATTCCATTCAACTTTTTGGTCTTTATGCAACAATTTGAAAATTGGCTCACATATTGCAGTGAGATGTGATATGGACCTAGCAGTGTAATTTTATCTACCCAAGAATCCACACACTTATTTTTCTGTGTAAGGAGTTGACATTTTTTGTATCCCTCGCACTTTCTCCTGATCTACTTCTATCCCTTTTTGGCTAACATTAAATCCAAGTAACTTGCCCGATCTCACACCATGAGTGCATTTAGCTGGGTTTTATCGAAGTCGGTACTTCCTCAATTGTGCGAATAACTTATGAAGGTTAAAAATGTAGTCTTCTTTGGTTCTAGACTTTGCAATCATATCGTCCACGTAAACCTCTATCTTCTTATGCATCATGTCATGGAACAGAGTCATCATCACCTTCTAAAAATTGGCTCCAACATTCTTCAATCTAAATGACATTACTTTATAGCAAAAAAGTTCCCCATAGTGTGATAATGGTGGTTTTCTCTATATTCTCAAATGCCATCTTGATTTGGTTGTACCCTGAGAAACCATCCATTAAGAAGAATAGAGAATATTGAGCAGTGTTATCCACCATGAAATCAATATGAGGCAATGGGAAGTCATCTATAGGACTGGCTCTATTTAAATCCCGATAATCAACACATGTTCGAACTTTCCCATCCTTCTTTGAAATTGGGACGATATTAGCAACTCATTGAGGATACTTGGCCACCGCTAAGAAATCTGCGTCAAATTCAGGCTTGAGTGGTAACTTGTGTTCAACTATGTTATTATCAAGCCCAGACATATCCTGATTTGACCATGCAAAGATGTCCACATAGTCAAACAAAAGTTTAATAAAAATTTTCTCGCTCACTTTCTTTCATGGAGACACCAATTTTAAATTCCTAGCAATGCTACTTTCAAATGAACCACTTTCTGATTTGCATTATTTCAATTAATGACAGAAAAAAAGGAAAAAAATGAATCAAATGAGAGAATAATATTTGGAGAATTTAAAATGCATTTATTGATAAAAAAATACTAAATTGAAATATATGTATGCCGTAATAACGAGTTATCCTAAAGCCTTGGGCAAAGCAAAAGGATTTGAAATTACATAATTACTTTGAGCATGTATCGAAAACCCCGGGAGACTCGATAATCTTCCCGTTCTTAAGACTTATGGTTGGAGGACAATGGTACACAAAATTGAAAGCATCATCATCAACATGATCTTCTTCAGTGACAACCACTTGGTCAACGTATATCATTCCTGCACTCTAAAAGCTTTCTCGAATGTCGCAAATGAGAATCTTCCCTGTATTTGGTGCTCGATTTTCTAGATGAGCCATCTTGTTCTCCCTTTTGTATTTTGCAACTCTATCCTTATCAACCTCGGTAGGTATATGTCCCAACCCATGTCTATCAATCTTCTCAGGTGATTCCAACAATTTCCCTAATTTTACAAAACTATCTTTTTCTAGCATGGCTTTTGTAAACATCAAAGATGTAGTAGACAATTTTGGTTTCTTCATACGAGACCCTTTACCCACAAAGACAACACTTGCGGTTTCCAATGCTTGTAAAGGAGTCTTATGCTTCCTTTGTAGCTTCAATGTAGCCCATAGAAGATAAATGACTTACTAGCATGTTATCCTCACCAAAGATTATTATCAATTTGTTTTCTACTATAAACTTCAACTTTTGATGCAAAGTGGATGTCACTGCTCCAGCAGAGTGAATCCATGATTTGCCCAAAAGACAACTATATGCTGGTTTGATATCCATTACTTGGAAAATTATTTCAAAGTTATGTGGTCTGACTTGAATTGGCAGGTTAATCTCGCCAATGACCTCTCTTCTTGATTCATCAAATGCTTTTACTATCATAGAGCTAGATTACATATAGGATCCATCAATAGAGAGTTTTGAGAGTGTTAATTTTGGCATGACATTCAACGATGAACCAGTGTTAACTAGAAACCTTGCGAGGATATGATTATGACACTTCATAGAGATGTGTAATGCTTTATTGTGCACTGTCCCCCTATGCTGGTAATTCATCGTCGATGAAATTCAAACAGATACTAGCAGTGATGTTACCAACGACTCCGTCAAATTGGTCAATAGTGCCTTCCTATGTGCTTCAGAGTTCAATAATATGGAAAGAACAATTATCTTGGAAGAAGTTTGATTTAGATGATCCACCACTTTATATTCACTCTATTTGATAAATTTCAAAAATTCATTAGCTTTCTCATCAAACATCTTTTTGCAAGCCTCCTGTCCTTTCATATTATAATTTAGATCTTCCTTTCCTTTGCCTTTTTCTCCATATCCTTCATCTTTTATAAGTTGTTCAAGGACTTAGACTCGGCCACTTTGAGTCATCCCACCAATTCCTGAGATATTAGTGATATTTGTTTTCTTTGGGTCTAGAGCTGCCACTTGACTTGTTTTCTTCATGAGTTCCTACGTGAACTATGTCATCATAATTCTATGGTACTGATTATGTGCTTTTATAAGGAAAAGTAGTTGACACTTGAATAGTGATGGGTTTTGGCCCATTTGGAGATGGCTTGAGATTGTCTTTGCTATAACGGATCTCCAAGGGTCTTGGGAAATTTTTTTTACTCTCGATGTGAGACTCAAGAGTCAATTCATGATTTTCATCCTTTGCATGATTTATCTATATTGAGTGATTGTCTATCAATTATTGGAGAAACTTCTTGAAGTCTTCAGGGTATTCACCATTTGGGTGAGAATTACATACATCATTCTCATTGCAACATGTAACACTCTAATATTTTCATATATATTATATATGTGTCTTTTTAGTAATTGTCATAATTTATCATTTAAGTAATAATTTATTCTATGTGTAAAGAAATTAAATTAAATTTTATCATCCTGTATTTTACCTGAATAATTATGACATTTATTTTTATTTAATTGTTTTGCCGTGACAATTACATATTTATGGCATGATTGTTTCCTAAATGGACTATTGTGTATTTTGTGTATTTGATTAGTTTCGATTATCAATAAATTGGTGTTAGATATGTTGGTTTTATTTTGTTATGCGTGACCTTCAGTGATATTTTTGTCTTGCTTGATTTATTTTAGTTGATGAAAATATTAGTTGAATTATTTAATTAAAATAGAATTTATAGAATCAGTATTGTTTGTTAATTTTATTTTGGACCAAATAAGTATTCGGCTAGGAGATAATAGAGTTAGTGAGACCCGGCTCTCATGTATGAGTGTTCTTGCTTGACAATATTTTTGGTTCATCCATCTTTAGTATAAAAAAAAATGTGAGTACCTTATTCCTTTTGATGTTTTTCATGACAAAATTTTATGACAATTCATGGTGTTATCTTGACATTATGCAGGCTTTATGTCCTTGTCTCAACCAATTAAGAGAGGAGATAATGTACATTCACTAAATCTTAACGCCTTTAATTCATTATTGAAAGGAAGGTTACAAATTTAATTATGGATCTTATCTTTTTTGTGCAATTAAGAGAGGACAAAAAAAAAGACTCTCCTCCTTTGTTATATCTCACACCCTCTCTCTCTCTCGTAAATCAAGATTATAATTTTATTTTAATTCTCTACAAAAAAAATTATATGCAATTTTTGGTGTCATAACTATTAGCAAAAAAAAAAAAAAAAATTAAAAGGTAGTCTATGCACCTTCCTATTCTATTCCCATACCTATTTTTGTTTTCTCCTAAGTTCCCAAATTTTCCATTACAAACAAAAAAAAGAAACAAAGAGAGAAACATAGTCTCCTTCCTTTTTGTCACACCCTGATTATCATCATCATTATTGCCAAGTCGAATTACAATTTTCTTTATTCTTTTAATACCATCTCATGTAAAGTTTGAACCTTTATCTTGTTCTTTGATTCGTGGGGCTACAAACGTGTTGTTAGGAAGTAAAGCGCTTAAGGTAAGGGTTTTTCTCCATGCAAAGTTAGGCTAGATATCAAATTAGTGGTTTGTAAGATATTGATACGATGTCTTGATGTTGTAAAAGAAAAAGGTTGATTTTATGTTTGTCATAAAGAATATAACTATAATGTTTTGATTTTTCGAGTAATATGTTTGTCTTGATGAGCTTAATTATAAAGTTCTGTTTTAATTATTATAACATGATAAATATGCTTGTTGGGAAAATGTTTAACATAAAGTTGCGATCTTTGTGTTGTTGTCGTGTACGTATTATTTTGGATGTATTTGATTTGAAGTTTCGATTTGTGTGCTATTTAATTTCAATGTTTTGATTTTTATTAACGCTACATGAGTCTTGAGGGAATTGATTAAATTTTTTAATTATGATAAAATGATTAAGTTGATTATTCTGATGTGTTTAGTGTAAAGTTTGATTTGTATGCTTAAATGACTAATAATAGGAGAAATTTTATAGTAGAAGGAATAAAGTTTCTATTTGTAAGTGTTCTTCGTGATTTAAGTTTTGATGTCTATCAATAACACGTCGCTAATCCAATTTTATAGTTATAAAATGAAGGTTGTGATTTTGAGACATTTATTCATGTGTATATGTGTTCTATATTTGGGATAGCGAAATATTGTTATCTTTGTGGTTGCCTAAGTAGCTGGTGAGTTGTGTTGAGAACCTTTTATCTATGTAGTTGCCTAAGTGGTTGGTGATTTGTGTTTGAACATTTTATCTTTTTAGTTACCTAAGTGGATGGTGACATGTACCTTTTGAGCATCATTATCATTTCGTGACATATCTTATGCATCTTTGTGGATGCCTTAGTGGCTGGTTTAATTTTCCCCATTGGTATGAGTGAATTCTATGTTGACGCCTTAGTGACTGGTTATATCTGGATCATATACATTTAGGAGCATGCATAACTTGCATACATTTTATTACGATCTAATTATTTGTTCTAGGTGAGTTGCTACTTGAATTATTTAATTACATTTTATGATTTGATACATCTTTATAAATTATTCAGAAAAATCAATTTCTTTAAATCTTTTATTACAAAAAGATGTTATGTTTATATTTTATGGCTATTAACTTATTATTTGGTTTAATTTTTTCCGTTGGATGAACTGACCCCTTACACCAATATTTAGGTACTAATGATCTCAAAGAGTTGCATCAATGATGTTTGCTTGGTGCACACGTGTGGGTAAATGGGACTTTTACTTAAAAATAATGTTTTGTATTAATAAAACTAATGTTGTACATTTTAAATTTATTTACTTTTCATCGTTAACTTTAAATAGAAATGTGGAAGTGAGTTTTCTTTTGCTAGAAAATAATTGAATCGTAGTTAATTTCAGTCAACTTTATTTCTCTTTAATTTTACCTAAAGATAATTTAATTTATTTTAGAGCGTAAATGAACATTAATCTAACAATTGGAAGATTAAATTTGTATATAAATATATAAATAATATTTTAGTAAATTGCATTACGTTCTTTTACAAAAAAAATATATCAAGTCATTTTCTGGCGACTCTTTTATTTATTACATGATAAACCACTCCTAAGAAAGATAAATATTATAGTCGTTTTTAAAAGAAAATAAATATTTTTAGGTGATTCTTTGGATCAAAATCTGGGGCATTACACAACCCATATGAACCAAGTTTAACTTGCTCATTTCAGAAAAAATTACTTCCATGAGGATTTTTACATCTTCTATATTTTCAATAAGATATTGATCTTCACTTTCTTCAACAAAATTGACAGAAAAACTTACATGGCCTGGTAGAGGGTTACTTGCCACGTTGGGCTTGTCTTATTTGAAGTTCAACCATTTTGCATTGATTAATTCATGCACTTTAGCTCTTAAGGCTTGACAATCTTCAATCGAATGCCCTATAGCTCCTGCATAGTACCCACCCTTGACATTTTGATTCTACCATTTTCGTAATGGTGGCTCCAAGGACTTCATTGATCTTAACACCACTATTGAATTTTAGAGTAGGTGAGGCAACAATTGACTATATGTTACAGGAATTGGGTTAAAAGGGGTTAATTTTTGAGTTTGGTTTTTGATTCCAATGGCTTGGTTGGGGAAACATGATAGGTGGTGGTTGTATAAGAGGTGACTAATAATAAGGTGGCCATAGAGGGTTGGATTGAAAGTATAGGACTTGTGAGGTTGCAACAACATATGGGTAGGACATACAGGGCATTTAGGGGTAACAATGGCTGAAAATTTGCAGGTCGAAGAGAACTTTTGGGTGGATGATAAGAGACCTATGGATTTACCATAACAGAATTAGAATCCCATTCCTTCTTCTTTGTGAACCCTGTTAGAGGTTTCTTTGCATTGTTCATTCCACAAGCAATTTTCCCATTCCTCATCCCACTTTCTGCTCTTTCCCCTACAATGACCATGTCAGAAAAATTTGATGATGCACTTCAAATCATTCTATCATAAAAAGGTGATTTAAGGGTATCCATGAAGATAACTTCAATTTATTTTTCTAGTAGAGGTGGTTCTACTTGGGCAACCAATCCCCTCAATCATTAGGCATTATCTTTAAATGTTTCATTGTCTCTTTTCACCGTGTTCTGTAACTGCATTATGTCAAGTGCCATATCAATGTTATACTTATATTGTTTTAAGAAAGAATCAGCTAAATCCTTCCAAGAGTGAATGCGAGACCTTTCTAGATGTGTATACCAACATGAGTTTGTCCTAGTTAAATTGTCTTGGAAAAAGTGAATCAAGAGCTTACCTTCATGTGTATCAGATGCCATTTTCCTACAATACATAGTCAAGTGGTTTCTTGGGCAAGTCGTCCCTTTATACTTTTCAAAATCCGACAATGTGAATTTTGTATGTATGACCACGTCAAGAACGAGGCAAAGATCAAAGGCATTACTTGAACCTAGATAACTCCCTCATTCTACAACTCTCAATCTATCTTTAATAACTTGTATCTTAGCGTTAGGTGGTTTACTTTCAACTGGAATGTCCATTCTAGACTTACCAATCATTGGAAGCATAGAAATATCAGTGGTATGGGGATTCGAGGAGTTCCACTGGACAAAGTATGGGTGAACTTGTGGTTGAGGGTTCACTATAGGTGCAGTTGGAAGCGCAACAATACCATGGGCATAATTAAGAGGAAACCCATATGCGTATTTTATGAGACCAAGTTGTTTGGACTAATGGCTTCATCAAGTGTGCAACAATTAGAACAAGGAAATCAAAGGAAGGTAAGAGAGGAGGCGATCAGAGGAAGCTACCAGAGGAAGTGACTAGAGGTAGTCACCAAGGGAAGTGACAAGAGGATGAGATAAGATGAACATAAAAGCATATGCGTATGCCTCTGAACGTATGCCTCTGAAAGCAACGTGCCTCTAAAGTTTGGGTTTGAAGATTGGCTCTGAAGACTGAATTTGAAGCATGCCTCTAAAGCCCTTGTGTGTCTCTGATGTGTACAAACTCAACATGCCTATGAAAATTTTATATCAAGCTATCATTAACTGTGAAGAGATTGTTCAAGCCATGCATTTGAAGCTCATATTTCGCTAACCAAGGGAAGTGACAAGAGGATGAGATAAGATGAACATAAAAGCATACGCGTATGCCTCTGAACGTATGCCTCTGAAAGCAACGTGCCTCTAAAGTTTGGGTTTGAAGATTGGCTCTGAAGACTGAATTTGAAGCATGCCTCTAAAGCCCTTGTGTGTCTCTGATGTGTACAAACTCAACATGCCTATGAAAATTTTATATCAAGCTATCATTAACTGTGAAGAGATTGTTCAAGCCATGCATTTGAAGCTCATATTTCGCTAATCAAAAGTTGCAATGCACTCAAAATGATGCCTCTAATATGCAGCCTCTAATTTTGCACTGACTTTGATGATTCAACAATGCAATTTGTCCAAAGGAACTAATTCTAAGTCACACAATTCTACCTCTAACTTTTATTATCCAAGAAACACAATATCTCACTTCAATAAGAAAGTCAATGGCTATAATGGAAATTCAACGACACTAATTGAAAGAGTTCATTCTGAAGAAAAGACTTAGCCGAATTAGAATTTATAAATATTCAAGGACAAGCTCGAATCCATTCCCGCTCCAATCAATCAAGAGTATGAAGGAAGATTTGTGTGAATAATGTTTTGAACACAATATGAAATTAGATACGATTCAAAATTATAATTGAAGGAAATCTTTGACCAAGGTGAAAAGAAGATATGGTCAAAATATGGTTTACACGAAGATATGGCCAAAATATTGTTTACAAAAAGATATGGTCAAAATATTATTCACAAGAAGATACGGTCAAAATATTGTTCACAAGAAGATATGGTCAAAATATTGTTCATAAGAAGATATGCTCAAAATTTGTTCACAAGAAGATATGCTCGGAATTTGCTCACAAAAAGATATGCTCAGAATTTGTTCACAAGAAGATACACTCAAAATTATTCACAAGAAGATATACTCATAATGATTCACAAGAATAAACACTCATAATTATTCACAAGAAGATACACTCATAATTTGTTCACAAGAAGATACATTCAAAATTGTTCACAAGAAATATATGATCCAAATTTTACAAGGAAAATAAAACCCTAATCTATTCTATAAATAGATACTCAAGGCTGAAGAAAAAAACATGAAGTCATAAACTCATAAATCCATACAATTCAGAAAAACTTTTAAGAGCTCAAATTTCCTAAGTATTCAAAGTTCAAAGGTTAAAGTTCTAGAGAAACACTTGCTCAAAGAAATATTTTCTAAGTGTTTTAGTGTGAGAAATCAATTGTAACAATCTTCTTAGTAAAAGCAAAACACAATCCGTTTCAAATTTGTGTAACCCAACCTAATATTGGCTTTAGTGTTTCTCAAGCAATCTTTGGTTTTCAGTTTTTGTTGAGAAGACTTGACTTGTAGGGTCAAGGTGTAGTTGCCTTCTACAATATGTGGTTTTTAGGTTGTGTGGAGAAGACTTGACTTATAGGGTCAACGTATTTGTTTGCCTTAAAAAGTATGTAAGTGTCAGGTTGTTTTTAGAAGACTGACTTGTAGGATCAGGTGTTGGGTACTTCAGGGATTTGAATTAGTGGTTAAATCCGTCTAAGTGAAGTGACTCGATATAGATATCAAGTTGGTGGTGAACGAGGATAAATCTACTTGTGTCACTTTATTTCTGCACTCTTTACTTTACCGCTATCTCTGATTACTTAAGCTTGATTGCTACTGCCTCTATTAACCCGAACCGGTTCTTGAATAAATAATTAAAAAGAATCCAACTTAGACAAACACAATTCAACCCCCTTCTCGTATTTGCACCTTCAAGTAGGAGTCAAGTTATTGACCAACTATGCTTCAATATTTGGACCAGATCCTTGTGGCAGTGATACATTATATATGGCAAATATTTGAGAATCAATTGCTATTGAATTGTCATTAATCAATGGCGAAGTATAACTATATGGAAGACCGAATAGTCAAAACATAATAGTTAATATATATTTATATATCTCTATTTTTTTTTAATATCTTATCATAGGGAAATTATGTACAATGATGGAGAAATCTAATACCTATTCAAAGACATTAAACAACTTTATCAAAGAGAACTTTGGCAATATGAAAGTTGATGGTCCTTGAATCACATAAAGATTCATAGTAAAAACTCTTTGCCGTATGAATAATGTATTCTTGATATTTAAATCAATGCTATTTGGAGATTTTTGGAACACCAATTGTACAAGTTCTTGCATTTTCGACTCTGCTTCTGTGGTAACTATGTTTTTAGAGCTATTGCTGTTAAGTTCCTGGTAATTTTTATTCAAAGAAAATGCAAATAAGGAATTAAGTAGACTAAACAATCAAAAAATGAAACTTCATTTGTAAAAAAAAATTATATATCATTTTTGTAAAAAAAAAAATGATACATTATTACTTTAAGTAATAAATATATGGAAAAAAATTTATGTGGTTATTTGATATAAATAATAGTATATTATGCATTAGTTCAAATACATAATTTTCTTTTTCCATAAGCAACCTATATAATTATTTATTTAATATTTATTTCATAAATTCTCATATGGATTATCTCACATTTAAATTTTATATTATATTATATTATATTATATTATATTATATTATATTATATTATATTATATTATATTATATTATATTATATTGTATTTTAACTTAAAATTTATATCTTTATCTCTTTTGATAGATATTAAATAAATAGTTAGATGAATATGCATTGTGAATGTAAAATAATTTTACATTAATAACTAATGAGAGTTATCTATTTCACTGTGTCTTACTATAAAGATGGAGTGATGTGACGGAATACATCCTATTGAATTCATATTTTGTTTTCTCTTAAATAAATAATGTTCTATAAAAATTGATAAACATTTCATTACAAATAGACAAAAATATGCCAATAAAAAAAGAATAGACAAAAAATATTAAATTTTGCATATATTTCATTCCATCAAATAAATATTATGGAGTTTGTTAAACTTGAAGACACTGCAAAATGCGGCCCTATATATACTAAATTACAAAATATGTGTTGGATGATGTTTATGTACTTCTATCTCCTAATGAGTGAATTATTTGATTATTTTAAATATATTAAAAAAATATATAAATAAAATAGAAATAATATTATTTTTACTAAATTATCTTTATTAAATATGAATATATTATTAATATTATAAATAAATATCATAAATGCATGATAAAATATACAAATATTATAAATAATATTAATTATAAGTACAATAAAAAAATATTAAAAATTTAAAAGATATTATTTTTGCAAATAATGTTTAAATCTAGGACACCTCACCTTTTATAAGTGACAGGTGCTTTCTGTTCCCAATGGTTCAATTATGAGTATTTTGAGAAAACTATATATCATGGTCTAATAACACTTTCGGCAATATATCCAAACTTCATGGTGGATAATAGTGGATATATAGCTTTTACCCTTTTAGCCATTTTAATCCTTTTTCTTCTCAAAAGTTGATAAGTTTACTTTACCAATAATCCAATAATCATATCTATGTAGACTTTTAGATAACCCTAGGTTAGCCGTTTGCTCCAAACTCTTTTTCTCTTTCTTCTTTTTAACTCTTCATTCATTGAAAACAGATAATTTAATTAAGATTATTCTTTTTTTTAAAAAATAATCATTTTAATTTTTTTCGTCTTGGTGCGATCTTTGATTTTCCGTTTTAATGTAATATTAAATTTCTCGTTTTATTGCGGTATTCGTTTAGTTTAAATTGATAGATTAATTTTGATTAAGTACAGATTCAAATTAAATCAATGTCTTTGGCCTTTCAAAAAAACATGTGTATTTATGACACTTTGATTTTATTATATTTATAGATTTTGTCATAATTAATGATATTATACCGTTTTATGCTATTAACTTGAATGTTACGAATTTATCAGTATATTTTTTATTTATTTTAAACTTTGAATTATATTATTTTCGAACTTATTTAAAAAAAAATTATTATGTTTTTTTTCAATAAAGATAAATGTAG
>JBBPBP010000003.1:44492414-44523017 GCA_037974735.1 Cicer chorassanicum | reverse complement strand
TATATATATCTTTTGTTTTAGAGTCTTACGAGGGACTATTTACATTTTGCTTTGAAGAGTATTCTTATATCGAAATTATGAAATATTTGTGAGAAATCGATGTGTTGTAACAATTTTTATATATATTAATTTTTAGTTTCCATTAAAGAATGATCTTGATTTTTTCTCTGAATTTAGAGTTTTCATATTATCTTTTTATTTTTAATTGTGCTATTTAAATTTCTCTAAGTTGTTTTTTATCAATAGCTTTTGATTTGATGAGGTATTAAATTTTTAATAGGCTTTGTGGTTGCAACAATATTTGATCTCCCACATTATAAAAATAAATTTAATTGCAATTTTAATCTCCTTATTTTTACCAATTCACAAAATTAATCCCTCTATTTTAAAATCTGTCAGTTTTTGTTCCTCATTATGATTTTTTAACTAAAAAATTACGATGTGACATATTTTAAATAATGTGATATATGATATGATTAGAATGATTAACACTCATGAAATCACAATAAAACCCTCTAAAACATAAAATAACTTAAAAAATTTCTCATTTTTGTAATCTAATTAATAACAAATGAATAATTAATAAATCTAGATGGTTTTATATCATGAAATTGTATGTCACATCCTTTAAAATATGTCAAATTGTCATTCTTTAGTTCAAAAATTTGAGGGAGGGACCAAACTGTCGACTTTTAAGATATGAGGACCAATTCTGCGAGTTGGTGAAAATAAAGAAACAAAAAATGCAATTGAGCCTAATAAAAAATTGACATTGTAGAGGTGTTGTTTAGGAAAAGTTAAGACTGAGAAATACTTCATGTTTAAGGGGTTGTTTGTGACTTAGATCTCTTTTATAGGAGATTACATGTGATACGATTTTCAATTTTCATATCACTACAATGTCAATTTTTCCAACTATTGTGAAGTTTGACATAGATAAATTTGATATATAAAATAATTTTGGCTTATGGAAAATACAAGTCAACAAAGTGTTCATACAATCAAGATTACACAAGGTGCTGAAAGGAAACATATCAAGCATAGACAAAGACAAATACAAAGAATTAGACTTGGGAGCTTCAAGTGCAATTAAATTATGTTTGACAAGAATATTCATGTAAATGTGCAGGACAAGTCATCAGTCAGAGAGCTTTGGAGAAACTTGAAGTGTTGTATCAAGCAAAAGACATTTCAAAACAATTATTGTTATAGGAGTAGTTTCATAACTTATGCATAGATGAAAATATGAAAGTATTTGATCATCTAAGTGCTCTCAATGGTATTGACTTTGAATTAGAAGTTATTGGAGATAAGATTGATGATGAAGATAAAAAGCACTAAGAAGCGCTAAGACTCATAAGACCCCTTTAATCTTTTTATGAGCATATTAAACTTGTTTTGATATATGAAAACATAACTTTGAGCTTTGAAGAAGTTGCTGATAAAATTACTTTTGAAGAAAAAAGATTAAAAAGAAAGGATAATACTTTATCGAACTCAGTGTTCGTTGCTAGAGGTGGGCCTTATGTGAAGAAAACCATGGAATGATTCTAAAATATTGGAAATGTGGAAAATCTAGGCATATAAAGTATAATTGTCCTGGTAGAGAAATGACAGAGAAGGACTATTAGTCGAATGTTAGCAATGTCTCCTTCATGATGGGAGATGATGGTCTTCTCTAAAAAATGAGAAGTGCATATTCATGGCATTTCAGTGCTCCCAAGAAAAGGATGACTTATTGTTAGCAGAACAACATATGGGCATTAGATTATATTGATTTAAGGTGAGTTGTGAGATTATGTTGATGAGAAAGTCAACATGATAGTTATACCATAAATTTTAAAGTTGGTTTTCAGCATGTAGAAAAAATTATTGAAGTGGTTTATTCAAGTGAAGTATACTCCATATGTTGGAGTATGATAGTTCATTTGAATTATGATTGTTAGGGAAGACACTAGAAATAGAAGATGTAACATTCCAATAAAGATGAAGATTGTTGAAATTAGACTGTCTAATTTTAATTTTATGGTGTAGGTTGATGTAACATTCCAATAAAGATGGAGATTAATGTAACATCCCTTAAAAAAAATATTGCATTTTGACATAATTTATTGATGTAGAAATATGAATCGTCAATTTTAATTTTATGGTATAGATTTCATAATTACATCAAATTCGTAATTTTCTATTTGTGGAGAATTAGAATATTGCAAAATTTATGTGTTGTCCCTTACCTTGTCCTTTTGATGGCAACTAAGTTTATGGCAAATAGAGTTAGTGAGTTGAAGAAGATGCTTGTATTGTGGATTGAATATTTGCTCCTCAGAAATCCAATGGCCAGCACTTAGGTTTATTATTTGTACCAAAAGTTCTGCTTCTCCTTCACAATTATCTCCTTCAATTTGCCAACTTGAAAGCCACTTTTTCCACTATACAATAACATGAAAGAAAAAGTCAAAATGCTCGAGACATTTGAACCAATACTTTTGTTTTGTGGCATGTGTTGATCTAATGATTTTTATTCTCACTTTTTTAGCTCTGATTTTCTTTTTTCAGTTGGCCAATAGGTGGGGGCAATAAGAAAATAATCATGTTAAAAAAATAATCTCAATAAAATTATGAATGAGTTTTTTTTTTTCCTCAAAGGAACTACAAATGATTTTTCATGCTTAAAACTTTAATAAAAAAATGTTATCAATCATTTTGAATTTATTTTTAATTAAGAGCAATCTTTGCATCACATTTTTTAAACTATTTTAGGTACTCTTATTATGGTGCCACTTAATAGTGTCACTTAAGATTTTTTTCCCAATAATAGACATGATACTAAAAACAATGACAAAAAGTGTCATCTCAATATGTCATTTTTCAAAAATAAAATAATTGTGCTAAAATTATCAATACAAGAATTTTCCCATGGTAACTAATAACATATCAACCAAATTCATATTAAACAGAAATTTAAGGAATGGAAGACTCACACAATGATGCATATCATATCCAATTTCAAAGACCATAAGACACAAGTATATCCCATGATATTTGATCTATGGTTGCAACAATGTCTCAGTGGGGTTATGTCCTGATTTGTTCTTTATCGACTTCTTGCACTCATACATAAAAAATAGTATATTATTCAATTTTTGAAGAACTAAACCACACAATAATTTTATAATAGTTGTATTAACAATCATTAATATATTTAGTCTATTAAAAGATCGTTGGATCAACAAAAATCGATATGTTTAATTTATATATTGATTCTGTTAACAACTATATTTTATAAAAATGACTATAAGAAGTACTACCCTGTCTCGCGACAACTCAAGATCCATCTCTTTCAAATTATTTAAATATATAGTATGGGTTACTTTTATTTTAATTAATGGATGTACTAATTTTTATACAAAATAATAGCTAACAAGATTGTAAATCTAATCTAGGTGAACTAGGAAATTTTGTGCCTACCCTACAAAATGATTGGGAATAAGAAGCAACAAAAATTGTGTTAGACACCACAGGCAAAATTTTGGTTAAAGGTTGGCCACTAGATATTTACATATCGATAGGCATTAATTAAAAGGGATACGTTACACTCTAAATGTACACAACAATAAGTTGGCAAGAACCATTATTATTTAACATAAAAAGCAAGTCTACATAAAAAGCAAGTCTATACTTATACCCAAAAAAAGCAAGTCTACACAAGTTTGATATTTGATGACACATAATTTGTCGTGTTTCAACTTTATAGAAAAAAAAAGTCATAAAATGTATAGAAAACAAATTTGGTACTATCTTAAAAAGTATATAAAATAAAGTTGGTATCATCCTAATTCACTTTTTTCTTAAACCACTCTAATTAGGGTTTTTGACTCCCTTAGAATTAACTATCGGCACTTTTAAATATTAGAGTGCCTTTACCTTTACTAGCATTTGATCTCATATTCCCCTTCTTTATGGAGTCGAAATGCTTACCCTCGCCCAACACTTAATTGATATGTAGTTGTCTTTTTATAATTAAATTACGGTTTAATATTTTACAATTACCTATCTACTATATTATGGATGTTGAAATTTAAATAAAAATTGTAAATTAATTTAAAACTAAAATATCGTATAAAATTTAATAATATTGAATGTCTTTGAATCTCCTTTTGTAAGAAACACTTGAATTGAATTTTTTATTCTTTTTTAAAACTGAATTAAATCAAACAAAACAAAATAAAGCACGTATATATTTTTTATTAGTATGAGATAAGATATTATATTAATAGATACTATTTTTTATTTTTTAATATTTGTTGATTTATTTAATCTTTTTTATTATTTCATACATTTTAAACACAATCTATTATTATTATTATTATTATTATTATTATTATTATTATTATTATTTATTTTTTTTATTATTATTATTACTATTAATGTTATTTTTAGTATGTTATATTTTATATTTTAATTTAAATATATTAATTTGTCTTCACATCATAATAACAATATTAATAGATTTTTTTTTATATTCGTAAATTGAATCACCCAATAATTGATTCAATTTAAACTCCATTAAATTGAATCAATTTAAACTCTATTAAATTGAATCTGAGATCAGATTTTTTTTTTTCAATTGAATCGTAGATTATTTTATTCTTTAGATCAATTGATTTTGTACTTTAAAATTGATTCAAACTATACGGCAATATAAACTACTATAAAAACTTACCCACCAATGGAATAGTCTCGCCGGTTGATGCAATCGCTGAAATTTTTCACAAAATCTAATTAGCATCACTAATATAAGATTTAATTGTCTCAAGCAAGGCTATGGTTTTTGCCCATGCAAGTCTTTGATGAGACTTTTCAGGTTCAAATATGTTTGCTGCTGCCAAAAAATAGGCCAATAGAAGACCCCTTTTGCTCAATCCAAATTCTCCCAATCTAGATTCCAAGTACCACCTATAATAGATGTGATCATTGCAATAACATTCATAATTCAATCAATGAAAAATCGTGAAATTATATAAAATATAACATACACTATTTGGGAATCATGCATTACACTACTTGTGTTTGTGAAGTAGAAATGTCAATTTACAAGGAAGGGGGTTTGAATTGTAAATTAACCCTTTTAAAATTTCCTGTCAAAACTTAAAGATTTTATCTCAAGATTGATCTTAGTTGTGAAAACAGAAAACGGAGAACATTCTTGTTTATGAAAGTAGAAAACGGAGAACGTTCTTGATTAGTAATAAACACACAATTTTAAGTTATCTATCTAATTTAATAATCAAAAGACAGTAAATAAATATATGAAAGGAGAGAAATCACGCAGAGATTTATCATGCTTCACCCAATCCTGACTACGTCTAGTCCTCACAGTTTGTGAGATTTTTCACTAAGTGTTCAAACGGAAAACGTTCTTAGTTTTTATATCACCAGTTCAGATCAACCTTGATTTATTACACAGCTTTACCTTTCTGCCCAAAAAAGATTTCAATAGTCTACCTTTCAAACTTTGAGAGGATTTTCACACTTTACCTTTTACACATAGTCTTGAGTTTACACAATAATGATTTAAAGTGTTTTTTAGAATCTAAGAAAGCTCAACAATTGTTTGAGTTTTGATTCTTTTGACAGATAAATACAATAAAATGATTCTAGGAATCAGATGAGAAAAATCAGAACTGGTTCTATGTAAGAATATGAGAGACTTTCGAGTATGATTGTAAGTAAGTGATGATTTGCTTTGCACTTGAAAACACTGATTTTTCCTTAAGCTTGGAGTTCCTTTTATAGGCTTCAATGAGGCTTATGAAAACTTATATGACCGTTGGAAAGGGTCCAGCTATCATGTGTAAGCTTGTGGATAAGATCAAACTTAAAATAAGAATGTTCTTGACTGAACATTCTTCGTTTTACTGCTTTATAAAGAAGCTGATCTGTAGCCTTCAAATTAGCCATCAATAACAGTATTTCATGGTCTTTTATCACTTGTGCATATATCTCAGATATACAGCTGAAACATACACTACAAGAACGTTCTTCGTGGAGAATGATCATTCTTGACTATCGAGGATGAACTTGCTTGATTTTTTTATGAACCATAGCTTTTATCCTTTGTATTTTGGATTGATTCTTTGCTGAGATGAATCTTGTACATTCTTTGGAGAATACTGATAACATGATTGTTAAATCCAGGAGCAAATCTTTCTTCACCAGATGAGATCGTTTGTTCTTGAAATTTCAGAATTGTGGAGAATGTTGTCCGTTTTCAAGACTTCTGTTAAGAACGTTCTCTGTTCTGTCTTTGTATTTTTGCTTCCTTTTCAATGTGATTTTGCTTTTAATGTTTGGTACCTATCTTTGATTATTACATTAAAAAACACATGTTAAATTAACATATCATTTAGAATCATAATTAACATTCTTAATTAACCTTTGTTTGTTTACATCAAAACACTAATTGAGATTTTGTCTTAACAATCTTCCTCTTTTTGATGATGAAAAACATGTTAATTTTGATTCTAATTTTAATCATGAAGAGCTTAAAAGCTCCCCCTTAGAATGTGCTATAAATTTTTGAACCAACATAAATTTCATTAATGCATTAAAATGATGGATATACATGATTCAGGCATATGATTCAAGCAAGCAAAATATACAGAAGTTCAATTTACAAAAAGACTTCTTAGTACATATTAGATTACATAAAATCTAAACTAATTCTCCCGCCTTGTCAACGCAAAAAGGAATAGGAGAAAAATGAAAATTAAAGCCTATTTAGAAAGAGATGAGAAAAATCCTTTAGATGAAGAAGATTGAGACGGTTTCGGAACAAGCTGGGTTGCCATCCAATTCTGCAATGTAGCATACTCCTTATCTTGATGTTCTTGATGTGCCATAATTGTTTAAAGAGCAGCCAAAATTGGGTTGTTGGTTGACTCCTTCTCAATTCTTGGACGTTTGGCAGGGCGTTGGGAATCGTCTTTAGATGTACAAGGGAAAGTGTTGTTTGTGGGGGCAGTGGTAGTGCAAAAGGATGATAAAGTGGCAAAGGAAGTGGCAATGGTTGGAATGGCAGTTACTGGGGATTGGGGATGATGGATAGACGGACCAGGGGTGTTAGGGAAAACCAAAAACTGACTTATGCCAAAAATAGAGGAACTGGTTTTTTGTGGGGAGACAAAAGCAGGTGACATGATTGAAGTAGAATGAAAGGGTAATTGGGATGACATGTCACTCAGCGAATTGTAGGTGAGGGGAAGGCAGGAATCTCAGGGGATGTATGGTGAAATGATGTGGGAGGCCATATGGATTTGAGGAAAACTGGAGAATGTTGGGTGGAGGTGAAGAACGTTCTTAAGGAGCAGTAGTGGGAGGTGTGCAAGGTGGGGAACGTTCTTGAGCAGTGGTATTTTCGAGATTTGTTGGAGAATGATCTGGAGCAGTGGTGTTGGTGGGATTTGATGGAGATTGTTCTGGAGCAGTGGCTTGAGGTAGTGGAGAATGTTCTTCTGGAATAGTAGAGGGGACAACAGATTGTCGAGCAGAACGTTTACGTTTGTTTATGATAGAGGGCAGTGTAGATTTGGGAATGTTCTCAGCAGAGGATTGATTTTTCATGTGAGACATTTTTAGAAGAAAATTTTGAAATCTTTATGGTGGATGTTTCAGAAGATAAAAGGATGTTGAAATACCTAAAGATTTTGGTTAGAACCAAGCCATAAGGAACAATGTTTTTCTCGTAGTCCTTATTTGTGGCAACTATCATGTTCTGGATTATGATGTAGGAAAGATTAACCTTCTTGTAGTTAAGGAGATGATAAATGATCAATGCACATTGTTGGAGACATACTCGTGACTCCCACAATGAGGCAAGATGGAGTGCTGACTGATGCTGTTGAACAATTTGCAGAGGGGCTTTAGTGATGTAGACAAATAGTTTTTGGAGCCCACTTGAAACAAAACAGTAAGGACTTCCTTCTTGTTAAGGTTTAGAACTAAGTACCAGTTCTTACCAAAAACACTAGGACCATCAATCGGTAGATCAAGAATGGATGCAAGGATGACAGAGGTTATCCTTATGTCGATACCCTTAAGATTAGTCACTAATTTCTCAAGAAAAGTTTGGGCTTTGCAGTAGAATGCCTGTACCACATCAGGATAGAAATAATCAGATATCTGAAGAAACGGAGTCCAACCTAGGGCATCCGTGTGGTGTTTGATAGAGTTGCCAGTTTGTTGTGGAGAACGTTCTTGGGTGGGATTTCTAGATGGAGAACGTTCCGGTGAAATAGGTTTTTCATAGGAACGTTCTTAGGTTTGAGAACAATTTGGTTTTTTGAGTTTTTGTGGATTTTTTAATTTTTTTAGCCAAATATTGGGATAGAGTTATGGTTGTTTTGGTTTTTAGGGTTTTGGGTTTTGAAGTGGTTTTTGTTGGAGAGGAAGATGAGGGTTTTGAAGTGGTTGACGGTTTCGATCCCCGACAACGGCGCCAATTTGATCCGTTGTCGCACACGGATCAAATACAATTGAACATAAATGTAAAAAGGGGTAATAACTCGAGTCGTTTCACAAGGACTTCTGATTTAATAATATTAACCTAATTGAGAGTTCAAATTCAGAAAGGTTTTTTTTTTTTATAATGATTTAGTTTGAACAAATGAGCAAAACAATTAATCCACTTATTCGTGATATAATAATATCACAGATTCTATCAATGAGTTATATTCCTAATTTGTGATTTTATTCTCATTTGACTATAGAATTGATCAAACAAGCGTAATCAATCCTATTTGAATTCGGTTTCATTGACTGGATTAAATATCACAATCATCAAAATATTATTATAATTAACGTTCATGCGTCGCAAAATTATAATTCAATTAAATTAGAAACGAAACCAAATTCTGTCAAACGAATTTAATCGATCCTATTAAAATTCAATTCAAGCAATCAGAATATCAATATAATCAAATAACAGAAATAGAATCATGAATTAGAATTGAGTAACCTGAATCTCTAGGTGTTGATGAAACCTTGAACTCGTGGATTAACCTTACGAACTTAGCCTTCCATGAAATTAAAATAAAAGTGTTTTTTATTTATCTGATCTCTGGTTCCGAAAATAATACATGCCAAGAAAGGAAATAAACTCCAAATAAATAATGCTCGATTTTTGGGCTTTAAAAACAAGTGGCTCATTATTTAAAATTATTACAAAGGTCCAGATTACGAAATCTGCAATTTAGGCCCAGTAGAGTTCGGCATTGAGATTTTATTCCAACACAAAAGTTGTAGCTCTGATTTTTAGCTTTCCAACAACTGCTCGCATGCTTCAATTTGACATCCAGAGCTCAAGTTATGGCCTACAGAGCGAGAAGGGGTCAAAATGCAAATAATAAAATTATAATTCAATTTCAACCAAAAGATTAGAAACAAGCTAAAAAATTATTTAAGCTATAAAGTGATTTTAAAAAACCAAAGTAAAAAGCTAGAAACATGCACCCAAGTGCTATGATCATTGGGGGTTTCGAAGATGAAAAAATTTCTTTGATAAATTTCTTTTTCTGGGTTGAGGGTGTTGATTGAGAGGGTTCAGTTTGAGGAGATGGTTGGGTAGTTTTAGTGGGAACATCACGCTCCGAGTCGTCGCTATAAGATATAGTGTATACAATAGGGTCAGATGTTTTGGCTTTGGATGTTCCTATTCCTACCATTACACGCATGGACCTTTGTTGGGCTTCAGTAGGTTAAGAAAACGGTTTGCGTAGATGTGGAAGAACTTCGCAAGGATTAGGAGCTTGGCTTTGGAAGAGAAGGGGAAGTACGGTTGATGAGGGATTGAGAGAAATGGGATTAGGATTTGAATATGGGGATGAGGACAAGTAGTCCGAGAATGTGTTTTTAGAAGATTCATTTGGAGGAGTTGGTCTAGGTGGTGGGGAGGGTGAACGATTGAGGAATGGAGGAGATGGTGGAGATGATGATGAAGACGAGGGCGTGTTAGGGCAAGGGTTCTTCCTAGTAGATATTTATGTTCAAGCCATTTTTGAGATTTTCGCATACACGATTTGGAGGTTTTGCGAAGATGAAGTTGCAGTTTGGAAGATGAAAAATCAGTTTTATGGAAGATGAAGGATCATGATGACAAAGTTGCAGTTTTGATGTTTGTGGAGGGAAGGTGAGGTGATTGATGATTGTTGGAAAAAAGGAGAATAGGGGTAGAGTTTGACAGCGTGGCTGTTACTTTTGCAGATAAGGGAATACGTCTAATTAATGCCACACAAAAAGCACTTTTGCTGATTTTATGAGGGAAATAGAGAATGATGAACGAAAAACGCAGAATGATTGAAACAAACCATGAACGTTCTTGGTTGTCGAAAAAATAATTTTTTAACGCAAACTAACTCAATTTTTGATAATTTTCAATTTTTCTTTGATAAAATTAAAACTTTCCTCTACAAGAGGTTTGGTGAAAATATCAGCAAGTTGTTTTAGAGTATCTACAAAGATTAATTGAACTTCATTTTTCTTTACATGATCACGAATAAAATGATGTTTTATCTATATGTGCTTGGATCTTGAGTGTTGAATGGGATTTTTTGAAAGATTTATAGCACTAGTATTGTCACAGTAAATTTGGATGTTTGAATAACTTACAGAGAAGTCTTCTAGTTGATTTTTTATCCAGAGGACTTGAGAACAACAGTTTGCTGCTGAGACATATTCAGCTTCGATTGTTGATAAAGCAATTGTATTTTGCTTTCTACAAGACCAACTTATTAATGCCTCTGTTAGAAACTGACATACATCACTTGTGTTTTTTCTTTCAATCTTGTCTCCGGCATAATCAGCATTGCAGTAAGCTACAAGATCAAAATGAGAACCTTTTTATACCAAAGGTCAATATTAGTTGTACAAACAAGGTATCGAAAAATTCTTTTTACAACAGATAAATGAGATTCTTTTGGTGCGGATTGAAATCTAGCACATAATCTAGGGGGTTGACGTACATAAACTTGTTCATTTAGAAATCCATTTAGAAATGCACTTTTAACATCCACTTTTAACATTCTTATAGCTTCTAACCTTGCAACCAGGGCAAAGGTTTCGTCGTAGTCAATACCTTCTTGTTGGTTGTACCCTTGGGCAACCAATCTTGCTTTGTTTCTTATAAATTTACCTTCTTCATTCAACTTATTTCTGAAGACCCATCTTGTTCCTATGACAATTTGATCTTGTGGATCTGGGACCAGGTTCCAAACTTCGTTCTTGTCAAACTGAAGAAGTTCTTCCTTCATCGCATCTATCCAAGATGGATGAGCTATGGCTTCTATGATTGATTTTGGTTCTATTTGGGAGATCATTGCCATGTTACTATTTATATCATCTTTGAATGACATTCTGGTTATAATCCCATCAGCTGTATCTCCAATGATTTGATTTTGAGGATGATCACTTATTGTTCTCCAGCTTTTATGAGGATTATGAAACAGAGATTGTTTATCAATCTCGGTTTCTTGGGCAGCATTCTGTTGCTGCTGTCCAGAATGTTCTTCCTCTTCATCATCTTTTTTACTTAAGTCCAGATCATCAAATTCATCAAACAATATATGTATACTAATTTCAAAAATTTTAGTTCTCAAATTAAATACTCGCTATCCTTTAGAATCATTTGAATAACCCAAAAAGATAGCGTTGTCTGATTTTGCATCAAATTTTTCAAGGTTCTCTTTGTTGTTTAATATGTAACAATAACATGCAAAAATGTGAAAATATGAGATGTTAGGCTTTCTATTTCTCCATATTTCGTAAGGTTTTTTGTTGATAATTTTTATTATTGTTACACGGTTTAAGATACTTTTCAACATTAGATTCTTCCAAGATTGTTCTTGCCATTTCTTGTAGAGTTCTATTTTTTCGTTCAACAATTCCATTTTGTTGAGGAGTTATTACACAAGATAGATTGTGAGAAATGTCAAGTTCATCAAAGAAGGTTTTAAAAGATGCATTTATAAATTCCCCTCCATGATCACTTCTTACATAAATGATGTTAATTTTTTTTTTTTCATTTTGAATGTTCTTCTTTTTTTAATTTTTTTTTGTTTTTAATTTTCATCTCTTTTCTTAAAATAACACCCAAATTCCAGATGTCCAATTTTACTGCAATATGAACATTTGGTTTTGCATTTGTCCTCTTTTCGTTTAGAAACAAAGAAGTTTTCATACATTTTTGTTTTCTGAGTTTGATCAAAACCAAGACCAACTTTATCAAAGGTTCCCACTTGAGATCCCATGATTTTTTGAAATATTTTAGTAGCTTTAATAAAATTTAACAAGTCTTTTTTAAGAATTTCAGCTTCAGTTTTGAGGAGAACGTTCTCCTTTTGCATTGTAGAACATTCTTGGTTTTCTTGTTTTTTAACTTTAAAATTTTTTACCTGAGATTCTTTCAGCTCTTGAATGACTTTTTTAAGTTCATCATTCATAGCTTGATATTTCTCTTCTTTTTCTTTGTGAAATTTTTCTTCTAAAGAACTACACTTTTGGACAAGAAAGTTTGAATCATTTAGCAAGTTATCAAATTCTTTTTCCATTTGTTCACACAAAGGACAAGGTTCAAAGTTTGTTACCTCATCTTCTTCTACGTTTGCCATTAAGCATATGATGGCTTCTTCTCCTTCTTTTGTATCAGAATCATCTGAGTCTGATAGCGTTTCAGCATGTGTAGTAAATCATTGCAAGTCATAATTCAAACGGTAGTACCGAGTGTTGAACTAAAGGATTGCGTTTTACTATTGAATTATATTTAATTACTAAAATTGAACAAAAAGTTTTCGAATTGATTAAATAATATTTAAAACTAACAAGAGTAATAGAATTGAACTTTTATAATAAGAAAAATGTTAGGGATGAGTTTCACTTCAAATCCAACCTTGATTTCTAATTTGATCCTAGTTACTCAATTCCTTTATTGAACTATTACCGAATTCACTTTATTATTCTTGCCCTAATGTCTTAGTGGCAGAAACTTTAATTCCAAAGTAACCCCTAATTCCATAGAGGATTTAATTAAGATTAGAATTAATTCTTACAATACATAAATTCTCTTATTAAACTATTTTCTTTGCAACTAATATAATTGGTTTCATGACCTGTATCTATCCCTAGATTGCAATATCATAAATTTCTCATCTCAAGCATTCATAAAGTCCACTTCTATTTCAAAATAAGAATCGTACAACATTTTAAAGTTGATAAATCAATAAAAATCATTAAGCACAGAGATGAGAAAAATAATTCAATAAACTCATTCATATAACTGGAAATGAAATCAGAAAAATAAGGGTTTCATCTTCTTTCACTCATCCCTAACAAACATGGTTTAGTTACTCATGATAGAGATAGAAAAGATAAAGATTAGAGAAGAATTACAAGAAAGATTCATGAATGATTCTTGATAAAACTGCTCCAACGGTGTTAGAAAAAGTCGTCTTTGAGTTTCTCTGCTAGGGCCAAACATCCCAAATGTCAAAAAGATCTCCCGAAAGTGAGAAAAATGCATTTTAATGAATTCTAATGCGCACCAAGCACCCCAGCCACGGGATTTGCGCTTCGGGCGCACCTGGACAAAATCAGGATGTGAAAATGTTGTGGAAATGCGCCTCGAGCGCGCTTTAAGCGGACAACATCTTTTGTTTGGCGTTTAGTGCATTGTTCTCCTCTTTTGAGTCCTAATTTGGTTCTAGTGTATTCATGAAAGTTGTAGCTATGGATCTTAGCTTTCATATGCACTTGGGATGACTCCAATTGGACATATAAAACTCCAGATATGGCTGAAATACTTCACATAGGTCACGTTGATTTCTCACCAAAATTCAGCACTGCACTAAAACAAAGAAACAACGTAAAACTATGAAAAATCCCTACTTAAACAAGGAAATAAGAACCTAAAAATTTTATTAACTCAAAGAACTAGAATAAAAAAGATATATCAATTAACTCAATTTAACTAATAATCACAGATAGATAAGACTTAAAACAGTAAAAATTATGCATATGATGCAGAGCCATCACAACCCCAAACTTAATCTGTTGCTTGTCCCCAAGCAACAATTAATTTCAGATTTGTTACAGTTAAAAGCAAACATAAATTCAATTTCTCAAATCAAATCAAACTCAATTCTCAAAGTTCTAGTTACTACAAAATATTAATGATGGTCCATGGTTACAAAAAAAAACGCAATTTGTACACTTTAGCATTCATTCATCAAGTTCAACTCTCTCTTCCCATAATCTCACCAAAATTTCTATCAAGTTTTTTGAAAGGGTTATGAATTTATCACTCAAATCCTAGAACACACATCACGCTACCATAGGCTTGAAAAAATTCTAGTTAGCACTCACAATTGCAACAAACACATACTTTTTTGGAGGACTTTCGGGTTGTAATGGGACTTAGGTAAGGGTAGGACATTTTGGGATAATAGGCTTTACTACTTGGAGTTAGGTACACATTTTCAATTTATTCTACCTCTTTTTATCTTTCATCACCTTTTCATTGTGGAGATTCTTAAACATTGACAACTAAGAACATGTTATTCATCAAAGTACACAAACTAAATTTATTATTATTATTATTATTATTATTATTATTATTATTATTATTATTATTATTTATTATTTATTATTGTTGAGAACCACCACCCCAAACTTAAAAGGTTGTTGTCCCATGAGCAACCCCAAACT
Organism: Cicer chorassanicum; assembly: GCA_037974735.1. Classification (NCBI taxonomy): domain Eukaryota; kingdom Viridiplantae; phylum Streptophyta; class Magnoliopsida; order Fabales; family Fabaceae; genus Cicer; species Cicer chorassanicum. The sequence goes on along the minus strand of JBBPBP010000003.1, from coordinate 44,508,263 downwards.
TAGAACATCACTAAGACGAGACAAAATTTTCCTACCTAACTCCAAGTAAGGTGATTTAATTACATTAAAGTCTTTGGCTAGTAATGTGGCTAGTAACCGAAAGAAAGGATCGGGCTCCAAGAGGCTAGCAAAGAATAACATTTGCACAGGGTAGTTAGAAGGGCTCAAACGACCAAACAAAATTGCCTCAGTGTATGCACAAATCACAAGTGATGCAAGTCAGAATTAGTGCAAGTTCTGAAGGGATAACACATGTCTAGATAATCACACAACAAAGAGATAATAAAATAGAGCATGAATTGTCAAAACTCTGTCAAACATGTTACTGAAAAGTTAACATTATTTTTTTTTTTGAAAAATTGATGGCAAGTTAGCCTTATACAACCACTTAGTGATAAAAAATGTATGCATTAGTAAGACTTGTCGAATTGAGCAATAACATGGGCCAAGAATTAGAATTTAGATTTCAAAATCTCATTTCAAAATCTCATTTCAAAATCCCAAACAGAAAACTTAAGACCAACTGCAAGTTATTACAACTTCTTCATCATAATACACATTTAGTGAAAGGACAAAAGCATAAAATTCGACTACTGAAATAAAGAAAACACAAAAAATGAAAAAGGAAAGGAAACTTCTCTCAATTGGGTAATTCAAGGGGCATTGCTTGGGTCCTCCATTCCCGTACCACTATAGTTGCCGATATACTAGTGAGGTAAGAACAAATCAGAGTAAAACATGCCTCCTAGTGTTTGTTGAGATGCGGCTAAGGCTCGATAGAAATTGTTCATCCCCAAGTCTATTATGGTCTGTCCGTCTCTCTAATTGATCATCAATTGTTCCATCCTAGTTTCCAGCCTTCCAAATCTTTCCTCAGTAGGGAACTCTGTTGGATGTTGTGGATGGTCATGTGGCTCTAGAGGATCAGAATTTTCGTCCATCGGCATCGCTGCTTGTGGAACACTAGGATATTCTTCTGGAATCATAAAGTGTTTTTCTATCCACTTAGCAGTGATAGAGATAGCAGGTTTCGCCATTTCTTCACCCTTTTTAGGTAACACTCTCACCTGCTTACAGAGTTTTCTTATCAAGGAAGCATGATTGAAGTAAGCCGCCCGAGGATCAATGATTGTTGTCCCCCACAGATCATTAGCTAGTAGCATGCCCACGTTAATTCTTTCCCCTTTTATGATTGTAGCGAATAGACATGCTCTCTGAACTGTTATATCTAACACATTTGAACATAGCAGCAACGTATGATGAACAAAGGTACTTCATGCTTTTGCAACTGGGGTAACATCAAACGAGCACAATTTCCTAGGTGTGTCATCTCTATATTTTTACCCAATATGTGCCTGGTCTGCATAAAGTGTGCAAGATCTCCTGAGTGTCTATTTTTGCATTTTTGTCCTCTAGTGCTTGAAAGCGGCATTCCTCATAGTTCGGCAGACCAAAGATTTCATTGATGACTTGAGGCGTAAAGGGCACCCTTTTCCCCCTCACATGGCTCACAAATTGATCATGTTGAGGGGGTTCGTCAGAATTCAGATTAGAGGCATTGAAGAAGAATTCTACTGCTAGTGATTCGCTCGCTTTGGTGACAAATGTGGTTAACTTCTTCCATCCACTAGCAGCAATCATCGCCTGAATGCCAACAAATTCATTTTCTTCTAACTCAAATTTTTTCGCACTCACAAACTTCGTGACGGTAGGGAGTTTGGCATGAAACTCTTGCGTTGCCATGGTCTTGAATAAGAATGTATCGTGTGGTTGGGAGGAAGATGTATTTGTGACCTTAGTTCATTTTGCCCTTTGTTGTTTGGTCCTGCAAAACAATTATGCATATCCAAGATTCAAAGTATTCAAGGTTAGAGAAAAGTAGTTTGGACATTCATCCATTTGACAAAACAACCACATTTGTTGCCCCGAACTAATCCACCATAATTCCGAAAGATAACAATGCACAAAGAATGACAGTTTATAAATTAAGATTAAAAAGTGGTTGTGACCTTTTCTCAAACAGTTGGAGTGCATTACAGATTTTTGGGGCAATCACGATGCAAAGTGGTTGTGTCATTTTCTCAAACAGTTGGAGTGCATTACATATTGTATTCATAAAAAAACATGAAATAAGTGAACAACCCACATTCATAAGTGAACAATCTATAACACTAACACAACTTCTAATTCAGACAACCCACATGCATCAAGAGAGAAAAGAAAGAGTTGAAAGTAACATTTTTTGTTTCTTTTCTTGATTTTTGATTTTTTTTTTGTTTTTTTGTTTAGAAGAGATAGACATCTTACTTGATAATGGAAGAAAGCTTGATATGGGAGGAAGACTTACATTTGTTGAGCTGAACAATGGACTTGGAGAAGTATTAGAGACATGTGCACCAATTGACTATTATGGGAGAAAAAGGGTTGGGGAAAAAGTGGAGGGGCAAGGGTTTTATAACCCAACCAGGCGCACAATGCGCTTCGAGTGCGCTTCAGGCGCAGCAGGATAGTAAGTGAAAAGCGGAAATGCGCTTCAAGCGTGTAGCATGCGCTTCAGGCACATTTAAGTGCAGAATTGCGCCCCAGGCGCACTTTAGGCGCAACAGGATAGTGAGTGAGATGCGGAAATGCTCTTCAGGCACCCTGTAGCGCTTTAGGCGCAGACTGGCAGAACTGGTTGGTGTTAAATGCACTCAGGAACCAGTGGTGTGCTTCAGGCACAATGCATGCGCGTCATCCTGCAGAAATCCACTCCATAAGCACACCTTTTGGTTCTTTGAGCGTACAAAACATCAAGAACTAATACAACTAGCAATTAACAAAGAAAGATAAAAATAAAGGGAATATAACAAGAATAAAACGCGAAGGATATAAATTTGGGTTGCTTCCCAATAAGCACTCATTTAATGTCTTGAGCTTGACATTCCACTCTTCAAGTGGTGATTAGGTTGATGGACTCCGTCAGAAGTTTTGACTTTCCCCCTAAGTAAGGTTTGAGCCTTTGTCCATTCGCCTTGAAACTTCGGTTTGAGTGTGTATCCTTTAACTCTACCGCGCCGTGTGGGAACACTTGACCATCTTGACTTTAATTTTCCTGGAAACAACTTTAACCTCGAGTTGAAGAGAAGAACAAGTTGTCCTTCTTGGAAATTCTTGAACTGAATTTTTTTGTCATGCCACTTCTTGGATTTTTCTTTATAGATCATGGCATTTTCATATGCGAAATTCTGGAACTCGTCTAACTCGTGAAGCTGAAGAAATCTAGATTCACCTGCCTTGACCAAGTCATAATTCAAGTACTTTGTCGCCCAAAATGATCGATGCTCCAGTTCAAGTGGTAAATGACAAGCTTTACCATACACAATTTGATATGGTGACATACCAAGGGGGATCGTGAAAGTTGTTCGGTAGGCCCAAAGTGCATCATCAATTTTCGTCGACCAATCTTTCCTTGAAGCATTGACTATCTTTTCAAGGATTCACTTAATCTGCCTGTTGGATACTTTAACTTGCCCACTAGTTTGTGGGTGATATGGGGTTGCCACCCTATGATGCACATTATATTTCTTTAGGAGGTACTCCATCTTCCGGTTAAGAAAGTGAGTGCCCTCGTCACTAATCAAAGCTCAAGGCACGCCAAAACGCACGAAGATATTCTTATTGAGAAATTCGATGACCTGCTGTGAATCATTGGTTGGTGTAGCAATTACTTCAACCCACTTTGAGGCATAATCCACCGCCAACAAAATATAAACTTTTGCATATGAGAATGGGAATGTACCCATGAAATCAATACTCCACACATCGAACACTTCTACTTCTAATACAGGATTTTGAGGCATCTCATCCCGTTTTGAAATGTTACCACTCCACTGACATCGATCGCACTTCTTCACATAGTTGAATGCATCTTTAAACAATGACGGCCAGAATAGTCCCGGTTGGACAACCTTTGCTGCAGTTCTATCCCCACTAAAATGAACCCCATAATCTGAGCCATGGCAGTGCCACAATACCTTGTCTTGCTCCTCCTCGAGCACACACCTTCGTAACAACCCATCCACTTCTTTTTTGTATAGAAAGGGTTCATCCCATACATAGAATTTGGTATCATGGATAAACCTCTTTAGTTGTTGGTAGGTGAAATCAGATGGGATTGCCTCACCTACTTTAAAATTTGCAAAGTCAGCGAACCAAGGTTCCTTGCCAATTGCGAAGATGTTTTCATCAGCGAACTGGTCTCGAATCGGCCTAGTGTTATCATCCTCGTCCACAATCTCCAATCGAGATAGGTGGTCAGCTATAGTGTTCTCTAATCCCTTCTTATCTCGAATCTCAATGTCGAACTCTTGTAGTAATAGAATCCATCTGAGTAGCCTTGGCTTTGCTTCCTGCTTAGCAAACAAATACCTCAACGCAGCATGATTAGTGTAAACAATAACTTTCGATCCTAATAAAAAAGATCGAAATTTATCAAAAGCATAAACTACAACCAATAATTCTTTTTTAGTTGTGGCTTAATTATATTGTGCCTGATTCAAAACATGACTAGCATAGTAGATTACATTCAACGACATATCTTTTCTTTGTCCCAAGACTGCCCCGATAGCACTGTCACTTGCATTGCACATGATTTCAAAAGGTAGTGGCCAATCATGTGCAGTGATAATGGGAGAAGTTATCAACTTATTTTTCAAAGTGTTAAAAGCATTCAAACAAACTTCATTGAATTTGAAACGTGTGTCTTTCACAAGTAGGTTTGTAAGCGGATTTGCAACTTTAGAAAAATCTTTTATAAACCTCTTGTAAAATCCAGCATGGCCTAAAAAGCTTCTAATGCCGTTTTCGTTGGTAGGAGGGGGAAGTTTTTCAATAACTTCAACTTTGGATTTGTCAATCTCGATCCCCTTGTGGGAGATTTGGTGGCCTAACACAATTCCCTCTTTTACCATAAAATGACATTTTTCCCAATTTAGGACCAGGTTGGATTTTTCACACCTTTCTAATACAAGAGACAAATTAATCAAACAATTATCAAAAGATGAACCAAAAACAGAAAAGTCATCCATAAGTACTTCGATATGTTTCTTAATCATATCAGAGAATATGGACATCAGGCACCTTTGAAATTAGGTGGGTGCATTACATTGCCCAAACGATATCCGCCGATAAGCAAACACCCCACAAGGACATGTAAATGCAGTTTTCTCTTGATCCTCGGGTGCAACAGCTATCTGATTATACCCCAAATATCCATCTAGGAAGCAGTAATAATCATGTCCTGTTAACCGCTCAAGCATCTAGTCAATGAAAGGGAGCGGGAAATGATCTTTCCTCGCAGCACTATTCAATCTTCTATAATCAATACAAACTCTCCACCCTGTAACCGTTCGCGTAGGAATTAGCTGATTCTTCTCATTTGTGATGACAGTCGCCCCACCCTTTTTTGGTACAACTTGGACGGGACTCACCCAAGAGCTATCTGAAATGTGGTAGATGAGACCGGCTTCTAGGAGCTTTACCACTTCTTTCCTAATCACTTCTTTCATTGCCAGATTCAATCTTCTTTGGGTTGTACAACCGGTTTGTGATTGTCCTCTATTAGGATCTTGTGCATACAAAAAGTCAGACTTATTCCCTTCAAGTCCTTAATCGACCAACCAATGGCACCCTTATGCTTCTGCAAAATTCTCAACAACTTCTCTTCTTGTAACTCACTCAAGCTTGCACTAATGATGGCTAGATTATTATCTTTTTCACCCAGGAATAAATATTTCAAATGAGGAGGCAACTGTTTGAGTTCAATTAGTGGTGTCTCTTTCTTTTTCTCTAGGGACTCATCTTCATTCCCTTTTAACTCTTCCCATCTGGTAGGGAAACGAGGCGAGTAAGATGGTGATGCTTCTAACATGGATAAAACATCTTTCACTTTTGGATCTTCACTTTCTTTAATAACATCTTAGGGTAGGCATAACACTCTTTCTAATGGCCATAATGGGTGCTTGATGCTCAATTTCTTCGTCGACTATCGCATCAAAAATCTCGATTCGATTGTATCCTTCTCTTTCTTTTGAATATTCCATGGCTTTTAGAATATTGAAAGTGACGGTTTCCTCATTTACCTTCAAGGTTAAGGTGTCATCCGCCACATCAATCATAGCTCGCCCTGTTGCTAAGAATGGTCTCCCCAAGATCAAGGAAATGTCATTGTCCTCCTCCAAGTCTAGTACCACAAAATCCACTGGAAAAATGAACTTATCCATTTTAACCAACATATCTTCCACCACTGCATATGGGTGTTTCATTGAGCAATCCGCAAACTGTAACATCAGTTGTGTGTTTTTGACTCTTCGAATGCTTAACTTTTTGTATATGGAAAAGGGCATAAGACTCACACTAGCCCCAAGATCACATAGGGCCTTCCCAAAATTTCTATTCCCAATAGCGCAAGGGATAGAGAAGCTTCCAGGATCCTTGAGCTTAAGTGGCAGCTTCCTCTATAGGATATCACTACACTCTTCGGTAAGCATCATTGTTTCACCACTGATTTTTCTTTTCTTTGACAGAATCTCCTTTATGAACTTGGCGTATGTCAGCATCTGCTCTAGTGCTTCTGCAAAAGGAATGTTAATTTGCAATTTTTTAAAACATTAAGAAGCTTACTGAATTGTTTTTTCAGTTTCTTCCTTTTTTAATCTTTGAGGAAACGGAAGTCGAATTTCAAGCTTTGGTAGTGTCTCCTTTTTCAGCACCACAGGTTCCTCCTCTTTTTCGAGAGCTATGTGCTTTTCAACTGATGTCGGGGTGACCATTTCCTCCGAGTGGGTTGGAGCTGAAGTACTCCCACCCTTTTTGGCTTTAGATGGCACTGGTTCACTTACCTTGCCACTCCTCGTTGTCACGACATTGACATTATTTCACGGATTCAGAACTGTGTAACTAGGCAAATTTACAATCGCTCTTTGTGCTAGTTGTTGAGCAAGTTGACCCAATTGGGTCTCAAGATTGTTTATTGAGGCTGAGTGATTTTTCAAAATGGTCTTGACTCTTTAATGAAAGAACTTGTGCTTGTTACTAACTTCTCAATAGCACTCTCCCTAGCAGCTTTTCAGGTGGAGCTTGATTTGCTTGAGTTCCTTGTTGACCTTGAGATCCACCCTGTTGATTTTTCCAAGAAAAATTTGGATGATTTCTCCAACCCGGATTGTACATACTAGAGTAGGGATTGTTCTGCTTCCCATTGTTACCCACAAAATTCACCTCTTCTGGTTCTTCTGCATCATCTTCATCCGGTACTTCACAAGCTCTATTTTTATGTGCTCCCCACAAAAGTCACAACCAGTATGTTTCAATAATTTGACATACTACCATTGTTACCCACAATTTGATTTTTCCAGGAAAAATTTGGATGATTTCTCCAACCCGGATTGTACGTACTAGAGTAGGGATTGTTCTGCTTCCCATTGTTACCCACAAAATTCACCTCTTCTGGTTCTTCTGCATCATCTTCATCTGGTACTTCACAAGCTTTATTTTTATGTGCTCCCCCACAAAAGTCACAACCAGTATGTTTCAATAATTTGACAGGGGCCACTTGGGGTTGTATATTTAGAGTTACCATCCCTTTCTTTATCTCAGTAGCGATAGCATCTTCTATATAATTTGAGAGTAGCTTTCCTTAAGCCAACCCAACATCCATAACACTAAATTCCAACACACCACTTTTTGACCCACCACCTCTATCATACAACATCATTTGTTCATTTGATGTCATGATCTCGATAATTTTGCGTGCTTCTGATGCGGTCTTGTAATTCAAAGAACCACCTGAGCAATTCAAAGAACCACCTCAAACCATTACAGAATATTTGCATCTGAGCAATGTCATCATAAGCATGATTGGGGCATCCTGCTAGTAAACTCTTGAACCTCTTGTAAGTGTCACGAAGAGATTCTCCTTCTTTCTGTTTGTAACTGCAAATCTCTTGCCTTTTCTAACGAACATAGCTGGGGAAAAATATTGTTCCAAGAACTTATCTTCAAGGTCATCCCATGTGGTGGTGCTACCGGATGGTAAAGAATTAAGCCACTCCTTAGCATCATCTTTCAATGACAATGGAAATAGTCTCAACCTCTTGCCTTCTTCAGTGTTACCATCCACCTTCACTGTTTCACATAGTTCAAAGAAGTTTGTGAGACGTCTATTGGCATCTTCTTTATGTTTACCAAAAAAATGAATATCCTTCAACTCTTGGTACAGAGCGGGACTTATTTCAAACTTGTTGACTATAGCCGGTTGGTTATGGATGGCCAACTGAGCATGGTTTCATTCTCAATTTCCATACTCGCCGAGAGTACGTTTAGGTGGTGGTGGATCAGCCATCTCTGCAAATATGAAGAAATCCCCGGCAACGGTGCCAAAAACATGATAGCGTTCCAGCAAGTGTACTGAATCGTTGCAAGTAATAATTCAAACGGTAGTACTGAGTGTTGAACTCAAGGATTGCGTCTTACTAATGAATTATATTTAATTACTAAAATTGAACAAAAAGTTTCTGAATTGATTGAAATAATATTTAAAACTAACAAGAGTTATAGAATTGAACTTTTATAATAAGAAAAATGTCAGGAATGAGTTTCACTTCGAATCCAACCTTGGTTTCTAATTTGATCTTAGTTACTAAATTCCTTTATTAAACTACCGAATTCTCTATATCATTCTTGCCCTAATGTCTTGGTGACATAACCTTTAATTCCAAAGCAACCCCTAATTCCTTAGTGGATTTAAGATTAGAATTAAGCCTTACACTACAAAAATTCTCTTATTAAACTACTGCCTTTGCAACTAATTTAATTGGTTTCATGACCTGCCTCTATCCCTATACTGCAATATCATAAATTTCTCATCTCAAGCATTCATAAAGTCCACTTCCGTTTCAAAACACGAATCGTGGAACATTTTAAAGTTGATCAAGCAATAAAAAGCATTAAGCACAGAGATGAGAAAAATAATTCAATAAACTCATTCATATAACTGGAAATCAAATCAAAAAAATAAGGGTTTCATCTTGTTTCACTCATCCTTAACTAACAGGGTTTAGTTACTCATGACAGAGATAGAAAAGATAGAGATTAGAGAAGAATTACAAGAAAGATTCATGAATGATTCTTGATAAAACTGCTCCAATGGTGTTAGAAACAACCGTCTTTGAATTTCTCTACTAGGGCACAAGTCTCCAAACTTCCCAAATGTCAAAAAGATCCCTTGAAAGTGAGAAAAACGCGTTTTAATGAATTCTAATGCGCCCCGCGCACCCTAGGCTCGGGATTTGCGCTCCAGGCGCGCCTGGACAAGATCATGATATGAAAATATTGTGGAAATGCGCCTTGGGCGCAGTTCAAACGCATAACATCTTTTGTCTGGCGTTTTTCTGCTCTTTTCACTATGCATTTGGTTCTGGTGTCTTCATCAAAGTTGTAGCTATGGATCTTAGATTTCATATGCACTTGGTTTGAATCCAGTTGGACATCTACAACTCTAGATATGGCTGAAATACTCCACATAGGTCACATTGAATTCTCAACAAAATTCAGCACTGCACTAAAACAAAGAAACAACATAAAACTACGAAAAATACCTACTTAAACAAGGAAATAAGAACCTAAACATTTTATTAACTCAAAGAACTAGAATCAACAAGATATATCAATTAACTACTCAAAATAACTAATAATCACAGAAAGATAAGACTAAAAACAGTAAAAATTATGCATATGATGAAGAGTCATCCCATGTAGCCATCATCGACTTCTTCTTGAAGGGAAACCTTTTTGGTGGTCTTTCACTTAAGGGACATTCAGCTTTGTAATGTCCTAATTTATTACATCCAAAACATGTGATTTGGCTCTTGTCCACTTCTGTTTTGGGATTTTCTTTTTTCTTTGGAAATCCTTTCTTGATCTGGTCTCTTCTTCCCAACATTCTTTGAATTCTTCTGGTAAGAAGGGCTATTTCTTCATCAGCATCTTCCTGTCCAGTTTCTTCTGATTCTTCATCTGTTCGTACTGGTACACTTTCTTGGGATGCTTTCAAAGCTATTGCTTTGCCTTTCTTAACTGGTTTATCTTCTCGTAATAGTACTTCATGTGCTTTTAAAGTTCCAATTAGTTCTTCTAATGCAAGCACTTCAAGATTCTTGGCTTGGCTTATAGCTGTCACCATCGGCCTCCATATTACTAGGAGACATCTCATAATCTTTCTAACTCTATCTTGTATTGAGTATGCTTTCCCTAAGGAGCGCATTTCATTTACCATTGTTGTAAATCTCGAATACATCTCATCAATGGTTTCTCATTCGTTCATTTCAAATAGTTCGAATTTTCTTATGCATATGTCAATTCTTGTTTCTTTTACGTGACTTGCTCCTTCGTGATGGTTTTTTTTAATTTGTAACATACTTCTTTAGCAGTTTTGCATTCATCAACTCTTTTGCTTTCTTCCCTACTTAAAGCACAAGATAAAAATAATTGAGCTTTAGAATTTAGGATTACCTTAGTTTTATCTTCAGTTGTCCAGTCCGCTTCTCTTTTTTCATCTAATGTTGAATCAACTTGGTTTACTCTTGGAATAAAATCTCCTTTTGTTATGATAAGCCACATTCCTGTATCTTGTGATTTCAGAAATAGTTGCATCTTATTTTTCTTGAAGTAATAATTTGTGCCATCAAAGTATGGTGGTCTGTTTGAGGATCCTCCTTCTATAATGTATTTTGCTTTTGACATTTTTCTTCTAGATCTTTTTCTCTACCACTGTTTGGGTGTTAATCTTTTTAGAGATCGAGCTTTGATGTCAATTGAAGTAGAAATGTCAATTTACAAGGAAGAGAGTTTGAATTGTAAATTAACCCTTTTAAAATTTCCTGTCAAAACTTAAAGATTTTAACTACAGATTGATCTTGGTTGTGAAAACAGAATACATAGAACGTTCTTGGTTATGAAAGCAAAAACGGAGAACGTTCTTGGTTAGCAATAAACACACAATCTTAATTTATCTATCTAATTTAATAATCAAAAGACTATAAATAAATATAGATGAGAGGAGAAAAATCAGGTAGAGATTTATCATCTTTCACCCAATCTAGGCTATGTCCAATCTTCACAGTTTGTGAGATTTTTCACTAAGTGTTCAAACGGAGAACGTTCTTGGTTTTTACACCACCAGTTAAGATCAACCTTGATCTGTTACACAGCTTTACCTTTCTGCCCAAAAAGGATATCAACAGTCTACCTTTCAAACTTTGAGAGGATTTTTACACTTTACCTTTTACACATAAAAGGATTTTCTACAAGCTACTCAAACTATATTCAATACAATAGTCTTGAGTTTACACAATAATGATTTAAAGTGTTTTGTTAGAATCTGAGAAAGCTCAACACTTGTTTGAGTTTTGATTCTTTTGACAGAGGAATACAATAGAATGATTGTAGTGATCAGATGAGAAAAATCAGAACTGATTCTATGTAAGAATATGATAGACTTTCGAGTATGATTGTAAGTAAGTGATGATTTGCTTTACACTTGAAAACTCTGATTTTTTCTTAAGCTTGGAATTCCTTTTATAGGCTTCAATGAGGCTTATGACAGCTCATATGACCGTTGGAAAGGGTCCAACTGTCATGTGTCAGTTTGTGGATATGATCAAACTTAAAACAAGAATGTTCTTGACTGAACATTCTCTGTTTTACTGCTTTATAAAGAAGCTGATCTGTAGCAATCGAATTATCCATCAATGATAGTATTTCATGGTCTTTTATCACTTGTGCATATATCTCAAATATACAGATGAAGCATACACTACAAGAATGATCAGTCTTGACTATCGAGAATGAACTTGCTTGATTTATTTATGAGCCATTGCTTTTGATTTATTTATGAGCCATTGCTTTTATCCTTTGTATTTTGGATTGATTATTTGCTAAGATGAATCCTGTACATTCCTTGGAGAATACGGATAACATGATTGTTAAATCTAGGAGAAAATATTTCTTCAACAGAGGAGATCGTTTATTCTTGGAATTTCAGAATTGTGGAGAACGTTTTCCGTTTTCTAGACTTGCGTCAAGAACGTTCTCCATTCTGTCTTTGTATTTTTGCTTCCTTTTCAATGTGATTTTGCTTGTAACATTTGGTACCTATCTTTGATTATTACACTAAAAAACAAATGTTAAATTAACAAATCATTTAGAATCATAACTAACATTCTTAGTTAACAATTGTTTGTTTACATCAAAACACTAATTGAGATTTTGTCTTAACAGTGTTGAGCATCCCCAGCAAAATGATAGGGTGGAAAGAAAAATCAACAAATATTGGGAGTCTAAGGGCCTTTTATTCGACTCCAATTTACCGAAGACTTTTTAGACTTATGTTGTTGCCCATGTTGTGCACATTATCAATAGAACTCTTACTCAATTTGTTGAATAATAAATTTCTTTTTCAATTTTTATATAATGTTGCCCTTGACTTGACAACTCTTAAAGTATATGGATGTTTGTGTTATGCTTTCACCATTGTTTCACACGGATCTAAATTTGACAGTTGTGCCAGGAAGTGTATTTTCTTGGGTTATAAGGATGGTACAAAAGGGTATTATTTGTATCATGTTCTAAGCAAGAAATCTCTTATCTCTAGAAATGTAATTTTTGAAGAATTGGTTTTACCTATTGGGGCCAATGAATCCACTTTGAAAACCTGGAATTGTATTCCAGCTTCAACAATAAATCCTATCAGTGAGGATCATAACAACAATAATTTTGAACCATTTCTTGAGAAGAAGTGACACCTCCTTTACAAGTCAATGAAAGAGATACAGAAGGCATCACTCAACAAGAGGATAATATAGTTCTTAGAAGATCAAGAAGGGACAGGCACCAACCAACCTATCTCACTGATTATGAATGCCAAGTTACTTGTCAAGTTAGTGTTAAAAGAGATACACCATATCCCATTTGTAATTATGTTTCTTATACTATTTTTTCACCCTTACAAAGGGAGTTTTCTATGTCCATTTTAAATGAAACAAAGCTTAGATCTTATGAGGAAGCTAGCCAACATGAGTGCTAGAACAATGTAATGGCAGAGGAATTAAAGGCATTAGAGAACAACAAAACATGGAAGATTGTAGATTCTCCCCCCTATAATCAAACCAATAGGAAGAAATGGATATACAAAATTAAAAGAAAGCAAGATGGGACTATTGAAAGATACAAGACTAGACTTGTAGAAAAGGGCGACAAACAAAGAGAAGGACTATATTACTTAGACATCTTCAGTTCAATTATAAAGATGACAATTTTCATAACTTTGTTGGCTATGGCATCTATATTCAATTGGCACTACATCACTTGGACATATGCATTTCTCCTTGGATAATTACAAGGAATTACCACAAAAAAAACAAAACCAACCATAAGGAATTACCACAAAAAAAAAAAAAAAAAAAAAAAACCAACCAAATCTACAAGCTCATCAAGTCTTTTTATGGACTGAAGTGGGTCAGAAGGTAGTTGCACGGAAAACTACTTACTATTTTTGCGGGGTTTTGGGTTTCAACAGACAACTTATGACCATTATTTTTTCATCAAGCACAAGCCATCTAGTTTCACAACTCAAGCTATTTATGTGGATGATATGAGTGAGTTCCAATTTGTAAAGGACATATTACATGAGTTATTTGACATCAAGGATTTGGGGTCTCTAAAGTTATTTCTTGGATTATAAGTTACTTAGTCAAAGAGTGGCATTACCTTATGTCAAAGGAAGTATTGTTTGGATATGTTATCTAGCACAAGAATGTTGGGATGCAAGCCTGCTTCAACACGAATGGATGCATCATGCAGACTTCAGCAGAAGAATGGATCACATAGTACAAATGCTAATGAATACAAAACACTAATTGAGGGACGCATCTACTTGACTACCACTAGACCTGACATTACCTTTGTTGTTCAACAATTGAGCCAGTTGATGAACAACTCTAGTTAGATACATCATCAGGAAGCAATTAGAGTGCTTAGGTATTATAAGCAAGCACTTGGAAAAAGGGTTGTATTTCCCTAGAAACTCTGAAGTCACGCTAACTGGGTTCACAGATGCAGATTGGACAAATTGCAAGGATACTAGGAGATCTATCTCATTTTATTGCTTCTTCATTGGTCATTCTCTCATTAGATGGAAGTCAAAGAAGCAGGTAATTGTAGCTAAGTCTTATTAGAGGCAGAATATAGGGCTCTAGCTGCAACAACTTGTAAGATGCAGTGGCTCATCTTTATTCAATAACTTGAAGATTAATTTAAAACATATACCACTCTTGTTTTGTGACAATCAAAGTGTTCTCCACATTGCCGCAAATCATGTGTTTCATGAGAGAACAAAACACTTGGAGATTGACTGCCATATCGTAAGGGAAAAATCAAAAACAGGAATCCTAAAGTTGATTCCCATCTCCACTAATGATCAAACAACAAATTTATTTACCAAGGGATTGTTGCCAATTTATTTTTATCTCTTTGTTTCTAAGTCTGGGTTACTTGATATATATCAAGCACCAGCTTATGAGGGGGTGTTAGAACAGTCAGTTTCAATTTTATCAGCTTGCATGCCTGCCAACTTATCCACCTACCAGCCAGCTGACAAGTTGGCCTCATAAGCTCACTAGTCAGCTTGTCAGTGAGCTTGCTAGTATGTCAGTCATATATGCATCAACCAGTTATTAAGCTTAGTGATCTGACACTTGTTAGTTCCTTTCAGTTAGTTAATTCTATTTTCTTAGTTAAATTTATTTTGGTTGTTACAACCTCTGTCATCTCACCTACTCATGTATATATATATGGATAGAGACAATCACTTGAAAATTAATCAAATTCATTATCAATAAAATTGAGGTATATTCAGTATTTTTTTTCCACCTTCTTTCATAACATCTTGATTTTTGCAAACCTTGTTTTCAAGTTTTAAATATATTATTAATTTTTTTCTTTCTAATTCTACCATATAAATTAATATTATATATATATTGTGGCGGTCTAAAATTTCAAGTGTTTCTCGAATTCAATGGAAATGTTTATTTTAAAATAAGGAAAACATTGGGAAACTCTTAGAAAAACTGAAAAATGGTATTTGAAACCAAATTTTGGATTTGGGAGTCGATTATGCATAGGGAATATATTTGCACCCTACAACACCCGTTAAAATACGATCACATATAATTAATTGTGCAAAATTAAAATTTAACTTATATAAATTTATTTCTCCTTTTTAAAATATGAATATGATCCTTTTTATGAAAATAATTTAGAGATAAAAGTGCATTTGAAATATAGAGGGAAAAACAATTTTTTTTTATTATGCTTGACAAAAGTGCGATCTTGCTCCTACCATCTCTTGATGCAATGAAGAAATCAAAGCTACGCAGTTCTTCGGTAGAAAATGCAGATGTGTTGGTTGTTTTTAAAGAAATGAGTTTTGTTGTGATAAAATGGTTTGAAAAAATGTTGTTCGTCTCATGAAGGAAGAAAAAAGATATTGAGTACAAATGTGTTTACGATGAGTTTGTTCATTATTATTTTAAATTTCGTTAAGAAAGTTTAAGATCATCAAATTGTCACAACTCAGACGCCTTAAACCATCACTAAAAAGATGTCGCATCTTAGTTGGTCCTATTTTATTAAAAGATAATTATTATTTAGAGCTTAATATCTTTCTAACCTAAAACCTAACTACAAACACACGTTATGTTTAAAAGGGGTGGGTGGCTGTGCCATGTAGGTGAGTTTTTTTTTTTTTTTTTT
>JBBPBP010000003.1:44439761-44483529 GCA_037974735.1 Cicer chorassanicum | reverse complement strand
AAATAATATTAAAAATATAATGAACTTAAATATGAAATATCATATTAAAATATTTATAATAAAACTAATAATATTTTAACTATTTTATATAAACATTTTAAAATTTTAAATTATTAAAAAGATTAAATAAGATAAGTAAATTTTAAATATTTTTATAAAAATTTTAATTTTAATATATGTAAATAAAATTTTATTGATTTTTAATATTTTAATATATAAATAAAATTGATAACAAAAATAAGTTAACGAGAGTGTCACATCCTCGAAAATAATGGGGATAAAAAAATTACTAAAATTAGTAAATAAAAGGACAAAAAAATTGTTTTTAAAAATGAGGAGACTAAGAATTAATTTTATGCAAAATAGGGGGGATAAAAACTACATTTAAGTCAAAAGGATTTTAGTTATAATAATAAGAGTAAAATTGACCAAAAAAATATAATAATCAATAAATTGTAAGTAGGGGTGAGAATATGTTAGACTACCCGACAGGGGCCTAAGGCTAAGTTTATGACTGTGACACCCTAAATCCCAAAATAATATATATAATAATTTATATCTTATTTCTATAAAATTTGCAGTGGATAAATAAGGACATGTTTCTAAGAAAATAAAAACTTTTACTTTTAATTTAGGATATCACGTTTCTCAAAGATCAAAAGGAACACTTTAAAATTCTTTACTCCTATAAAATAGTGCAATCTCAAGAAGCTTGATTTGAGTATAATTACTTGATTTAATTCTAAAAACTTACTATTACTTATAAGGTTTTCATACAAACAGTCGTTTCAAATTAAATAAGTAAAATACAAATTACAACCCTTATTCCCGGTATAACTTATCAGAGCGGGGTTCTTCCCAACTTGAACTTCAAGTCATTAACCTGTAACAACTGTGATTTCAAAACGCAGGGCCAAACCAGTCAAGCACAAACAACGAAGGAGGTGAGTTTTGAAATCATGTTAATAGTATAATATAAGTAAGGAGAACACACAAGTAATCATAAATAAACCGTATCATTAGACAAACATTCTTCAAGGAAAAACATAACATTATAAAGTCAAAGTCATTCAAGGAAAATCAATACATTTCACTATAACATCAAATCATCTAAGAAGAATTATTATCGCACACAACACATATTAATCACAACAAAACAATCACAAGAAAATGCATTGCTATGCATGAGCTTAGACTCTACTTCACAATGTGGTACCATTATAACTTTGAAGTACTTGGTTAGGAGGCTTGATACTATGCCACCATCCCGGTGGACGGACAATTCAAATTGGCCTTGTCCTCATAGATCCTCTCAACTCAACCCGAGACACATATACGCGACAGTCGAGGTAAACGTGTGTTGCATGGTAGCTCCCGACATTTGGAGTGCTACCTCCAAGTCACCTAGGAATTCCCCACCCGAATACCTCCAAGGTCTAACAATCTTGTCTTAAAGCTCAACAATAGACCGCCACGATCTGTCTCAATACAATTGTACTTCCCCGAAATAACTAGACTTGTCAAGCCCTACCTATATGATGACCAAATAATCTCCACTTCACAAATTCTCAATATTTATTTTTTCCTCTCATTGGCCTATGATACTCCATTAAGACCGTCATCTCAAATACAAATTTGAATCACAATTATTTCGTCAGGGGTTACTTCAATATTTTCATCACAAATTCATAACATCACTATTATACATCACACATCATCATCATTACATAAACTCATCACAAATTTAGAGCATCAGTACCATCAATGGTACCTCATCACATAAACTTATCACAAATTTATAAAATAACAATTATTATTCATACATCATCATCACATAAAATTATCTCAACACATCCATCTTTTATTATCAGATCACACAAACTCATCTAATCAAACATATACATAAAATTAATTCGACACTCAATATCACAAAAACATCAAATACCACACATTTAAAGAAATTAAATCAATAAACACCTTACAAATATTTCTATTCTATATTTTAATCTCAAAATTTCCATATTTGCACATTAATTAATTTATCCCTCAAAGGGTTACAGCCGTACGTAGCGAGCTTTGGATGAATCGTTGGGTAATATGGTTTTTCCATTCATCTCACAATATATTATACTCATTAATTCAAACGCTCTCTCACCCCTTACCTTATTTCGACGCTTTTACACACGAATACGATTCCACGAGCAAACAGCCTTTGTTCTTTGACTCTTTGTCCTTCAATCGATCTAACTCGACAGTTTATGGGTAAACGTCAAAAATAAATTATGAGAAACTACTCTAAAAACTAAATTCGAAATTCGGCCAAGGAAAATTACCATAAATCAGATAACCAATCATTGGATAATATAGCCACTTTTCACATGATTGTTTTGGTGTTGATTTCACTCAAATCGGACTTACAGTGAAGAAGAACGGTGAAAAATAATGAATTCTACAAGCGGAGAAGTTCGGTATTTTAGAGAGAAATTTGGATGGTTAAAAATCTGAGAAGTTGGATTTATTTGACTAACTAAATGAGTGAAACAACAAATTGAGATTTGAATAAAAACGGTGAAAGTTTTATGGAACCGATCACTAGTGCCAACAATAGCGTTGTTGTGTTTCCTCTCCCTTCTAGGCAGCGGCTGCAAGTAGCTCCCTTTTTATTTTATTAGGGTTCACATACACGGGTCAAGCCCATTGGTCCCCTTATTTATTTTATGTTTTACTATTATTATTTTTCTTTTGCTAAAACAAAATTAATAGTTACTTAATCTCATTTTTCTCATTTTTAATACTCCTCCAAACATCATTTAATTTTCAAAACATTACTATTATCCTAAGATAATTTTTTATAACATAAATAATTAAAATAAAATATATTTAGAATTAATTAAATATAATTAAGTGCATATTTAATATTAGTCAACCGCACAAGAAAATATCACATTAATTACCAACTCACATATACATGTAAGATCGCCTAAATCTTATTCTCTAAAATACTATTATTTTTAGAAAAATATATAAAATAATAAAATATAACATTTATTATTCATATAACATATTTGGTCAAATATGTACAAGATTAGCATATCATAGAAAACACACATATAAAGAAAATTCATCATAAAACTAATCAACATATATTCTGAAATAATTTTAACATCAAATTAATTATCTAAAATCCTATTTAATTAATAAAATAGTTTATTATAAAATTTAGAGTGTTACACCTAGGCCATACCAGATTTTTGTTTTTAAATAGATAAGGCTTATGCTTTTTTAGAAGACTATTTAGCTAAAAATGTGATGTTATAGACTATACAAAAAGCCTTATGGCCTATCACGTCGACCTATTTAAGTAAATATGAATAATTTTTTTATTACTATTATTATTATTATTATTATTATTATTATTTTTATTGTTATTATTATTATTATTATTATTATTATTATTATTATATATTAGATTTTGAACTTTATCTTAAATTATAAATTTGCTAAAATTTCAATAATTTAATAATAGTATTCTACATTAGTTTTGTCTTATTTAAATTTAGGCTTAATTGCATTTTTGGTCCCCCGATTTTAGTTGAATCATGAAAATAGTTCCTTCATTTTATTTGTCCCCAATTTTGGTCCCCAAAATACAATCTTAGTCCAAAATTTGATGAAGTGTGATTTTTTTAATGATGTGTCAAAAAAAATGATGTGAAAGATTCCATGTGGACTAATTACATTTTAATATTATTTCAAATTTGTTAAACACATTTTCTATTTTTAAAAACACATTTCTTATTTTTAAAAACACATTTCCTATTGTATTATATCATTTAATTACAAAAACATAAAAAATAAAAAATAAAAAAAAATGCATTCCTATTCTAATCTCTAATTTCATTATATTTCATCTTCTTCTCCGTCATTTTCCCGTCGTCAACAAAAACAAAAACAAGTAAAAATATTCATTAGCCAATAGCCAATGTTGATTAAAAATTATCTTTACAGCATCCAAGATGTTTTTAAGCGGTGGATAATCATCCCATGAATATGCATGTAGTGAACTAACTTGATATATGTAAAACAAAATCAAGATATTTTGTTACAATTATTGCAAAATAAAGAAATTACAAATTAGGATTAATAGTTAAGAGTATTGAAGAGAAATATGATATTTTTGAAGAAGCCCTGGGGAGGGGTGAGATGAAGAAAAAGTGACCTGAAGGAAATATTTTCCGAAAGATTGTGTTTGGAGGATTAAAACTGGGAACAAATAAAATAGGGGACTATTTTTGTGATTCAACTAAAATAAGGGGACAAACATTGCAATTAAGCCTTAAATTTATTATAATAAAATAGAATTGAAATATGATGTTTGGAAATCAAATTTTAAAAAAATGTCATTTTAATTATAACCTAATAATTTTCATTTTCCGCCCTTAGTTGTAAGTTCAAATGTTACTTGCATGTAGTTTATCAAAAAATAATAGAAAATATAAATTTATTTATAAGTGTTACATAAAATATCTTAAAACTTACAAATTAATACCCTATCAATCGATCTTAACTTATGTGCTGTAAGCTAATTTGTGTGCGTTGCCAAACATATATTTGTGGCATGAGATCATGAAACTTTCTAGCGAATGAAAATTTATATCAGCTACAAACTTTGAAAGAGGCTGATGAGATATTTAAACATTTTTTCCAAACTAAAAAAATGTTTTTTTTTAAAAAAAAAATTTATTTTAGGAAAACAACAAAATAAAAACCTAGTGGCAATGGCATCTAACATGTATCGTAGAAAAGCATATAGCTCGTATAACTGTTTGTCATGTAATGCATTTGGAGTCTTTTTTCCATTATTCTTTTTGTGACGTTTTAGATACCTTTGAAAGAGAATATCCATTTCCTTATTGATTAATATAATGAGATATTTTGAATAAAAAAACAATATAATGAGATATGTTTTTGGTAAAGTACGTAATAAGATATTTCATTACCAGGCATCTTAAATACAACATTTTGATTTGCGTGAGTGCGTCAGGCAGAGAGGAACGTATATCTAGAAGTTTTAGTTAGTGGTTAAATTATAAAATAGTGTGGATATTTATTATTATTATTAATCGATTTAATTGCACTTTTAATCCTTCTATTTTAGTTGAAACACGAAAATAGTCCTCATTTTATTTGTCTCTAGTTTGGTCCCCAAAATATAATATTGGTCCAAAATTTGATAACATGTCATTTTTTTAATTATGTGTCAAAAAAAATATATGATGTGAAAGATTTCATGTAGATTAATTATATTTTATTATTATTCCAAATTTGTAAAACACATTTTCTATTTTTAAAAACACATTTTCTATTTTATTACATCATTTAATTACAAAAACTTAAATAAAATGACATTTCATCCAATTTTGGACCAAAATTTTGTCTGGGGACCAAAACTGAGGACAAATGAAGTAGGAGGACTATTTTCGTGATTCAACTAAAATAGGGGGACCAAAATTGCAATTAAGCTTTATTATTATCATTATTATTATTATTATTATTATTATTATTATTATTATTATTATTATAATAATATAAAAAAAAACCATCAATTCATCAACAATATGAGCATACATTAAACTACCAACAATGGAAGCATGATAAGCTTTTTCTGTTTCGACAATTTCTTTATCATTTTGAGGACATTGAGATTTAGAGAGCATATCACATTTTTGAACAGTTGTGGTGCATAGTGAACAATAATGCATATTAAAATGCTTGAGGATCTTTTTAATATATCCTCTCTAAGACAATTTCAGAACACCAAGTGAACTATCACGAAAATTTGAATGCCCAAATCAACTACAAAATCACCAAGGTTCTTCATATCAAAGAGGCTACTCAACATTAGTCTTGTCTCAATCAAAAAGTCAATGCAGCTACTAGCAAGAAGAATATCATCGACATATAGCACAAGAATTATATAATTGCTCCCGCTAGTATTTAGTAAATGGAGTGATCTGAGACGTTTCCATTGAAACCAAAAGAAGTGACGTGTTCAAACATCAAATACTATTTCCTAGATGTCTATTTTACTCCATAGATAGACTTCTCCAATTTGCATACTAATTATTTGCCTTAATTAGCAAAACCTTCAGGTTGAACCATGTAAACATCTTATTTAGAGACGAAGTAAAAAAAAATTGAAGATAGAGACGAATTAAAAAAAGTATTGCATAGAGACGAAGAAATCTCGAAAAACTTGAAAGAAAAACAAATGTGTGTGAATCACTTATTAAGATATAGAGAATAAAAAATAATTTAGATGGATGAATTCAAATAAAAATTGGACCTAAACCATCCCTCTTAGGTAACAAAAATTAGGAACTAGTCAAAAGAAAGGAGAAGAGAAATTAGAGGTGGCTAGATTTATGCTGTAAAAAAAAACTTCAAATTTAATTAACTTTTCTTTTTGATACCATTAATGAGGGATAATTTTATAAAATAACTCATAAATTCTCTTTCCTAAATAATAATTAGATACATTTTTTTAATTTTTGTGAAAAGGTCAAAATAACATATAATTTGAGACAAAGAAAATATATAAAATTTTATATGTTTGTATATGGAAAAACTCGCTCCAAAATTGACGGCAATTTTATAATTGTTTTACTTTATAATTGTGACGTGATAGAATAGTGTTCAAGTCTACGGAGGAGTTTATGAAAAATTAGGTTTTTTTTTTTTTTGAAAATTATATCATTTTCACATAATTTTTTTAGGATTAATTGCACTTTTGGTCCTCCTATTTACCATATTCATGAAATAGTCCCCCTACTTTAAAATTAAACTTTTTGGTCTCTATCTTTTTTCACATGTGTGCAGTGTTGGTCCCAAATTAGAGTTTTGACCTATAAGATAGTGATTGTTAGCCCAAAAACTGTGATTCATAGTGTCAATTGTAATTTGTATACAAATATATAGTGATTTTTTTTTTATCAATAATATATATTGTTATCTATGTTTTGTTTCACGGTAGAAGTAGCAAAATCATATATGGTAGCTCATTGTGATTTTGTCAATTTGTTGAATATGGCTCATGGACAATGGCAAGTGAGTGAGGTCGAACGAGCGAAACGAGTGAGACATGGGAGTTTGTTTATCTTCTTACGGGAAAAGGATTATCGATTACAAGTGTGTGTACAAGAGGAAACCAACAATAACATAAAAAGAAGGGGAAAAGATTTGTTGTAAAGTACTGACAACATAAGATGATTGATTGTGATGATATTTTCTCTCTAGTTGTTAGAGATACTTCCATCAGGGCAGTGTTAGCTTTGGTAGCTAGGCGAGACATGCACTTAGAGTAAATGGATGTGAAAACAACTTTTCTTCATGATAATCTACACAAATAAATTTACATGAAACATCTAGAGGATTTTAGTGATACTGAAAAGGGCAGGCTAGTTTGTAAATTGAGGCGGTCTATGTATGGTCTAAAATAGTCTCCAAGGTAATGGTACAAATGCTTTAATTCTTACATGCTTCAAATTGATTACATCAGAAGTTAATACGACTATTGCATTTATGTTAGGAGCCTTGATGGTGATTTTTTTTTCTTCCTAATATTGTATGTTGATGATATGTTGATTGATGATAAACAACGATAAAAGTGATGCTAAGAAGATTCTTGGAATGGAAATTCACAACGATAAAAGTGCTAGAAAATTATGGCTCTCCCAACAAAGCTATGTTTAAAAGGTGCTAGACAGGTTTGACATTAGTAATGCTAAGGCTATGAGTACTCCATTAACTAATCACTTTAAACTTTCTTGAGTCAATGTCCAAAAATAGATACACAAGTTGAGTATATGTCAAAGGTTCCTTACGCTAGTGTTAGTAGTTGTTTAATGTATGTTATGGTTTGCCCTAGACAAGACTTGACACAAGCTGTTAGTCAAATTTATAAGTTTATGTCCAAACCAGATAAACGTCATTGGGAAGAAATCAGGTGGATTTTCAAGTACTTAAAGGGTACAATAGGTTATGGTATCATGTTTTCTAGTGGAAAGGGTAATCCTACTGTTTTAGGATATGTTGATTCTGATTAGGCAAGTGATATGGATGATAAAAGATCTACCACATGATTTGTCTTTAGTCTTGTAAGAGGACCTATTTGTTGTCAATCATAAATTCAACCCAATATGGCTATGTCTACTACTAAAGTAGAGCACATGACAGTAGTTGAAGTTGCCAAAGAGGCTCTATGGCTGTAAAAAGACTAACGAGGGAACTAGGTGTTGAGTAAGGTGAAGTTCGATTGCATTGTGGTAGTCAGAATGTCATTTAGTCGGATAACAATCAAGTGTATCACACCAAGACAAAGCATATTGATGTAAGGTTTCACAAGATTATAGAGTTACTTGCATCTAGACAAATACTACTTGAAAAGGTTAATACTTTAGAGAATGTAGTTGATATGTTTACCTAATAACATTTCATCATATGCATATTTTTCATTGTCTTTGGTGTTATTTATCTTTAATCATTTGTTAATTTAGGGAGTTATTTGATATAGTTTGTTGATTTTAGTTCTTGAAGTTAATGAAATGTTTATTTTATTATTTCCTTGATTAAGTAGAAATTTTTCGTAGTTTTGCGTTGTTTCGTTGTTTTAGTGCAATGTTGGATTTTTGGTGAGAAATCAACATGACATATGTAGAGTATTTCAGCCATATCTATAGTTGTAGATGTTCGATTGGAGCCAAACCAAATGCTAAAGAAAGCTAAGATTCATAGCTACAATGTTCACGAAGACATTAGAACCAAATTCGGACTCAAAAGAGGAGAAAAATACAGTAAACGTCAGACATAAGATGTTGTGCGTTGGAGGGCAAATAATTGCGCCTAGGTTGCATTTATACAGTATTCTAACATTCTGCTATGGCGCATGACGCGTTGCAGAATGCATAAAAATGTTTCTTTTAATTCTTCTTTAATCTCTATCTTTTGTATCTTTGTTAGGAGTAACTAAATCCTATTTGTTAGGGAAGAACGAAACAAGATGAAACCCTTATCGGTAATAGGTCAATAAAGGAATCTAGTAAATGAGATCAAATTAGAAACCAAGGTTGGATTCGAAGTGAAGATCATCCCTGACATTTTTCTCATTATAAAAGTTCAATACTATTACTTTTGTTAGTTTAAAAAATCATTTCAATTGATTCAAAAACTTTTTGTTCAATTTTAATAATTAAACGTAATTCAATAGTAAAACGCAACCCTTATGTCGCGGCCTAAAATTTCGAGTGTTTCTCGAATTCAATTGAGTCGCCACCAAAGTTTATTTTAAAATAGGAAAAATATTGGGAAACCGTTAAAAATAAAAAATAAAATTAAAAAAATGGCATTTGAAACCAAATTTTGAGTTCCGGAGTCGATTATGTTTAGGGAAGGTATTAACACCCTATGACATCTGTTAAAATACGGTTACCTATAATTAATTGTGCAAAATTAATGTTAACTTAAATATATTTATTTCTCCTTATTATTTAATATGAATATCAATTGTTTTTTTAATGTAATTTTGAAATAAATGTGGGGTTAAGAAAGAGAAGAAAAAAAGAATATTTTTATTAATGTGCATGGCAAGAGTGTGATCTTGCTCCTACGTATCTCCCGGTGCAATGGAGAAATCAAAGCTGCGTAGTTCTTGGGTAGAAATTGCGGATGTATTGATCATTTTTTAAAGAAAATTTGTTTTGTTGATAAAATAAAATAAAAAGTTGTTTTGACAAAAAGAAGAGTTTGTTTAATTTGAATAATTATTTTTAAATGCGAGTTTTATGACTCTCAAGTTGTACAATTCGTATCTCAAAACCTAAGTAGTAAAAAAATGTCACATCTAATTTAATCATTTTAAGAATATTTTATTATTTTCGGTTTTAAAATTGAGTTTTAAAACCACCAAGTGGTGCTAATTATGTCTTAACAATTCAAAGATTAAAAAGATGTCATATCTAAATTAATCAAATTTTAGAAGTTGACTTTGGATTAATTTTAAAACGAGTGTTAGAACTATCAAGTTGTCACAACTTGTGTCCTAAAAGATTAAAAAGATGTCACATCTAATTAATCAAATTTTAAATGTTCATTTTAGATTAATTTATTTACATAAAAAAATGAGTTTTATAACTATCAAATGGTATGAATTGTGTCCTAACAACTCAAAAGTAAAAAAGATATCACATATAGTTACCTTTTAATAAAAGATTTATTTGTGTTTTATAAAATTTAGCATTTAGATAGTAAGCAAATTAAATTCAAAATTTTTGAAAAATTATAACTTTAAATGGGCTGAATTCCCAAAAGAACATATTTGTTTTGTTTACTTGTTAAGCTTAACTTAATTTTAGTTTAAAACAACAATAAAAAAAATGTTATTAAAAAGTAATAAGAAGCAAACCTGGGAACACGCTCTTAATGTCAACAAAGAAAAGGGCGGCTCCTATGAAACCCAGAAAACGCATTTCAGGAAAAAACTAAGAAAGAAAGAAAAAAGGAAAGACAGATGAAGAGTTTCAAATAGAGAAGAAGTAGGAGAGTGAAAGGGAGAAAGAGATCGAGAGGAAGAAGAAGAGATCGAGAGATTGAGCACGGCGGGATCAAAAAGTATGGTCGATTTTTCGACAACGGCGTCGTTGGAGGTTTGAGTTTTTAGTATTATCTTTTTTACTTTTTCATTCATAGCTTATCTTGTTTATATTTTTACAAATTGGAACATTACATTTGTATAAAAATAGAGTGATTATAATATAAAGAGAGAAAGAGAAAAAAATAAATTTTTTCTATTTGTTTTTCATTGTTACTACTCTGTTTGTTTTTCTTCTTCTTCTTTGAGTGTTTGTTGAAGAGAGTTAGTATCAGATTTCACCTTTAAATAGAGTTCCTCTGATGGTTTTTCTGTCTCAATTTATAAGCTAAAGTGGTGAATCTTTGTGTTCTTTGAGATAAAATTAAGTTCAGGATTTTTTTATTGTTTTGCAGCAAAATCAAGCAAACTCAAATGATTAAGGAAATAAGTGTTTGGTTTTTTTTATTGAGTGTACAAATGGTGAAGATATAACCTTATTACGATAAAAAAATTTTAAAATTAAAATGGAAAAGAAAGTGCAACGGTGTACTTCTATTTGTTTTTTTTTTATTTCTTTTTTTTTTGTTGCTAAATATAATACAATGGGAACTCATACAAATATAGACTCCAAATAAGTACAAAATGTTTATTTAATGACGACTTTTAATTTAATAATAATAATTGCGAAATGTTTATTAAACTTATTATTACTTTTATTTTTATTTTTAATTGGTCAGACAAAATTGAGGTGTTACAATTGTCTCTATTTAATTATATTTACTAGAAAATATGAATATAATCGTTGTAAAAGATAATTAAATACAAGAACCTACATTTTGTCTAAATAAATCAAATGAGAACGTGATAACAAATGGAAAACTAAACAAATGACCGGTAAATATGAAAAATGATCGTCTCTTGATTGGTTACTGGTGCATACATTGACAAAGATGGAATTGATTGTCTTCGGATTGGTTGTTGATGTGTAGATTGACAAAATATAAATGGTCTTTGGATTGGATTGGTTACCAATACGTAGAGATGCGTAGATAGACAAAAATATAAATGATCGTCTTGTCTTCAGATAGGTTACCGATGCGTAGATCCATATGGATGAAAAAATGATCGTTCTTGGATTGGTTGCGGAATCCACATGAATGAAAAAATGATCGTTTTCGGATTGGTTACGGATGTTGATGAAAAAATGATCGTCTTACCGATGCGTAGATCGACCAAATATAATCTTCTTCGGATTGATTACTGACCATAAGCAACATATATGCCTAGTTTAGAAGGTAAATAAAGAGAGATAAATATTTTAATAAAGGAAAATATGTGTATGATAATTGCAACGCAAACGTATAATGAGCAATGTAACATAAATGCTGTTGAGTATAAATATAAGATATGCATGATTCACTCATTATGCATTGCATACGGTTGTTGAGTATATGTAAAATATGAATGAAGATCCATAGATCATGCATGAGTATATGGAAAATATGAATGTAAAATGCACGGATTATGTGTTATGCAATATAGATAAATTCTTGTTCATTTTTAGTTCCCGATCCTTATACGATCTTATATGCTCACAAGATTCAATGGATGAATGAAGATAACAACCATTTTTGCATGATGACTCTTGTACATCTCGTGTAACCCTTTTTTTAGAGGTGAAACAAAGTCCATTGTTTAAAATGATTACTCTCCCTCCTTTTTTACGAACCCATATATGTTGAGAATCTATTGAGTTCTTGTGTATATATTTTCCAAGTGTCAAAATATTTAAAATATTTTTTTATATTTCCACATGTTTCAAATTCCAACATTTATGATCATAAAACAACATTTTAAAATGCTAGAACAATCAACCATGAAACTAAATTAGTTTAGAAAAAGTGTAACGTACAACATCGAATGACAACATTGAAAAAAGTAGATTGATTACATTGGGAGTAAAACAATTGGGATTACAATGTATGGATGAGTGTATTTAGTTTTAGTTGGAGGGATAACAAATATTAGTCATTCTTGTAATTTAGGCCTCCTGTTGGTCAACTTTCAAGAATAATAATTGCCCAAGTTTGAACCGTTTGATCTTTTCTTTTTATTTATTCATTTTTTTTGTTATTTATTTTTTATCCCTAAATTTTGCATGGATCGCTCTTCTAAGTTTTCAATACATCGGGATGCTCTAACTTTTGCCAAGGTCTCCTTTTCAGGTTTTCAACCAAGCAAGCCTATTTTTTAATTGGATTTGAATTTACTAGAAGTGGAAACTCCTCTCCATCCATTTCTGCTAGTATTAGAGCTCCTCTAGAGAAAGCTGTTTTCACAACATATGGTCCCTCGTTGTTTGGGGTCCTTTTTCCACAAGAATATTTTTTTTATGGGCAATAATTTCTTTAACACTAAGTCTCCTTCTTGAAACTCTTGAGGACTGACCTTTTTGTCATAGACTTTTTTAAGTCTTCTTTGATATACCTGACCATGGCATAGAGCTATGATTCTTTTTTCTTCTACGAGATTCAATTGGTCAAATCATGATTGAACTCACTCTGTCTCTTCTAGTTTTATTTCCATCAGGACTCTGATCGAGGGAATTTCAACTTCAATTGGAAGTACTGCTTCCATCCCATACACCAATGAGAAAGGAGTTTCTCCTATTGAGGGTCTCTACCATCTTTGATACGATTTTCTTGATATTATTATTTGTTGCTTCTACAGCCCCATTCATTTTTGGACAATAAGGCGAAGAATTATGGTACTGAATTTTGAAACTATCACATAACTCCTTCATCATTTTGTTAATCAGATTGGTCGTGTTATCGGTGATAATCTTATTTAGCAAGCCATATCGACAAATCAATTCTTTTTTTATGAATCTAACCACCACGCTCTTCGTCACATTGGCATAAGAAGCGGCTTCAACGCATTTTGTGAAATAATCAATAGCTACTAGGATAAATTGGTGTCCATTTGAAGCTTTAGGCTCGATGAGTCCAATAACATCCATTCCCCACATTGAAAATAGTCATGGTGATGTTAAAACATTCAAACAGGTTAGCGGTACATATACTTTATCAGCATAGATTTGACATTTATGACATTTCTTTACGTAACTAAAGCAATCGGACTCCATGGTCAACCGATAATAGCCAACCCTTAATAGTTTTCTTGCCATTGCGTGCCCATTTGCATGAGTTCCAAAAGAACCTTTGTGAACCTCTTGAATGATTTTATCTGCTTCCATTTCATCCACACATCTGAGGAGGACCATATCATGATTTCTCTTATAAATCCCATCACCATTTAAGAAAAATTTCATTGACAACCACCTCAAAACCACCTTGTTGTTCTCTAAAACACCCAATGTGTATTCTTTATTCTTAACATAGGATTTGATATCATAAAACCACGACTTGCTGTCAAGCTCTTCTTCTATTGATAAGCAGTATGCTGGGTTATCCTTTTTTTGAATTTTTATGACCAACCCATCTTAACCGATTCTTATTTTGAACATTGATGATAATGTGGCCAAGACGTCGGCCAATTGGTTTCCTTCTCGAGGAATAGGGTGAAAAGTAATCTTCTCGAAATGTTCTGTCAATTCTTTGATATCCGTATGATACGGAATCAATTTGGAATATCGTGTTTCCCACTCTCCTTTCGTCTGATGGATAACCAACAATGGTCTCCATACACCTCAAGAACTTTTACCTTTGATTCAATAGCTTCTTTAATGCCCATAGCACATGCCTCATATTCTGCAATATTTTTTGTGCAATCAAAACACAATCTAGCCTTAAATGGAGTGAACTGGTTCTCTGGGGAAATAAAAATGGCTCCAATTCCATGCCCTAATGCATTAAAAGCACCATCAAACACCAACATCCATTTTTCTTTATTAGATTATTCAGTCTCTTCAAATAACGTCCATTGATAATCTTCTACAGGTTGTTGGGCCAAATACTCTGCTAGTGCATTTCCTTTGATAGCATTCTGTGTTACATACACCAAGTCGTATTCTGATAATAACATATGTCATCGGACAATCCTTCCTGTAAGAGCGGGTTTCTCAAAAATGTGGTTAATCAAGTCCATTTTAGACACCAAACAAGTTGTATGACATAAGTATTGCCTCAATCGACGAGCAATACATGCTAATGCGCAACATGTTAGTTCTAGTAGTGAATAACTTGTTTCATAATAAGTGAACTTTTTGCTCAAAAAACTAAATGGCGTGCTCCTTCTTACCAGATTCATCATGTTGCACTGGTTCACAACCCATTGATCGTCAAGTACTATGAAGTACACAATCAACAGTTTCTTAGGAACCGGTGGCACTAGGTTTGGAGGTTTTGACAAGTACTGCTTGATCTTCTCAAAAGCTTTTTGACAATTTTCATTCCATTCAACCTTATAGTCTTTGTGCAACAACTTGGAAATTGGCTCACATGTTGCGGTGAGATGTGATATGAACGTGACAATGTAATTCAATCTACCCAATAAGCCACAGACTTCTTTTTCCGTGCGTGGAGCTGGAATTTCTTGTATTGCTTTTACCTTATCTGGGTCTACTTTTATCCCTTTTTGACTAACGATAAACCCAAGTAACTTGTTTGATCTCACACCAAAAAGACATTTAGCAGGGTTTAAACGGAGGCTCAACTTCTTTAGTCGCATAAACAACTTTTGAAGGTTAACAACATGGTCTTCTTCGGTCCGAGATTTTGCAATCATATCGTCCACATTAACCTTTGTCTCCTTATGCATCATGTCATGAAACAAAGATAGCATTACTCTTTGATTAGTTGCCCCAGCATTCTTGAATCCAAATGGCATCACTTTATAGCAGAAAGTTCCCCTTTGTGTGATGAATGTAGTTTTCTCCATATCCTCATAAGCCATCTTGATTTGATTGTACCCTGAAAAACTATCTATGAAGGAGAAAAGAGAATATTGAGCAGTGCTATCCACTAGGACATCAATATGAGGTAAATGGAAATTGTCTTTAGGACTGGCTTTATTTAAATCCTGATAATCAACGCACATTCGAACCTTTCCATATTTATTTGGAATTGGGACAATATTAGCAACCCATTGAGGATATTTTGCCACTGTTAAGAAACCAACATCAAATTTCTTCTTAACCTATTCTCTAATTTTAAGTGACATATTAGGCCTCATCCTCCTCAGCTTTTGTTTAATTGGAGCACATTCAGGCTTGAGCGGTAGCTTGTGTTCAAATATGTTAGTATCTACCCCAGGCATATCCTGATATGACCATGCAAAGACGTCTGCAAAGTCAAATAAAAGTTTAATCAACTTTTATCGTTCACTTCCTTTCGTAGACATACAAATTTTAATTTCTTTCTTTTCATATTCATTACCCAAATTGATCACCTCAAGAGGTTCTTGATAGGGCTGGATTATCTTAGCTTCATGTTATATTAGCCTTTCTAGTTCTGGGGGAGGCTCACAATCGTCTTCAAATTCCTCATCAACGTGAGTAATTGGGTGTTCAAAATTACAAGAAGGGGTTCTAGCGCTGCTATTTTCAATCAATTCATTTTCGACTCTGCATTATTTAAATTAAGAAGAAAAAGGAAAAAAAAATATGAATAAATACTGCAATTTCGAGAAAAAGAAAAGAAAAAAGAAACGGTTGGAGAATTCAAAAATGCATTTATTGATAATAAGTACGAAATTGAAATACATGCGCCCTAATTAGTTATCCTTATAGCCTTGGGCAGAGCAAAAGGAGTTGAAATACATAATTACTTTGAACATGAATTAAGAAACACGGGAAACTCGATGATCTTCCAATTGTTGAGACTGGTGTTTGGAGGACAAGGGTACACTAGCTTGAGGGTATCATCATCAACATGATCTTCTTCCGCAACAGCCACCTGGTGAACATATATTATTCCGGTGCTTTGAAAGGTTTGGCGAATGTCACAAATAAGAATCTTCTGTGAATTCGGTGCCCGTTTTTCCAAATGAGCAATCCTGCTTTCCCTTTTTTCTTTCACAACCCTTTCCTTATCAGTTTTGGTGGGTACATATCCCAACCCGTACCTCTCGTTCTTTTTTGGAATTTCTAACAATTTCCCCAATCTAACAAAAACACCTTCTTCCAACATGGCTTTGGTAGACTTCAATGATATGGTACATAGTTTTGGTTCCTTTAAGTGTGATCCTTCACCCATGGAGACAACATTTGCAATTTCTAATGCTTTAAAGGAAGTCTATATGGCTTCCTCCACGTCTTCAATGTAGCCCATAGAGGATAAATGGCTCACTATCATATCTTCTTCCCCATATATTATTAGCAGCTTATTGTTCACTATAAACTTTTGCTTTTGATGTAGAGTGGATGTCATTGCTCCAGCAGCATGAATCCCCGGTCTCCCTAAAAGGCAATTGTACGCTGGTTTAATATCCATCACTTGGAAGGTTATTCCAAAGTTATGGAGTCAAATTTGAATCGGCAGGTCAATCTCACCAACAAATTGTCTCGTTGATCCATGATATGCTTTTATCACCATGGTAATGGGCTTCATAGAGACTTCATCAACAAATAGTTTTGAGAGTGTTTATTTTTGGCATGACATTCAATGACGAACCATTATTAACTAGCATCCGTGTGAGAATATGATCATGACACTTCACAGAGATGTGTAGTGCTTTATTATGCCCAGTCCCCTCAACTGATAATTAGCGGTGATGTTACCGATAACTCCATCAAACTGGTCAACAGTGATATCATGAGTAACATGGGCCTTGTTTAAAACTTTTCATTAGTGCCCTTCTATGTGATTCAGAGTTCAATAAAAAGAAAAGAACATATATCTTCAAAGGGGTTTGATTTAGCTGATATACCACCTTATATTCACTTTGCTTGATAAAATTATAAAATTTGTTAGCTTCTTCTTCAGGCACCACATTTTTTCAAGTCTCTGGTCCTTTTATGGCATGATTCAGAGCTTCTTTCCCTTTTTCTCCATGACACTCATTTTTTCTAGGTTGTTCAGGGGGGTAGACTTGACCACTTTGAGTCATGCCGCCAATTCTTGAGATATTAGTAACATTTGCTTCCTTGGGTCTAGAGCTATCACTTGATTGATGATTGGCTAAATGGAATATGACTTCATAATTCCATGGTACCACATTGGTACTTTCATAAGGAAATGAGGTTGGTGCTTTGACAACTATTGGATTTGGCCCACTTGGAATCGGCTTAAGATCCTATTTTCTATAGAGGATTTCGAATGGTCTTGGGAAATATCTATTATTTTTGACGCACGGCTCTATGGTCAACACATGATCATCTTTTTCATTTGTATGAAATTCTTGTCCATTAATTCTTCAAGGAATTCCTTGAGCTCTGCACAATTTTTTATGGAGTGTGAATCAGTTAGATGAATGCCACAATGTTAAACTCCTTGTTAATCGTCTCAACCATGATTAACTTGCATAGCTCAGTAAAAATCACTTTCATAGGGGTTTTCACATGTTTTATATTCTTAATTGCACGTTGGTCTATTCCATCTTCAAGGACATTGACAGAGGAATTTCCGTGGCGTGGCAACAGATTACTCCCCACATTTGGATTGTCTTCCTTGAATGTAAGCCATTTTGCATTAATTAGTTCTTGCACTTTAGATTTTAGGGCTTCACAATCTTTGACAGAATGCCTTACGGCTCCTGCATGGTATTCACATTTGCCATTTAGGTTGTACCATTTTGGGAATGGTGGTTCCAGAGGTTTCATTGGTCTTAGGACTACCATTAAATTTTTGAGTAGGTGAGGCAACAACTAGCTGTATGTCATGGGAATCGAGTAAAAATGGGTTTGCTTCTTTTCTCGATTGATTGGTGGTTTGTATTGATTCGAGCTTGGATTTTGGTTCCATTGGTTTTGTTGGGAAAATCTGACAGGTGGGGGTTCGATAAGAGGTGGTTGATAATCAGGTGGCCTTGAAGGGTAATATTGAGGGTATGAAGCTTGTGAGATTGCAGCCAATATGGATAAGGAGTATAGGGAATTTGGGGTATCGATGGCGGAAAATTTGGAGGTCGATAAGAATTCATGGATAGGGAATATGAGACCATTGGTTTTACTATTACAACGTTAATGTCCCCTTCTTTATTCTTTGTGAGTCCCATCTGGGGTTTCTTCACACCACTTGCTCCATATACGATCTTACCATTCCTCATCCCACTTTCTACTCTTTCTCCTATCATTACCATGTCAGAAAAGTTTGATGATATACTCCCAATCATCCTATCATAAAAGGGCGACTCAAGAGTATCCATAAACATACCAACCATTTCTCTTCCAAATAAAGGAGGATCTACTTGTGATGCCACTTCTCTCCACCGTTGTGCGTATTCTTTGAATGTTTCAATGTCAATTTTGTACCTTTATTGTTTCAAGAAGGCATCAATTAAGTCTTTCCACGAACGAATTCGATTTCGCTCAAGATGCATATACCAACTTAATGATGCCCCACTTAAACTGTCTTGAAAAAAATGAATGAGAAGTTTGTCATTATGAGCATGAGAAACCATTTTTCTACAATATATGGTCAAATGATTTTTAGGACATGTGGCACCTTTGTTTTTCTCAAACTCAAGTACCTTGAATTGTGAAGGGATCGCCACATCGGGAACCAAACACATATCAAAAGCTTCGAGACCATAAACATTATTCCCCTATATTTCTTTTATTCGTTCTTCTAAAACTTGGAATTTTTCTTTCGATTGTGTATCATCACCAATAAATTGAGGTTGTTGCCAATTTTCATTAGCATCAAAATGGGGTACTTGGGGTGCATTGAATGGAATATTTTTTGAGGGTATAATATTTTGGGGTGGCACATTGCCCAGAGGAGATAGGATTTGTGGTTGGTTTAGGCTTTGGGAGTTGATAGTTTAGTGGTTTGGGTTATTGTCCATGGGGTTGATGAATAAGGGCAAAGTATAACCAGGTGAGAGACCATACATAGGAAATTGCATAGTTGTCGTACGAAATTGTTGGGTAGTCGGGGTAAAGCCTAATGGGTGAGAAGGGGCAGTTTGGTGTTCTTTATTTGCAGTTGGAGGATTTCCATGTGTATTCTCCTTTATTTCCAAGGCATCTATAGCTTCTAGGATTGATCAACCTTGTCCTTCAATTGGCTAACATCTACTTTCATCACTTCTTGGTTTTGCTCAAGTTGATGCATGATTATGGAGTTTGTGCGAGCCCCGATAAGGATGTCGGGGAAACATCTTTATTGATTTTTTTTTACATAAAAAAGTTTCTATTAGTATGTATTAAACATGAATGGAATGAAGATGAAATCATTTTAATTAATTAATCATGGGTGTTGGGGAATCATAAGCCTTACGTCAACATTCTTAATAAAAATGAATTATTAGTGCAGAAAATATGGGGATTGATAAAAAAAAAGCAGCAAATCCTTCATTGATGAGAAAAAGAGTACATCACATCTAAATTAAAAACTACATCAACTATGATATTTCAATCTTCTCTTTTAATAGGACAACCAATCTTCTCCTCCAATTCTTCTACCAAATTTTTGCAATATTCAACGAACTTGTAGACTTTGACCAGAGTATTGAGCGGATACATTACTGCATCAATCTCTCTTAGATGCTTTGGAATTTTTATGATGAATTTTGAAAAGCAAACTTTCCAATGCTTGCCTTCATCCTCCAGCTCTTTATAAATCTCTTGATTCTTCAACTGACCAAGCAACATAATAAAAATATCCTCCCAATATATGGTTTCATCCTTTAAGTCATTATAGATTTTTTCTTGATAATCAATGTAATTCTTCAACTCATTAGAAGTCTCCATCTCTTTTCTGTCTTGTGTTGCCTCTTATTTCTTACTTGACTATCGTACTCGGCTACCATCTGTTTAAGTTGTTTCAATAAATCTTCAAACTCATTTTTTACATTCCTCTTAGAGCTTGCAGATTTTGTCCACAATTTTTTCCACATATAGGCCTCTTCAATAGCTTCATTCCTTTCTTGCTTTCGCACATCTAATTTCTCGTTTGCACCTTTCAAACAATCTTGTATGTCAAGTTTATTTTCCTCTTTCATTTTCAACCTCTTGTTACTACCTTAGAGCTACCGCCGGATTGTAATTAATACATCCTTTAGTTCCCATGAGAGGTACATTTGGAAAATCTCCGCATTGACATATTACTTCTTACACCCCTTGTTTCTATGATACCATGAAATTGTGTCCCCAATTAGGTTAGTTATACTCTAAGCCCATTCACGATTAATTTTGACTCCAATGTGATACCATTTCTTGAACTTGTGAGACATAAATCAAGTATACAACACTGGAAGGCAACACAAAATTGTTTCCCTTTTCTTCTCATGTCGCATATGCAGAGAGTAGTATACATCAGCAAGAATCGTGGGAACCGGATTTTGTTTATTTTTCTTATAAGCCAGAAAGACATTGATGGTAGCAAAATCTACAAAATTATCAAGGTTTGGGAATAAAAACAATACCATAAATAATGTGAGCCAAAGCATCTATAAAAGTGCCCCATTCTTTTTTAACGGCTAAATCTTGTGCCTTTTGCTCTAGATATTTTCTTGAAAAACCATGAATAGCTCTTTTTTTCCTCTTTTTTAGTTGCCAACTCTCTTATGTCAATTTTCAACACTTCAGCAATTGTGCTCAAATTTGGGGGATGTCCATTATATCGATAAGGATTTCCTTTCTCTAAGGAGTAACCCAATATTGAGCCAGTGCCATGAGGGCCCTTGTTTGCACATTTACTTCCAAGAGGTTTAGCATCTTCCCATATTTATTAAAGAAACTCTCATGTTGTATGGTTTTCATTTGATTGTTGATGTCCCTTAAACTTTTCAAATCAGGTTGTTTGAACTTTAAAAGTAAAGTTTTTTTTTTTATCCCATTATCCACTTAATTCAACACGTGACTAAGGTCCTTACAATTCTCCAACAATCCTGAAAATTGATGCAAAATGCCATTATGTTTTATTTTTTCATTTAGAAAAAGAAAAAATGTCATGAGATATGAATGCAACTATGTAGAATTATTGTTGTGAATATATATATATATATATATATATATATATATATATATATATATATATATATATATATATATACACACAATAGTTTTGAATGAATGTACGAGGTATTTTTTGGTGACCTGTATGAATATTCTTATGATGAAA
Source organism: Cicer chorassanicum (assembly GCA_037974735.1). NCBI lineage: Eukaryota > Viridiplantae > Streptophyta > Magnoliopsida > Fabales > Fabaceae > Cicer > Cicer chorassanicum. The sequence goes on along the minus strand of JBBPBP010000003.1, from coordinate 44,461,656 downwards.
GGTCTATTGGCTTGTTCAGTGAAGCTCTCACAAGGGTGGCTCTATGGTTCTAAACGTGGTTCCTAAAGTCAATGATCCGATTTTGGAATATTGTCAACAACAATATGTGAACAATTTGTTGTGACAATATCCTCAATAGGATCAAACTCTAGGTGAGATCTTCATGCTAACCAAATAGGATGTACATCTAGAAGGCTACCACTACGCAACCTCGAAACTAAACTTAAGTCCTGCTAAAACCCGGGGATAAGGTTTCATTCATAAGTGCATGTCTTAGTAAAAGTGTAGGGTGTGGAATAAGCATAATTCCATAACTTCAACAATGTCGATAAAACATATATGCATATACAAAAAATTAAATGATCTACTAGCTTAAAAGAATAATATAATGACACCTAATATTTATTAAGAAATAATAAACACATAAAGTAAAAGAAAATGAAAAACAAACAAATATAGAAAAAGTTAAAAATTTTGCACGATTAATTATGTTAGGCTTGACTCTCCAAAAATCTCCAGTGGAGTCACTAGCTGTCGCGGCCTATAAATTCGAGTGTTTCTCAAATTCAATGGAGTCACAACCAAAATTTATTTTAAAATAGGGAAAATATTGGGAAACCCTTAAAATTAAAAATAAAAACTGTCTTTGAAAGCAAATTTTGAGTTCGAGAGTTGATTATGTTTAGAGAAGGTATTAGCACCTATGAGATTCATTAAAATACGGTTACCTATAATTAATTGTGCAAAACTAATATTAACTTAAATACACCTTGAGTTCCACACTCGGTACTACCGTTTTACTATTACTTACAATGATTCAGTACACTTGCTGAAACACTATCAAGTTTTTGGCACTATTATTGGGGAATGCCATATCACTATTGAGTTATAATTTATTTTTAACATGGAAAAAAAACTCCTATTTTTTAAATTTTAGTTTTCTATTTGTATTTGTTGAGCTTGCTAATGTCGTGTTCTAGTGCTTTATTTCTTCTCTGTTTGAGATAACTATCCACTGTAGAGCATGAAACATTTTAATGATTATATTCTACTACAACTGTTAGAAGAGTATGATACTTGTCTTATATCTGCTGAATTACAAATAATTGAGGGACAAATCTGGAGAGATACATTTGAAAAAGATCTCCTTCAGATGTGGCCTCTTAGGGGTGGCTTTTGTGGAGAAGGACATAGGAAAGGAAATTTTAGTTATTATTATGTCCTACCACCAGAAAACGATGAGTGTTACATGAAAAAGATCAATTCGGAACAAACTCTACCTCCTCAAATTATATCCAAAGAATTAGATGACAAGGACTTTTACATCTAGGATATTTTGGTTGAATTCATGAAGATTAACATGGTTTCAACTTAAAGATTTGAAAGCCAATGTGAGAGGTTATTTGAGCAAGTGGTTGAGTTTGAGAAGATGGATGAGAAATTGAAGATGACTTCATTGTTGTGGTAGAAGAAGATAAGCAAGAGGAAAACACAAACAAGGAAAAGAAAAAGAAAGAGATTGATGAAGTTCTAGATTCAATCTATGTCTTGTTCACCAATGTCCAATTGAAAAGGACGTGGAAGCAACATCATTTATTTCTCAAGTTCATGGAATTTCTACCAAATAAAAAGAACAATAAATATTAAGTGTTCTTTGTGTCATATATTCCACCTTGATAGTGGATGAGACCACCGCATTTCCAAAAACAATCTAAACAAACTCAATCAGACAATCCTCCTATCAAACAATGATCCATGCGAATCATGGTTGGTGTTGGCACCTTAAAAAAAATTAAAAAGTGTGGGCACATATATCTACACCATCTTAGATGATGAATCTCGTTCCTCAGTCTCCACTCAAATACTCTTCCCTTCTTCCTAAATCACCACCAAAATTCGTTAAACCCTACATTTCACCCTCAAAATCAGTAAAACTCCTTTTCCACTTCCAAATCATCTTCAAAGAAACCAAAATTCATTCCTCAACATACACCACCGACTGCACCCTCCTAATCAATTGTTAAGTCATCACACCCCTTCTATCACATCTTTTGGCAAAACATAAAATTAAAAATCCACAAATCTCTAAACAATCTGCTCAAAAAACCAAAAGTGCACAACGTTTTCTATGCAGCTCAATCCTACAAGATTATTATATGCGCAAAACAAAAACCCAAAACCCACCACCGAAAGAAACTTCCAAAGTCCTCATCCCACCACTTCTCTCATTCAAATATCAAAAAAATCTACTAAGACAAATGGGTTGAAAGACCAGTTGGGATTGGAATGTGATGAAGCTGTCGGAGTTTAGAGAAAATGAGGAGAGAAAATAATAAGGGTTTGAATATTATTGATAATAGGTTTATGCCATCTTGATTACAAAAGACTCAATACTAATATCTATTTATAGAGAAACATAGATCCTAAATAAGCAACAAATCATAATAATAATGAGATATATTATAAGATATCTCTATGATTATAAATTGATCCTATGAAATAACTCAAGATACTCTAATATAATATAATATAATATAATATAATATAATATAATATAATATAATATAATATAATATAATATAATATAATATAATATAATATAATATAATATAATATAATATAATATAATATAATATAATATAATATAATATAATATAATATAATATAATATAATATATTTTCTAATATTCTAACACTCCCCCTCAAGCTAAAGCTTGCTAAGCTTTAGCCTGTTATAAAAAGAAAACAATGTATTGCTCCGCAAAAGAATAAAAGTGGATGGAAAGGAAAATCAGTGACGCAAATGAAGTTGGAGAGAATTGCTATAAATTACTAGATAGTTGAAATGATCATCAGCATGAGAGAAATTCATGGCAAGCAATTGAACAAAGTAAGGTTCGTTCTTCTAAAAAACTGCATTTTAGAAGCTTTAAGAAGAGAAAGGAAAGGCAAATACATCTGGGACAAAGATGGGGCCAGTGTATCTGAGACAAATCTTCAAGTTGTATGCATGTAGTTCAAAAGAAAATACTTAAAACAGATATGGAACCAGAAAAGAAAACCCAATTCTTCAATAGTTTTTGTTTCAAGCTTTTGTTGAATAAATCAGCTCCCATATTGATCAACACTAAATTCAACAATATAAACAAAAATTTATGACAACTCAAAACACTGTGTTTTGTTGCTTTTAAACTCCTCCAATAGAAACGAAGCAAAATTTCCATCTACGTTTCCAACATCTAGATGCCATTGTCCCATGACTCCAACTACATTCCTCATTCCATAAGCAAAATGAATATTCAGATCATTGTGCTTTATAGGACTGCCAGATCCAACCAGAGAACTAGATAACGAGTTTCACATCGGACTTCCTAGATAAGACAAACCAACGCTATACGCAGGATTTCCATAATAACCATGATGATTGGAACCGCCGGATTTACCGCCCATTGGAACATTGTAAGGTGACTTCTAAGGTGATAGCAGAGACCTGAGATAAGCTTTATGAAGCTCAAGTAAATTCATGTACAAGTTGCAAGTAATTATCGTTGACAGATACATGAGATCAACAAAAAGAGCCTACATAGCACCATTGGCAATTTGATTTCCAAATCCACCAAGGGAATGTACATCAGATGGAGAAGCAACTCCAGAGGCCAAACCACCTCTAAGGATTCTTGATCCGCTGTCGCACACGGATCAAATACGATTGAAAGTATAAATGTAAACAGGGGTAATAACTCGAGTCGTTTCACTAGGACTTCTAATGTAATAATATTAACCTAATTGAGAGTTCAAATTCAGAAAGGGGGTTTTTATAATGATTTCGTTTGAACAGATGAGCAAAACGATTAATCCACTTATTCGAGTTTCGGACCTATCACAGATCCTATCAATGAGTTTAATTCCTAATTCGTGATTCTATTCTCATTTGACTATAAAATGGATCAAACAAGCGTAATCAATCATATATGAATTCGGTTTCGTTGACTGGATTAAGCATCACAATAATCAAAATATTATTATAGTTAACGTTCAAACGTCGCAAAATTATAATTCAATTAAATTAGAAACGAAACCAAATTCTGTCAAATAAATTTTAATCGATCCTATTGAAATTCAATTTAAGCAATCAGAATATCAATATAATCAAATAAACGAAAATAGAATCATGAATCAGAATCGACGGTACAACCTGAATCTCCATGTGTGATGAAACTCTGAACTTGTGGATTACTCTGAAGAAATCAGTCTTCCATGAAATTAAAATAAAAGTGTTTTTTATTTATCTGATATCTGCAATTTAGGCCCAGTAGAATTTGGCATTGAGATTTTATTCCAACATAAAAGTTGTAGCCCTGATTTTTATCTTTCCAACGACTGCTCGCATGCTTTAATCTGATATCCAGAGCTCAAGTAATGGCTTACAGAGCGAGCACGAGTCAAAATGCAAAAAATAAAATTATAATTCAATTTCAACCCAAAGTTTAGAAACAAGCTAAAAAAATTATTCTAAGCTATAAAGTGATTTTAAAAAACCAAATTAAAAAGCTAAAAACATGCACCAAAGTGCCATGATCAATTCTCGAGTCCATTCCAAGGGATGCCATTGTTAATGTTGTAGCAACATTTTCAAATAAGGGTGGTAGATTACCAATTCCAAGCTAGTTAGCCATGAAGGATGCCACAACTGGATTTCCCCCATATCCACTCAGGCCAATTTATTAAACGTTGAGTTGGTACCATCTGAATCCTACAATTATGCAGGAAAACCACCTCACTCTCTCTATTCCTCATGTTAAAACCAAGAGGTGTAGTAAAGATTGATCTACCCCCATTATCATCAGCAGCTCCATTCACTTTCCTCCTATCACCAATTCCACCAATCACAGAAGCTCCACCTTTTAGTCTTTGTCTAAACCTCCAATTCACTTTCCTCCTATCACAAATTCCACCAATCACACTGCTCGCATGCTTTAATCTGATATCCAGAGCTCAAGTTATGGCCTACAGACCGAGCATAGGTTAAAATGCAAATAATAAAATTATAATTCAATTTCAACCCAAAGTTTAGAAACAAGCTAAAAAAAATATTCTAAGCTATAAAGTGATTTTAAAAAACCAAATTAAAAATCTAGAAACATGCGCCCAAGTGGTATGATCAAATTCCCCCACACTTAAGCTTTTGCACTCCGTGCAAAGCAGTGCATGCAATTCCAAATATTCTCAGGAATGCAAAGTAGTGAGCAAAAGAAAAAATTCAAACTTCAAGGAATATGATGACATTCATGAATAATTTTCACAACCAAGACAAACAAGAAGATAAATTAACTAAAGAATGCATCATAAGTGATAAAGTCCTCACAAGATATAAAATTCTCTCAATCACTCAAGTGTTTGGGCTACTGTTTACCCTCAAAGCACATCATGAAAGCTAGCACTACCATAGGCTTGACAAGCCTCTAACATCAATAATTGAAACACATGCACATTATGATCAAAAGGTCTTTATTCAGTTTGTAACGTGGTCAAAGTAAGGGTGGGATAATCCTAAGGAGACTAAGGCTAAAAATCAAAGAGGATAAATGAGTAATGATCAAAAGAGAAAAATAACATTGAGAAGTAACTCAACAAAATATCATTGACTTTTATTATCAACTCTCTTTGCTCACAACACAACCATTTTCCTCATTTTATTTATCATTTAATTTTTTTGTTTTTTGTTTTTTTTATATATATATACACATTTTTTTCTTTCTTTTTATTTTTTTTTCTTTTATTTTTATTTTTTTTCTTTATAAAACTCAAATTTAACAAACAAGTTGAGCACCCTCACACTTATTTAATGAAAGACTCCTTTATCCCCCAAGATTTGGTCAATTCATTGTTTTTCACTTTTAGGCTTGTAATGAGCTATATAACAAAGAACGGGATAATAGGCTCAAAGGGGTTTAAATAAATGGATAATTGAAAGTAACAAATAAAATCCTAAATACTACCCCCACACTTAAATTACACATTTTCCTCAATGAAAGTAACAAGTATAAATTAAGAGTAAAGAAAGGGAGCTCCCTATTCAAACATCGATGTAGGTGGGATTTTCCAAGGAGAGTTCTTCTATGGTAGTATCTTCAAGCACAGAGCTCTCATGGAATAGCTTGAGGCGTTGTCCATTTACTTTGAACACTTTGTCGGTGTTTTCACTATTTATTTCCATTGCACCATGAGGAAAAGTGTTAGTAACAACAAAAGGACCAATCCACTTGGATTGAAGTTTACCTGCCATAATTTTCAGACGGGAGTTAATCAGTAAAAATTTTTGGCCAATGGAAAATTCTTTCCTAGAAATCATCTTATTAGGATAAGACTTATTTTTCTCTTTATAGATCCGGGAGTTCTCATAAGCTTCTAGTCTAAGCTCTTAAAGTTGTTGTAATTAAAGCTTCTCCATCTCAAGGTTGCAAGTCTTAACAGCCCAATAAGCACGGTGCTCTATTTCCACTGGGAGGTGGCATGCCTTACCAAACACAAGTCGATAAGGGGACATTCCTATTGGTGTTTTGTAGGCTGTTCTGTGAGCCCAAAGAGCATCTTCTAGCCGTCGGCTCCAATCCTTCTTGTTTGGCTGCACCATCTTTTCTAAGATCTGTTTGATTTCCCTGTTTGAGATTTCAGCTTGCCCATTAGTCTGGAGATGATAAGGTGTAGAAACTCTGTGCACAACCCCATACTTCCGAAGCAAAGCGTCCATGGTGCGGTTGCAAAAATGAGTGCCTTGATCACTTATGATGGCCCGGGGTATTCCAAACTTGCAAAAAATATTTGATCGGATAAAACCAGTAACAACTTTAGAATCATTAGTCCTAGTAGGTATTTCTTCCACCCACTTTGAAACATAATCAACAGTAAGTAAAATATAGACAAAACCAAAAGATACAGGAAAAGGGCCCATAAAGTCAATGCCCCACACATCAAATACTTCACAGAAAAGCATAGGTTGTTGAGGCATCTAATTCCTACGAGTGATTGTTGTTCCTGCTATTTGACACTATTCACAAGTTTTGTAAGTCTCAAAAGCATCTTTAATCAAAGTGGGCCGAAAGAAACCCGAGTCTAAGACTTTTTTGGCTGTCTGTTGAGGACCAAAATGTCCCCCCAGCTTGAGAGGCATGACAAAAATGAAGAATGGATTTAGTCTCATGGTGGGGAACACATCGCCTAATCACTTGGTCACTACAGAATTTCCACATATATGGATCATCCCACACATAGTATTTGGCATCACTTTTCAGTTTGTGTATTTGTGTTCTGGATGCATCTGCAGGAAGGACTCCAACAACTAGATAATTAACTAAATCAGCAAACCAATGAGTTACCTCACGCAACTGTAGCAGTTGCTCATCAGGGAAGTCATCTTGAATGGGGACGGGATCCTCATCCAGTTCTATTCTGCTCAAATAATCTGCCACCAGATTTTTAGCTCCACTCTTATCTTTAATCTCTAAATCAAATTCTTGGAGTAACAACATCCATCAGATCAATCTCGGTTTTGCTTCTGGTTTCTTCAGCAAGAACTTCAAAGTTGCATGGTCAATAAAAACAACTACCTTCGAACCTAGCAAATATGATCTAAACTTATCAAGAGCAAAAACAATAGCTAAAAGTTCCTTTTTAGTGGTAGTATAATTAGCCTGTGTAGAATCTAAAGTCCTAGAAGCATAATAAATAACATGGGCAGCCCTACCAACCCTTTGTGCAAAGATCGCTCCCACTGCATAGTTAGACGCATCACACATAATTTCAAAAGGGAGGGTCCAATTGGGTGGCTGAATGATGGGAGTAGAGGTCAATGTTGCCTTTAAGCAATTAAACGTCTTCCTGCATTTGTCATCAAAAGTGAAAATGACATCGTTTTGCAGCAAATTCGATAGCGGAACAGCTATCTTGCTGAAATCCTTGATAAAGCGCCTGTAAAAACCTGCATGGCCAAGAAAAGAACGAATCTCGCGGATGGAAGATGGGTAAGGCAAATTAGAAAACACATCAATCTTGGCAGGATCCACTTCCATCCCATTCTTAGATCTCACATGTCCCAAAACTATGCCCTGTTCAACCATAAAATGACATTTTTCATAATTCAGCACAAGGTTAGTTTCAATACATCTATGTAAAACTCTATCTAAATTCTTCAAGCATACGTCAAATGAGGAACCATACACCATAAAATCATCCATGAAAACTTTTATACAACTTTCTATCAAATCAGCAAAAATACTAATCATGCAGCGTTGGAAAGTTCCAGGAGCGTTGCATAGGCCTAAGGGCATCCTCCTATAGGCAAATGTGCCGAAAGGGCAAGTGAACGTGATCTTTTCTTGGTCCTCCGATGCAATATAGATATGAAAATAACCAGAAAAACCATCAAGAAAACAATAATTTCACTTACCAGCCAACCGTTCAAGCATCCGATCAATGAATGGAAAAGGAAAATGATCCTTTTTAGTCGCCTGATTTAGTCTCCTGTAATCGATGCATACCCTCCAGCTGTTCTGCACTCGTGTGGGGATAAGTTCATTATTTTCATTTTTAACCACCGCGAGCCCAGTTTTCTTAGGGACTACCTGCACCAGACTCACCCATTGACTATTAGAGATGGGGTATATAATGCCTGCTTGCAAGAGCTTGGTCACTTTCTTTTTCACAACATCCATAATTAATGGGTTAAGTCGCCTTTGGGGCTGCCTGACTGATTTTACTCCATCCTCTAGTAGTATCCTATGCATGCACATGGATGGGCTAATACAAGGAATATCAGCCAAGGTCCATCCGATTGCCTTCTTGTGTTTTCTCAAAATCTACAACAGCTTCTCTTCTTGTTCATCTTCAAGTTTGGTTGAAATAATCACAGGTAATTTGCCACTTCCTTTCTGATTTTCTGGCGAAAATTCGTGGCAATCCGAGACAGTCGCCTGAAAACTGGATTTTTTTTTTTACTAGCAACGTGCCTACGTGCTAGCACAACCCTATCCGACCTGTAGAACAACAAAGCACAAAGAAAAAATTGTTAGGATGGTTAGTAATACTCTAAAACTGGTTAATATTATTATCAGAGAGTCCCCAGCAACGGCGCCAATTTGATCCGCTGTCGCACACGGATCAAATACGATTGAAAATATAAATGTAAACAGGGGTAATAACTCGAGTCGTTTCACAAGGACTTCTGATATAATAATATTAACCTAATTGAGAGTTCAAATTCAGAAAGGGGGTTTTTATAATGATTTAGTTGGAACAGATGAGCAAAACGATTAATCCACTTACTTGAGTTTCGGACCTATCACAGATTCTATCAATGAGTTTAATTCCAAATTCGTGATTCTATTCTCATTTAACTATAGAATTGATCAAACAATCGTAATCAATCCTATATGAATTCGATTTCGTTGACTGGATTAAGCATCACAATCATCAAAATATTATTATAATTAACGTTCAAACGTCGCAAAATTATAATTCAATTAAATTAGAAACGAAACCAAATCATGTCAAATAAATTTAATCGATCCTATTGAAATTCAATTTAAGCAATTAGAATATCAATATAATCAAATAAACGAAAATAGAATCATGAATCAGAATCGACGGTATAACCTAAATCTCCAAGTGTGATGAAACTCTGAACTCGTAGATTAATCTGAAGAAATCAGTCTTCTTTGAAATTAAAAAAAAAGTGTTTTTTATTTATCTGATATTTGGTTCCGAAAATAATACATGTCCAGAAAGGAAAGAAAAATCTCAATATATAGTGCTCGATTTTGGGCTTTAAAATCAAGTGGCCCGCAATTTAAAATTATTACAAAAGTCCATATTAGGAAATCTGCAATTTTTTAGGCCCAATAGAGTTTGGAATTGAGATTTTATTCCAACATAAAAGTTGTAGCTCTGATTTTTAGTTTTCCAACGACTACTCGCATGCTTTAATCTGATATCCAGAGCTCAAGTCATGGCCTATAGAGCGAGCAAGGGTCAAAATGCAAATAATAAAATTATAATTCAATTTCAACTCAAAGTTTAGAAACAAGCTAAATAAAATTATTCTAAGCTATAAAGTGATTTTAAAAAACCAAATTAAAAAGCTAGAAACATGCGCCCAAGTGCTATGATCGACTCTCGAGTCCATTCCAAGGGATGCCATTGCTAATGTTGTAGCAACATTTTCAAATAAGGGTGGTAGATTACCAATTCCAAGTTGGTTAGCCATGAAGGATGCCGCAACTAGATTTCCCCCGTATCCACTCAGGCCAATTTATCAAACGTTGAGTTGGTACCATCTGAATCCTTGAATTGTGCAAGAAAACCACCTCACTCTCTCTTTTCCTCATGTTAAAACTAAGAGGTGTAGTAAAGATTTATCTACCCCCATTATCATCAGCAACTCTATTCACTTTCCTCCTATCACCAATTCCACCAATCACATAAGCTCCACCTTTTAGTCTTTGTCTAAACCTCTAATCCTTCTTTGATAACAAAGGAGGTTGAAGTCTAGGATTCGAATTCACATTGTTGTAATAATATGAAAGAAAAGTTGGCAGACCTAAGCTCTTCCTTAGTAGCATAACCATTACCCATAAACTCTGAAACAACAGCCAACCTCGTAGAACCACCACCAAATAACCCACCAACTGCACTCAGAGAACCCTCAACATTAGAAGGAGTTGATTTACTCCTATACAAATTAAGTTCAGGTTCATGATCATCAACCTCATGTCTTCTTTGATCATGAAGCAACGTGCCAATTTCCTTCTCAAGTTCATCACCAAATGACCCCTCGTTACCACCAATCACTGGCATGTTACCTAAATCAGACACCATTATTTTTTCTCATTCAAAAACTCAAATTGATCATCATAGTTTTTCACTAACTAAAACCTGATCACTACTCTTAACCCAAAATAAAACCCTAAATAGTTAAACAACTCAAAAACGACAAGTTAAACAATGGAAGTGGTTGGGTCGGAAAACTTGTTGAAAATTTTTTCCAACAGCAACAACAAATGGAAGGCAGCAGCAAATGGAAGATCTTTGAGGTAGCAGGTGTAACCGTAGCTCAAAACTAGAATATGACAGCAGATACAGAACTAGGAGGCTGAGGCGAGTTCAATGAAATAGATTGCATCTTAAACGGTTATTGGACGCATGTTAGAGGAAGAACAACGATGCATGGATCTAACACACGGTGGACGGTGAGGCGTGCGGTGGCTTTCGGTGACACATTTTGAGGTGTCGGCCGATTTGGAAGAGGCAAAGTTGATGGAATGGTCCTTTTTCGAAAAATTCACCGGAAACAGTGACGATGGCAGTAGCAAAATGAATGAAAAACAAGTGAAACCAGTGTTGGAATGTGTCACGATAGTAGTTTGAAAAATGAATGATCACATTGGGAAAGAGAAACTATGATTATATTCCAAAAATGTTGGGAACTCGGCAGCAGAACAACGACGAGATTGTTCAAGGAGGATCGAAATAGGTTCTAGATACCATGTTGAAGTTGTGGGATTTTTTAGGAAATGAGTAGAGAAAATAATAAAGGTTTGAATATTATTGATAATAGCTTTATGCCATCTTGATTACAAAAGACTCAATATTAATCTCTATTGATAGAGAAACATAGACTCAATCCTAAATCTGAAACAAATCATAATAATAATGAGAGATATTATAAGATATCTCTATGATTATAAATTGATCCTATGAAATAACTCAAGATACCTAATATAATATAAAAGATATTATAAGGTATTTTCTAATATTCTAACATAAGGATTTTTGTGTTTGATAATCTTCACTTTGAAGGAACTCCAATAAAACATTACATTGATAATCTTCATTCGTGCTTTCTATTGCAAAGCCCAAACATTTCCTGACAAAGCCTTGCTTGTCACAAGTCTAAAAAGGGTTGAAATCCGTCTAACTCCTGCCATTTTGACTGAAATTTTGCATCTCCCACTAAAGCACCAACCATCTTTGGAAAATATTGGTATGCTGCTCTCAATTTCCAAAAAGATGCAGTCTTCAATGAACTTTTCACTCCATGCTCAATCAATTTTTTCTATATAGATTTAAAACATCTCCCTAAATCTTCAAAAATATTAATTAGTACTCCACTCTCCCTCATTGTGGCAGTCATGAATATGTTTCTAACAATGATACCTTGATCATCTATCACCTTCTTCATTGAAAAAGACTGAACCTTCCCTACATCATCATCCATAACATGATAATATCCACTACCCGTGACTACAAAATAAATATCATCCCTTGTGGTATGATTCTTACAAAAATCTTCAAATACTTCAATGTTCCTCTGAAAATGAACAATCTTTTATAAAAATCTCCAAGTTCACTTCCAAGAACATTTCTCATATGAAAAAAGATCCATCTCTTCGACACACTCAGCATGTTCCTCTCCCAGAAAATCAATCTCCAACTACTCTTGGTCCCAGCAAAAGGAAACGCTCTGAAAGGAAAACCTTCTTGAACCCAAATACTCAAAATTTTGGTGCAAATATTCCTCCAGAACATTCTCTTTTCCATGCCAACATTCTTCAATCCACTAATAATCAATCTGAATCCACTCCAATTGATAACGCCTATGCTTTTGGTACACCAACCCCATACTCATTGCATAATATTATCCTTTAAAGTCATATATCCTCTCACATCCATTTTGAGAGGGTTTATCAAATGTCTCCAGCGTTTGTCTCTCCTAAGAATACCATGTCTTCCCTTTTTGGTATTAACAAGTACCTTACATTTCTTGATACGGACTTCTTTGGCCCCACTATTCCTCAACAACATACTATGTGTAGGACTCTCCCTATCGTTGGCTCTGCCTTTGCTAGTTTTTCCTCCTTTTGCACTACATTTATTCCTTACACTAGTCAACCTTCTTAAGCTTCTCATAATGTTAATGAAGATACTCGCCCACCAAAACGAACCAAGATTGAGAAAGACACCTCAAAGACAAGAAATGATTTTTCCAAAGATCTGCACCACTTTTCAAACTATCATTAATCGGAAAATTCATCAATATGAGAAAACGCAATTCTGAGGGATTGGATGGTTACCTTGCTCCCAAACGGGGTCTTGAACCACCTTTTCCAAATCCGTCTTCATCATTTCTTGATCTGCCAAGGCCCTCAATTTCTTCATCCTCTGATGGTTCTTCTCCATCTCTATCCTTCTGATCGCTTGGTTCTGGTTTCCTCCCACCTCTTTCTGTTGTGACAAAGGGTGAGCAGAAGAATTAGATTTAGGATTTATATAAGTATTTTTGAACTCCTTATTTACTTCTTTATTTTACATTTATATTTTTTTTCTTGAACCATATGTATGAACTCTTTTAATATCTGATTAATGAAAAAAAATATTTTTAGTTCAGAATTACCAATAAATAGATGCAAAAATTAAGGGGGAGCTTTTTAACAAACGCACTTTGTATAATATCATAATTAAATCAGAATCAAAATAATATGTCTTACTTGAACTGAAGATTGATCAAAAGAACACTTTAGTTATTCCCTTTCAAAAGCAGAGTTAAGACATATTATTCTCCACAATTCAAACTTCACGTTAAAGAGTATCAAGACTGCTCAAATGAATAGTCAAGCCTAGAATTCGATCTGAAGGCCCAAATGAGCAAAACAGCCTCCAAATCGATGACCAGATTGATCTCTAGATTGATGAACTATGAGCAAGGACAACAAGGACATGAGTACACTATTGTTGCTTCCTTTTGCAGAAAGCTCTGCATGCTTCTGAGTCAAAAGACTGACATTTGACATCCCATTCAATCACTCATCCACGTTTTCCATAAAACTTAGAAGCAAGAACGTTCTAGTTTTATCAAAGAACATCCTGGACCAAAAAGAACATGTGTTTAATAAACTTCAATCTGAACTAACAGCTTGTAGAGGTTCAGTAACGGCTATATTGAGCCTTTGTAATCCTCTCCTCACCTATAAAAGGAAAATCAAGGAGAAGACAAATGCAAACGTTTTAAAGGTAATCATTTCATACTTAAACATTCATACTCAAGCAACAAAGTTCTTCTCTTAAGAAAAACTCCAGCTCTCTCTTATAATATTCAAGGATCACTTTATTGAATTCTTGTTGATATTCAATCTCAAACAAGTATTGAGTAGTTTTTGATCCTAAACGCTTTTATCATACACATCATTTGTAACTCAAGTCTATCTCTTAAGATAGTTTGAGTATGTTGTAAAAATTATTTAAGTTATTAAAAGGAAAAGTGTAAAAATCATTTTCAGATTGAAAGGTAATTGTAAAAATCATTTCAAGATTGAAAGGTGTTTTCTGAAACTGATCAAGAGTGATCAAGAAAGATAGTGTGAAAGCAAGAACATTCTGGTGCTAAGCATAATAGTGGAAAATCTCTTAGATTGTAAGGACTGGACGTAGCCCACCTTGGATGAACCAGGATACATCATTGTGTGATCTATTTATCCTTATCCTTATTTATTATTCACTCATTGATCACATATCACCAAGAAATAATATGTTTTATTTATCTCTAGCTCACTCAAAATGTTATGGACTTTCTGTTTGAAACCAAGATTGATCTTGAGTTAATTTGAATTAAGTTGAGGAATTAAGATTTTAAAAAAGATCACAATTCAAACACTTATTCCTTGTGATTGATATTGTTACTTCAATAATATGAACTTTAGTATCAAAATACAAATTGTACTCTGTAAACCCTATTTCCTTCAATCTAATTCAAAAGAACTACAAATGCTCTATAGTCGGAGATGTATGCATTGGTCGAACTTCGTTAATAAAATTCTTGTATTCCTACTTAGCAATTTCGTTTTTCTTAATCTTTTAAGATCAAATTGTTGCTCTAACACAATCCTACTTCAAAACTAAATATGCACATTATTATAAATTTATAAAACTAAAGTAATACATCATGTACACAATACGATTATATATACATCGAAACACAATAGCTAATATATATTTATATATCCCTATTTTTTTAATATCATATCATAGGGAAATTATGTACAATAATGGAGAAATCTAATCCCTATTCAAAGACATCAAACAACTTTATCAAAGAGAACTTTAGCAATATGAAAGTTGATGGTCCTTGAATCACAGAAAGCTTCATAGTAAAAACTTTTTGCCACTATAAAGAATGTATTCTTGATATTAAAATCAATGCTATTTGGAGATTTTTGAAACACCAATTGTACGAGTTCTTGCATTTTCGACTCTACTTCTGGGGTAAGAATATTTTCGCAGCTGATGCTGTTAAGTTCCTGGTAATTTTTAATCAAAGAAAATGCAAATGGAATTAAGTAGATTAAACAATCAACAAATGATATACCAATTTTTTCAAAAAAGATTATACATCATTATTTTAAATAATAAATATATGGTAAAAAAATTATATGATTATTTGATATAAATAATATTATATTATTTATTAGTAATTTTACATAATTTACTTTTTTCATAAGCAATATATATACTCATCTTATTTAATATTTATTTCATAATTTTCCATATGTATTATCTCACATTTAAATTTTCTATTATCTTTTTTGATAGATATTTAATAAATAAAGTTCTATTAAAATTTAGGCTTAATTGCAGTTATGGTCCCTATATTTTAGCTGAATCACGAAAGTAGTCCTTCCATTTTATTTATCCTCAGTTTTGGTCGTCGAAATAGAATTTTGGTCAAAAACTTGATGAAATGTCATATTTTTAAGCCACACCATATCATTTATGATAATAGATTTCACATACAATTGTTGCACCACAAGATCTTGAAACATGGTGTGGTTTAAATAAGCGGAAAAAAAAAATGACATTTCATCAAGTTTTGAACCGAAATTCTGTTTGGGGACTAAAACTGGAGAGAAATAAAATGCGAGGACTATTTTCGTGATTCAGCTAAAATAGATAGACCAAAAGTGCAATTAAACCTAAAATTTATAAATATTTCATACAAATAGACACAAATTATGCTTATAAATAAAGAATAGAAAAAATATTTACATGACAATTTCATGTAAGTGTAATTTAAACTTATATTTCATTTCATAAATATAATGGAGTTTGCTAAATTTAAAAACAGTGTAAAATGCGGTACTGTACTAAACGGCAAAATTTACATTGGAAATTCAATTATATACTCCCTCGTATGATAGTGGTTAACTTTTTGATTATTTTACATATATTAAGAAATTATGAATAAAATAAAAATAATATTATTTTTATTAACATCATAAATGTTACAAATAGTTTTAATTAAAAAATATAATAAAAAAATGCATTAAAAATTAAAAAGATAATTTCTTTTTCAAATAATGTTTAAATGTTATTACACCTCACCTTCTATAAGTGACAAGTGCTTTCTGTTCCCAATAGTTCAATTATGAGTATTTTGAGAAAACTATATATCATGGTCTAATAACACTTTCGGCAATATTTCTAAACTTCATGGTGGATAATAATGGATTTGCCCTTTTAGCCATTTTAATCCTTTTTCTTCTTAAAAGTTGGTAAGTTTATTTACTTTAATAATCATATATATGTAGACTTTTAGATACCACAAATTTATTACACTAGCATACGCTTTTTATTCGTTGGCAAATGCTAACGAGGGACGTGTATTAAATCTCTCACGTTATAAAAAGAAAAAAAAAATTGATATCGTAGAAGTGTTATTTAGAAAAAAATTGATATTTAAGGAGTTGTTTGTGACTCAGTTCTCTTTAAAGAAGGCTACATGTGGTATAGTTTACAAATTTCAATTTTCATATTGCTGTAATGTCAAAGTTTTTAAGTACTATCAAATTTGACATAGAGAAATTTGATGGAAAAAATAATTTTGTCTTATGGAAAATACAAGTCAATATTGAGTTGATACAATTGAGATTACACAAGGTGCCGAAAGGAAACATATCAAGCACAAAGAGCGACAAATACGAGGAATTAGATTTGGGAACTTCAAGTACAATTGAATTGTATTTGACTAGAAATATTCTTGCAAATGTGATGGAGAAACGTGAAAGATTATATCAGGCAAAAGACATTTCAAATCGGTTATTGTTGAAGGAGTAGTTTCATAACTTACACATGAATGAAAATATGAAAATATTTGATCATTTAAGTACTCTAAATGGCATTGCCTTCTGAATTAGAAACTATTGGAGATAACATTGACGATGAAGATAAAAAAGCTTTTAAGACTTATACAACTCATTTTATCTTCTTATGAGCATATCAAATCTATTTTGATATTTGAAAATGGAACTTTGAGCTTTGAAGAAGTTACCAACAAAATCATTTCTGAAGAAAAAAGATTGAAAAGTGATGATAATACTTCATCAAACCCAGTGTTGGTTGCTAGCGGTGAGCCTTATGTGAAGAAAAACCATGGAATGATTCTAAAATATTGGAAATGTTCAAAATTTGAGCATATAAAGTATAATTTTCCTGGTAGATAAATGATATGAGTCAAATGTTAGTAATATCTCCCTCACGATGGGAGAGGATGATCTCTAAAAAATGAGAAGTGTATCTTCATGGCATTTCAATGCTCCAATGAAAAAGGATGAATTATTGCTGGCAGATCAACATATGGGCATTAGATAACATTCATTCAAGGTGTACTGTGAGATTATGTCAATTGCTAAAGAACTTTATGAGAAAGCGAACATGATAGTTACACCATAAATTTTAAGGTTGGTTGTCAACATGTAGAAGAAATTATTGAAGTAGTTTATCTTCAATTGAAGTATACTCCATATGATGGAGTACGATAGTTTATTTGAATTATGATTGTCGGGGTAGATACTAGAAGTAGAAGATGAATCATTTCAATAAAAGTGGAAATTGTTGAAATTGGTTAAAATGATAAATGATGAAATAGTCTCACATTGTCTAACATTCAAAAGGAAGAGAGAGGTCAATGTTTTATATATTGACTCTAGTTCTTTATTACAAGATGTATTAGTCATAAACAATTTAAGTTTATGCGACTTTTCTTTTTTCTCTCTTGTGAGATGTTTATGAGAAGTCCATATGTTATAACAATTTTCACATAATATTATTATCTAATTGTCATTAGACAACAATTATGATTTTTTGTCAAATTTTAGAATTTTCACTTTATTTTTATTGTGTTAGAAGAATTTTCTCTAACCTCAACTTCTAATTTTATTCTTTAACCAAGCTTATAGACCATTATTTATATTATTTTTTCACCAAGACCTCTATATATATATATATATATATATATATAGACAAGTGGTGAAGTTAAAAGAATGCTTTAATGATTTAAAAAATTTAAAGATAACAATTAAAATCCAGTTCATTTCATGATTTCGCAGATCAAAGCTATCTAATCAAGATAGCACAAGTTGCATTTCAACATTGTATTTTGATATGATCTTACCATGTAAAAACACGAGTTGTTTGATCTTAATTTTACGGTCTAAGTTTTGTGATTGTGTCAAATACGTAATTTTCTATTTGTGGAGAATTAGAATATTGCAAAATTTATGTGTTGTCCCTTACCTTGTCCTTTTGATAGCAACGAAGCTTATGACAAATAGAGTTAGTGAGTTGAAGAAGATGCTTGTATTGTGGATTGAATATTTGCTCCTCAGAAATCCAATCGCCAGCACTTAGGTTTATTATTTGTACCAAAAGCTCTGCTTCTCCTTCACAATTGTCTCCTTCAATTTGCCAACTTGAAAGCCACTTTTTCCACTATAATAACATGAAAGAAAAAGTCATAAAATGCTTGAGACATTTGAACCAATACTTTTGTTTTGTGGCATGTGTTGATCTAATGATTTTTATTCTCTCTTTTTTAGCTCGGATTTTCTTTTTTCAGTTGGCCAATAGGTGGGGGCAACAAGAAAATAATCATGTTAAAAAAATAATCTCAATAAAATTATGAATGAGTTTTTTTTTTTTCTCAAAGGAACTACAAATGAGTTTTCATGCTTAAAACTTTAATAAAAAAATGTTATCAATCATTTTGAATTTATTTTTAATTGAGAGCAATCTTTGCATCACATTTTTTAAACTATTTTAGGTACTCTTATTATGGTGCCACTTAATTAGTAGTGTCACTTAAGATTTTTTCCCAATAATACACATGATACTTAAAAAAAATGTCAAAAAGTGTCATCTCAATGTTTCATTTTTCAAAATAATAATTGTGTTAAAATTATCAATACAAGAATTTTCCCATGGCAACTAATAACAAATCAATTAAATTCATATTAAATAGAAATTTGAGGATTGGAAGACTCACACAATGATGCATATCATATCTAATTTCATGACCATAAGACACAAGTACATCCCATGATATTTGATCTATGGTTGAAACCAATATCTCAGCGAGTTCATGTCCTGTTTTGTTCTTTATCGACCTTCTGTATTCATACACATAAAAAAAATATAATATTCAATTTCCTAAAAACTAAATTATTCAAGAATTAATTACTTCTTTCAATTTTTTTATAAAAGATAGTTGAATCAACAAAAATCAATATATTTAATCTATATAAGAGATAATTAGATCATCAAAAATTGATGTATTAGTCTATATTATAGACCAAATACATCGATTCTTGTTTATTGTAGATCAAAATATATCGATTTTTATCTTTTATAAAAATAACAGTAAGTACTGTGCTACCGAAGACACCTCAATATCTATCTCTACTAAATTCTTTAAATATATAGTATAGATTACTTCCATTTTAATCAATGAATGAATGTACTATAAATTATTTACACAATAATAGTTAACAAGATTGTAAATCTACTCTAGGTGGACTAGAAAATTTGGTGCCTACTCTACAAAATGATTGGGAATAAGAAAGCAAAAAAAATAGTGCTAGACACCACGGGCAAACATTTGGTTAAAGGTTCGCCACTAAATATTTGCATATCAATAAGCATTAATTGAAAGGGATATGTTGCACTCAAAATGTACACAACAATAAGTTGACAAGAACCATTATTATGTAACATAAAAAGTAAGTATATACAAGTTTGATATTTGATGACACAATTTGCCATGTTTCAATATTTATAGAAAGAAAAAATTCATAAAATGTATATTTTTTAACAGTATTAAAAAAATATACAAAATTAACTTGGTACTAGCATAATTCACCATTTTTCTTAAATCAATGTAATTAGAATATTTGACTCATTTAAAAGAAGGATAAGCTCAACAGGAGACAAGTGAAGTTTCCGCTATGGACTTCGAATATTTTTAAGTTTTAAATTTATATTTTTAATTTAATTAATATGATTAATTTATTTAATATTAAAGTTTTTAGTCTTTATAGTATAAATTTCACTCTTTAATTTTGGTACTAATTAATTAAATAAAAAATTATTCAATCAAATGAATGCATTTAGTATTTATTTGTGAATTGTTTAATTTTGTATCTGTAAATTTTGTACCTCCAATTTTATTATTGTTAACTTTTAAATGGTTTTATTTTTTGTTTTATACTTTTAGATTTATTGAACCGACCATGCTTAAAGAAAGACTAATCTACACTCGACCCTATTAACTAGAGCCCCTTTACTAGGATTTGATCTCATGTTCTCCTCTTAAAGGGGTTGAAATGCTTACTACACGTGACATTATATGTTATATTTTATATAAAATCTATTAATTTACCATGACATTATAACATTAGTATTAATAGATTTTTTTTTTTATAATTGTAAATGATTCAATCCAAAATTGATTCAATTTAAACCACATTAAATTGGATTGAATTGGTTGGTTAACTTACCGGCCAATGGAATAATCTTGCCTGTTGATGCAATCACTGAAATTTTTCAGAAAATCTATCCTCAAATTAGCATCACTAATATAAGATTTAATTGTCTCAAGCAAGGCTGTGGTTTTTGCCCATGCAAGTCTTTGATGAGACTTTTCAGGTTCAAATATATTTGCTGCTGCCAAAAAATAGGCCAATAGAAGACCCCTTTTGCTCAATCCAAATTCTCCCAATCTAGATTCCAAGTACCACCTATAATAAATGTTATCATTGCAATAACATTGATAATCCAATCAATGAAAAATCATCAAATTACATTCCAAAAATTATACTAATTTAATAATATTTACGAAATAAATATAATTTAAAATCAATTATTAAATTGAAAGTTAATTAGTATCACATAAATTATATTTATAAATTTTAATATTAATTTATAATTATTTTCTATGTTATTTAAATACGTCAAAATTAACGTTATATAACATTATTCTATTCACGTTAATTTTGACATATTTTGTTCACATAAAAAATAATCATAAGTTATTGTCAAAATTTATAAACATAATTTATATAAAGTAACTTTTAATTCAATAATTGATTTCAAATAATATTTTACTTAGTAAAATGTTATTGAATGAATTTAAGTCTTAGTGTTATTCCAATGTATATTGGAATAATTTTAGTTGCTCTTACTTCTGAATCATGCCCCACTCTTTTAGATGCTGTGCTTGGCAATTGTTGTAGTCTAATTTAGCAAGCTCAAGATAATTGTTGTTGTTCACATATGCCATCCTATGAAAAGAGTAATCTAATTTAGGAAATAATTGCAAGAGAAAGTATTTTTCTAAAATCAAATTATGTTAACTGTATGAAATAGAAGCAAATTAATGATTTTTTTTTTTTTTTGAAGAAAATGAATGAATATTTTTATAAAAAATATTAATGAATATAAATTAGTTCTGTTACATATCTTAGCTCTTAAAATATAAACACATACCCTTTTTACTTTCTTGTTTACCTTTAACCCC
>JBBPBP010000003.1:44410049-44431006 GCA_037974735.1 Cicer chorassanicum | reverse complement strand
ATTAATATTAAGTTTGTTTTATTATTCTATCTGTTCTTTTTTATAAGAGATAATTGTATTAAAATTCAGTCAATAAAAATAAATGTTTCTAATCAACTCTCTTTTATAAAAAGGACAAAAGAGAGTATAATAATTATTTCATCAAATTTAACCTCAGTAAATGATTCATTTAAGAGAATAAACATTTTTACTTATTGAGTTTGGACCAATCCATTTAAAAGAATATTAATTTGGTTCACTTGTCTTTTTCATGATTTATATTGTCAAACCTCCATAATGTTCCTTTATCTTAGCTTATAAATCTGTCTTTTGGCCCTCTTTCATCTGATCTCCTATTGTTTTCCCTTCACATTGTTTCTTTCATTTTTGTTTTGTCGGTTTTCCTTTTGATTATTGTATTATTTAAGCATCAAATATGTGCTTCATTCAACCTTAGACAATACCCTTTAGATGCATGCATCTTTCAACTTTTGATGGCATTCTTTTATACTTAGGCTCTTATTCAACTTTCTTGTTCAAACTTTATATGATACTTTCTTTTATTTTAAATAATAAATATAATACTGTTAGTGCTTTATTTGGAGTGAAGATCGAACCCCAATCATCTTAATATCTCAACTCTTCAACTTCATTCACAAAAAAAAAAAAAAATCTATCTCCTAAAAAGATACTTATTAATTTTACTAATTGTGATTAGTAGAACATTAAATTACATATTTTTGTTGGATGCAATATTTTACTCCCTCAGCTTTGATCACCATTATATACAAAAAAACATCAAATATTGATAATTATTATAAATAAAAGTCAACTACCACTACGCAAAAAAACGCATTTTACAGTGCTTTTTTTAAGCCATTTACAGCGCTTTTTCAAAAAAAATAAGCGTTGTAGTATCTAACGTTGTAAAAAGATACAACAACGCTTTTTAAAATAAAAAAACGATGTAAAATAGGTGGATATATTGCGCGCTTGTTATACTCGTTTTACAACGCTTTTTTGAAAAAAGCGTTGTAAATCTCCACAATAGCGTTTTTTCAATCCCTGCAATAGCACTTATTTTGCATGCACCTATTACAACGCTTTTGCAAAAAATCGATGTAGTAGGTGCATTCAATAGATGCATTATTATGCACCTTTTACAGCGCTTTTTCAAGAAAGCGTTGTAATAGGTGCATTCAATAGATGCATTATTATGCACCTTTTACAGAGTTTTTTCAAAAAAGCGTTGTAGTAGGTGCATTCAATAGATGCATTATTATGCACCTTTTATAGCGCTTTTTCAAAAAAGCGTTGTAGTAGGTGCATTCTAATGCACGTTTTACAGCGCTTTTTTGATAAAGCGCTGTAAAAGGTGTTTTTTTTTTCTTATTTTAGTTTTATTAAAAAGTGTTTTTTGGTTTTTTATGGCATTTTTTTAGAAAGCGCTGTCTTTTAATTTTTTTTTCAAAATCATTTTCATCTAGAATCAGTTCACAATCAGTTCTCACAATCAGTTGACACAATCATTTCACAATCAAATTAACTTTATAACTATACATAATTACACAATCAGTTCATAATAAATTACATAACAGGACAGAACAAATTACAACATATTAGAATACAGATTCATATACATATTCACATATATACTACATATTCACAGCTTTTCAAATGTAAATCAGTTAAAGTACATTTCAGAATAACTACGTTTCAGAAAAGAACTACCCCTTGCAGTATATAATTATCCCTTGCAGCATGCCATTTCCCAGCAAATCAAATAATCTTCATATCAATCACACACTGACACCAATCTTCCTTTATTTCTGTTAGATCTTTTTCAGAGTATGTAGGACTGGAATTGTCAAAGTACTGTGCGATATAAAATTTGAACATAAATAAGTTAGAATCAAATATATACATAGTTTATATATGAAAATCAAATAATGAAAATACCGTACCGTTTCTGGGATTATAGTTTGATTCATATCAACAATCTCCTTCATGAATCGCGATATATAGTACCCACAGTCGATCTTGTTAGTTTGACGAGGGCACTATAAAATAAAACATATAAGTCAATAAATATTTGTGCATTGATTGTAAATGAAATTTTAAAGGCATATATTTCAAACCTTTATTGGAATCCATGTGATATTATTTGACTTTTGTTTCGACACTGTAGCACCTCTTTGAGCTCGAAAAACTTCTAAAGCACTATCGAATAAATAAATATGATTATTATAGCATTAACAAACACATTATTTATATATATATATATATATATATATATATATATATGTAAGAAATAAATGAAAATTATATATTACTTACGTGTCGAACATAGTCTTTATATCAAAGTGATTGTTGTAATGGTCTTGCAAGGGATCTAAATAGTATATAACTTCAGAGGTCGCATTGATTGCAAATAGCACCCAATGTGCCCTGCAACAACAAAAAATTTGTTTACACAACTAATAAATTAAGATCTCATAAATTAAAAAAGATATAAATAAAGAATATATAATTACGTACCATTAATTATATGGTGCAAGGAATAACTTATCCTTCTCTTTATTTCCTAATAAGATATCTACAATGTATTTCTTTACATTCATTGGATCGAGCTTAAACATCGAAAGCTTATGCAGAGACAGAAATGAAAATCTATTTGACAATCTGCGCGTGCACACCAACTTCTCATACAAATACCTTCAATGAAAATTTCAAATTAGATTAATTACCAATAAATTAAATTAATTACCAATAAATACAATTAAAAGTAATTTTTATTTAATGTATAAGCGGATGACAGTAGCACTCAACTCCTTATGGTCGAGAAGTTCATATATGTGCTATTTTTCTAGAAATTCTTCATACTCATCTTTGAATATAACTTTATCCATGCTTATTATTTGTGGATCGTTGCTGCCCATATTTGTTTTTGCCTGTATGTCAAGACACGACCCATATCGAGCAAGGCGTGGCTGACTTATTTTAAGAGCAGGAGCAGCAACTGATTTTCCCCGATCCAGTTTTTGAGCAGCAACTTTGGCCGCTTTATTACCCTCCAGCTTTTGCAGTTTGCCAGCTTTATTACCCTCCAATTTTTGATGTTTGCTGGCTTTATTTGCACCACGAACATCCAGTTGTGGTGCGGCAGTTGGCTTGCTGTGCGGGTGGTTTATTGGATTGAATCTGAAAAAATGACGTTAATCAGTTTGTTAGTTTATTGAATCTGAAAATATGACAAACCTTACAGAATAAATGTGACAAACCTTTTCGGGCGATGTGACTGACTCGTTTCTGGAAATCTTCTTATCATTCCCTTTAGACTTTGTTTGAATCTAAATAAATGTGAAATTAAAGTTAACATCGGAAAAAAATCAGCAATAAATATAATCAATCATAATCATATATTGTGCAATTAAATATACATATCAATTAAACATACATTTCAATTAATTAAACATATATACCTTATCAAGGGCAACAAGATGTTTGGGCCATGCCACGTAACTACCAATTGCTTCGCCCAAATACTTCATATATGCATCGTTGTCTGGTATAGGCAACGGTGCATTTGGTTCCAAAGCAATAACTGGTGATACTTTGACATGGCCCGCAGGGATCGGTGTGTTGTGCAATATTTCTCCTAGAGTATTGTACAATGTTCCTTTTCTGACCTTGCGATGAGTAGGGGAGGATAAGTACAGCACACAAGGAGTGACACCCTAAATCAATGGTTAATACATAAGTATGTGCAACAATTAGGTTGAATGAATTTCTTATTTTATTAAGTAATTAATAACCTCAAGAAGACTTTTGAGACCAACGTTGCAACTCGTGTTTTCACTCTCCATTTGAATTTCACGTTGGAGCTGATCCGCAAGTTGCTTGTCTTTATTCGTCTTCACAAAGAGTGCCACTTGCTCTGTTAATACTTTGATCTTCTCTAATACTTCCTCATTAGATGGATTTTGGCGCTTAACTTGTGAAAAATAGATTCTAAGAGTTACGCCAAATCCTTTCTCCCTCACGCGGCCGGAATATTCAGGAACATTAAACACTTTACCTAGTATGTCCCTGCAACTAGCCTTGTTGTCCTCTTGATATTCCGAACTTTGTTCGAGATTCGCCTAAAATACACGTAGGATTAAAAAGATAAGTTCAATATCATTTTTAAAATACAATATTAAAAAATATTAAAGTTATAAATATACTTACACAAAGTTCTATTACTTTTTGAACATTTTCGTTGTCAACCACTCCATCTTTATTTACGCGAGCTTCCTTCCACAATATATGACGACCCAACGGTTGATCGGATTGAGTGTATTGTAGCTATTCTCGTTAAGATCATAAACAAAATATTAGTTAGAAAGTATAGTTTATAATGTACACAATTATATAAAAGTGATGTTTAATTACTTACAAGTTTTTACTCTAGACGTGCATATCCCATACGAGAATTCTTGTATGGGTGGGGAATATTTTTTGCCCTTTCACGATTTGCCTTACTAATATTCTATATAAAAAAAATAACAATCTTGTAAAAATTTAAAATACGCTATGAATATGAATAATAAAACACAAATGCTAATAAATTAATCACTTACAACAAACGCGGGGTCTGAACGTTTTGATACGAATGCGCTCCATTCCTCATTTGATATATAATGTTTATATAATTTTGGAGCTTCCGCATTCATATTTCCATCACGGTCTTTTAGATAGCAATTTGAGAAGTGAGATCTAAAACCCCGGTGTATTTTCCCGACAACTCTCAGCACGTAACTCTTTCTCACCTCGCCAACATCAAAAGCTGTCTAAAGATATAGTTTGAGTAACATACTTCAAAGCAGTCTGCAAAAAATTATAAGTAAAACAGTGGAATAAAAAATTTATTAGTATATCAGCCCACAATACATCTTTTGCATCCTTCAATGCCTTATCTCTCCAATCATCTATTGTGATGGGGATATTCTGACGAACAACAGTCCCAATATAACTTACAAACATTGAACTGTTGGGGTCAATTGGTTGACCACTCTCATTTCATCCCACCTAATAAACTCATATAGTAAGTACCTCAAATTATAAAAAGCAAACAAAGTATACCTCAAATTTTTTCAAAAAAGATAAAAAATAAACGGCAAACAAAGTATAGTATGACATTTTGAAGTATAGTATACCTCATATTTTTGCTTAGTACTTCTTGCTTTTATAACATTTTGCATTATGGTTGCACCATGTTAGACTTCATTTTCGTAAGTCTTGGTGTTGCCAGCTTCTTTATTTTGACATTCTAACTCTTTGTTGGTATCCATTTATCTACAACAAGTTCAACATGCAGTTCAGTATAACTTCATCAAGTTCAACATGCAGTAGTCTAAGTACATAGTACTATAAGTTCAACATGCATTTTAGTGAAACAAAAAACTAATAAATACAATACTGAAAAGTGCGAAGAAATACTTAGGGTTACGGGTTCGTAGGGTTCGGTCAGTAACAAAGAAGAACAAGAACAGCGCAGAAGACGGACGAAGACGAAGCGATCGTAGGGTTACGGGGTTTGCAGAAATACATGATAAGGGTTACTAAAAATATATGGTTACATAATGACAAGGAGAATGAAGATGAGGAGGAAACAAGTGTATGAAGTTTACGTAATGAGGATTAGTAATGAGGAGGAAACAAGGGTAGGGTTTGTAGGGTTCGCAATGAGAAGGAGAATGAAGAGGAAGCTGAAACAAGCATATGAAGTTTACGTAATGAAGAGGAAACTGGAGAGGTTTACTGTTATATATAAAACTCTATTACAGCGCTTTTTTGAAAAAGCGCTGTAAAAGACCTCATTATTTTATTTTTTAAAAGCCTACTACAGCGCTTTTAAAGCGCTTGTGAAAAAACACTGTAAAAGACCTCCTTATTTTTATTTTTTTACAAGCTTTTTACAGCGCTTTTATACAAGCGCTTTAAAAGGCTTCTTTGTTTTATTATACGCAAACGCTATGTGACCCTTTTACAACGCTTATTCAGAAAGCGCTTTAAAAGACCTCCTTATTTTATTTTTTTAAAAGTCTTTTATAGCGCTTTTGCAAAAGAGCGTTGTAATAGGGTTTTATATATAAAAGACTTCTTTGTTTTATTATATGCAAACGCTATGTGACCCTTTTACACCACTTATGCAACAAGTGCTTTAAGAGACCACCTTATTTTATTTTTTTAAAACCCTTTTACAGCGCTTTTGCAAAAGAGCGCTGTAATAGGGTTTTATATATATAAGGCTTCTTTGTTTTACTATGTAAACGCTATGTGACCCTTTTACAACGCTTATGCAGCAAGTGTTTTAAAAGACCTCTTAAAGTTCTTTGTTTTATTATGTCCAAGGGCTGTGTGACTTCATTATTTTGAGATGATCAGTTAAGTTCAAGAAAAATTCCAAATAATTAGTTAAATTATTTTTTTTCCAAATAATAATTTTTTTCTTCCAAATTGTGTTTAATTATTTTTTTTTCTTCCAAATAATAATTTTTTCTAACAAATAATATTTTTTTTCTTCCAAATAATACCTATATATATATATATATATCAATGCTAAATTACATGATCAACTCATATTGGGATGATTAGTTCAAGTTCAAGAAAAATTCCCAATATAAGCAGAAAATTACATACAGTTCAAACTAAATACCAAAATGCTCAATTCTGGCAAATCAAACAATTAAATTACATGAACTCAATTCAGATTACATGGCTTATAAAACAATTAAACAAATTAAGATGCCCTTCTTCTTTTCTTGGGGGGATTCACATATGTTTATGATACGAAACGATGGATTAATCCAAATTCCCTCATCATGATCATCTCTAAGATACAAACCATTATCAGTTGAATCAATTTCATGGGGTTGTGATGTTGCAAAGAAAATATCATTACCAACATATTCATCATTATTGTTATCATCACTTATTTTATTAGTCAATAGGACAACGGACCATCTTTGTATCCCACCCTATTAAAATCGACAAGCAAGAACCCTGACTCATCAATCCGAACACCATTATTATTATCGACTCACTTGCAACCAAATATGGCAACACGAAACATTGTATAGTCTAGCTCCCATATGCGCTCGATAACCCCAAAATATGATAGATTTGCATTTATTGGGTTCTTGTATTTTGCACTTGAGATATGCATCGCTTCAGCTACGAGAGTGACTCCGCTATTTTGCATAATGGTTTGATCATCTTGTTCTTTAGTATAAAATGTGTAGCCGTTAATTACATAACCGGTGTAAGAAAAGACATGTAAACTCGGACCATTTGCTAGCCACCTCAATCTCTGTGAAATTGATCCGGGGTCTACATCAAACTTTGACTTTATGTGATGTTTTAACCATGTTATGAAACTTCGATTGTGCTCTTGAGTTATCCAATTTTGATTCCTATTCATGTTCAAACTAGATAACTGATCCATGTGTATTGTAACATACGGTTGAACCTCATCATCATTGTGCACAACATACAATTGTGCCTACTCCTATTATGTTCTTGATATAGTCATTAGTCTCTTTCCAATTATCCATTCTCCTGATAATCTTCTCGAATGACGAGACATGGGAAGCCCTATGGATTCAACATTGGACATATATTCAGTACAAAATTCAGCAGCGTCTTCGACAATGTACCGTTCAGCAATACAACCTTCTGGTCGACTTCTACTTTTCACGTACCCTTTTAATATTTTCATATATCGTTCTATCGGGTACATCCATCTCATATAAGCTGGCCCACAAAGTTGTGTCTCCTTAACAAGATGAACAGTAAGGTGAACCATTGTGTCAAAAAACGAGGATGGGAAATACATTTCAAGCTCACACAAAGTAACAACAATTTCCCTCTACAATGTCGGTAATTTCTGAGGATCGATCACTTTACTACAAATTTCCCTGAAGAAGAAACATAATTTAGTTATGGCTCGGCGAACTTTTTCAGGTAAAATTGAACGTATACCTATTGGTAGCAAATGCTCCATTAGAATATGACAATCATGGGTCTTCAAACCTTTTAACTTGAGGTCTTTCATACAAACTAAAGTTTTAATGTTTGAAGAGTATCCTTCTGGAACTTTAACTTCGTGTAGAAATTTACACAAAACAATTTACACAAAACAAGTTTTAATGTGCGATTTCCTTTCTTTATAGGACCCAATTCATTTCTTATTCCCATATCGACCAAGTCCAATCTTGCATTGATGTCATCCTTCGACTTTCCTGGTACATTGAGTAACATACCAATAACACTATCAAATACATTTTTCTCAATATGCATCTCATCGAGAAAATGTCTTACATACAATGACTTCCAATATGGCAATTCAAAGAAAATTGATTTTTCTTCCACCCAATTTTGACCAGCTCTCCCACAAAAAGTTTGCCAAATTTATTGGTCAAACCTTGTACTTTTTCAAGTATTTGATATCCAGTCGGTGCTACAGGAGCTCTATCTTCATCTGATTTTCCATTGAATGCATTTCTCCACCCATGATACTGATGACTGTAAGGTAAAAATCTACGATGTCCAAGAAATACATTCTTCTTACAATGTTTCAACCGCATCCAATTTGTACTCTCTTCACATATAGGACATGCACACTGAACCTTAATGCTATATCGTGATCAATTACCATATGCTGGAAAATCATTAATTATGTCGAACAACATAGCCCTCAAATTGAAACATTCTTTCTTATACCCATCATAAACTTTCACACCTGTCTCCCACATGATTTTCAAATCTTCAATTAAAGGACCAAAGTATACATCAATATCATTCCCCGGTTGTTTGGGTCCAGAAATTAACAGAGACAACATCATAAACTTACGCTTCATACATAACCATGGAGGTAGGTTATAAATCAACAAAATCACAAGCCACGTGCTGTGTGAGATGCTTTGAAGATCATGTGGATTCATTCCATCAGTAGAAAGTGCAAGTCGTAGATTTCTTAACTCTATCCCGAATTCAGGATACTCGTGTTCAATTTTTGCCCATTGTGGAGAATCTACAGGGTGTCGAAACTTTCCATCTCTAATTCTTTCATCTACATGCCATGTCAAGTGTTTTGAATCTTCTTCACTGCGATACATGCGCCTAAATCTTGGGATTATAGGAAAATACCACACGATTTTTGCTGGAGTAGATTCTTTCTTCTTATATCGAGAGACATTGCATTTGGGACACGCCTTTAGTAATTCATATTTATTTCGAAATAAAATGCAATCGTTATGACACGCATGAATCCTTTCGTAACTCATACCAAAAGAGCACAAAATTCGTTTAGCCTCGTAGGTTCGACTAGGAAGTTCATTATCATCTAGCAACATATCTTTTAAAAGTGTTAGTAATTCTGTGAAGCTTTTATCAGACCATCTATTACTCACTTTTAAGTTGTACAACTTCAATATCGTCGACAGTCTTGTGAATTTAGTACAACCATTATATAATGGTTTCTCTGTATCACTCAACAAGCTCTCAAACATTTTAGGACAATCACGAAGATCTTCTTCAATTGCTTTTGCAATCTCCTCAACTCGGTCCGACTCATATGTATCTATGTCGAAATCAGTTGAAGCATATGTATCTGTGCGGGTGTTTTCATTTATTTTCTCACTATGTCTTATCCAACATGTATAGCTTTGATCAATTCCATACCATACTAAATGTCCTTCCAATTCATCTGCTCTAACGCGTTTTCCAAAACAACATTTTAAACAACGACAAACGACTCTATTTGGATCTTTTGCATTCATCACTGCAAACTCAACAAATTCCTTCACTCCATTTTCATACTCTTTTGTCAATCGATTGGCAGACATCCATTTTTGGTCCATTTTATATGACCTATATAAATGTAGGTACACAAATAATAAGCTATTGATAACATTTTACCAATCTATATATAGTACACATATCTAATATTGGAAAATGGAAACCAAGGTCCAAGTCTGATTTCAAAACAGAACATATCATGAGAACATATCTAATAACATGTAGCAATTTCTAAACAGAGCATATCTAATATAAAACAATTTATCAGTTTTAGTGACAACAACAAATAAATAAATACAGTACTTGAGACAACGTTGATCAATTTGTTTTAAAGGGACGTATTCAATTTGTAGATGGGCGCACAGTAGAGGAGAAGAGGGTTCGCAAAGTAGAGGAGATGAGAGTTCGTAGGGTTAGGACAACATATTAAATTTGTTTTAAATTTGTTTTTATTTATTTAAAGTGAATGATTTTTATTTAAAATTAATGATTTTACAACGCTTGTACAAAAAGCGCTTTAAAAGGTCCTTTAATAATGTGAAAGCGCAAGCCTTTTACAACGCTTGTATAAAAAGCGCTGTAATAGGTCATTTGATTATATGAAAGCACAAGTCTTTTACAGCGCTTTAAAAACAAGCGCTTTAAAAGCTATGTAACATAAGGTGGGAGCGCAACATTTTACAACGCTTGTGTTTAAAGCGCTCAAAAAGCGCTGTAAAAGGCTATGTGAGAGCGCTTCAATTTACAGCGCTTTTTAAAAAAGTGCTGTAAAAGAGTTGTAAACATTATGTGCAAGCGTATGTGACCCTATATGCAAGCGTATGTGACCCTATATGCAAGCGTATGTGCAAAAAAGCGCTGTTATATCCTCCGTTATTTTTTAAAAATTATACAACAGCGCTTGTATTTAATAAGCGTTGTAAAAAACGCGCTATAAAATGTCATTTTTGGCGTAATGTACTTTTAAACTATTTCATTTAATACTAATTATTCTTTATTTATCTTTTATTTAATTTAAAAATATTCAATACAAATAATTGAGTGTTTGATATTAAAAATGAGACAATTTAATAAATTTAACTTATATTTTAAATCAAATCATGAAAATTAATTTAACTTAATAAAATTTCTTAATCTCTATAAAAATAATTCTTATGAGTAGTGTTTGTTTTCATCAAAACTTGGGGTATAACTTGATTTACTTGCAAACTCAAATAAAATCATATTCACTATGTTCATTATTAACAAAGAAATATTATTCTGTTTATCTTGATATAATCATATAACTAGATAGTAAATACGGATTTGGTAGTGATATATGGCCATTTTTATTGTTTCAAAGTGATTAAACAAAAAAAAAAAAGTAAACAAAACCGCAATGATAAATCAATAACACTTACTAATATATAAAAACATAACTGATATTCAAACACATTTTTTTAACAAAGACACTATATTAATCGTATACAACTTTTTTACACTTTTCAAAAAAAAAAAAACTTTTATCAATTGCACTCGCTCTGAAAACCACCTTTCTCCTTCCTCTCTCTCTCTATCGCTCTCACTCATTGTGCTCCTTCCTCTGTCTCGCTCGTGTTAAAAGTAATTCAATCTATTAAAGTGTAACAAGTCATAGTGTCTAAGTAGGGCTGTGTAAAAAATCCGGTTATGTGGTCCAAATCCAAAACCGCATCCAAATCCATTTTAAATATCCGGTTAAAATCACATGGTTATAATCCGGTTTATTTATGAACCGGTTGGATACCCACTTATATTTTATATTTGGATTTGGTTGTTATCCGGTTTTTATCCACTCAACACCCAAAAATCTTAAATCTCAAAAACTTTAAAATTCCGACAAATATTAAGCCAATTTTTTTAAAGTCCCGACTCATTATTTCATTATTAGGGGACTCATAGGCCCCCAATATTTTGTTAATTTTGAGATATTTTTTTGAAAAAATTTTCAAATTTATTTTTTTTGAAAAAATATCAGAAAAAAATTAAAAACTTTTTTTTTCTCAGAAAAATTTTAAATCGAATTTTTTAAAAAATTTAGTGAGAAAAGTTTTAAAAAAATTTATCGAAAAAATCGATTTTTTTTTCTCAAATTAAAAAAAATGTAAATTATTTTTTATCGATTTTTTAAAAAAAAAAACGAAAAAATTATTTCTCGAAAAAAAATAAAAACCGATTTTAAAATTGAATTTTTCGAAAACGTTGCTTAATTAAAAACCGGTTATTTAACCATAACCAATTTTACAATTGGTTTTATAACCGGTTTTAAACCAAATAATGGATTTGGTTATAAATCTAAATCCATATATTGGTTTTAAAATGGATATGGTTTGGTTTTTTAAAAAAACCAACCATGCACAGCCTTAATTATTATAGTAGAAGTTTTTTCTGGACTAGGTCCAGTGGTTTTTATTCTCTCTATTAAAGGGAAGTTTTCCACCTTAAAATTGTGTTTGTCTCATATTTAATTTTCTACAAATTATTATTCCTCTTGGAATTTCATTTTCTGTTTGGCCATTTATCTGCACATGTGGGGGAAAAATATTCTGCATTATTGAGATAGTTATTTCTAATTATGTCTGGTTTTTCCCAACAAAGTGGTATCAGAGCTCGAATGATTTGATTTGTGCATTTAAATGGAGGAGGAAAATAAAGGTCCGAATATGATTAAGCTCAATTCTTCTAATTACACACTTTGGAAGACTCCCATGGAAGACATGCTATACAGTAAAGATTTGTATGATCCTATTGATAGTGACACTGCTAAACCCACAGATAAATCTGACGCTGACTGAAAGAAGATGAATAGAAAGGCAGTGGCGTTGATTAGACAGTGGTTAGATCTAAGTGTATATCTACATGTTGAAACTGAAATAGATGCTAACAAGATGTGGGAAAAATTAAAAGAGTTGTATGAACGAAAGAAAGTGCAAAATAAAGCATTCTTTATTCGGAAGCTGGTGAATATGAAATACAAAGATGGGGATTCAATGGCAGAGCATATGAGTATTTTTCAAAATACAGTGAATCAATTGACAACCGTTGAAATTAAATTAGATGATGAGTTGCAAGTGTTGTTATTGTTGAGTTCCTTGCCAGATAATTGGGAAGTCCTTGTTGTGACATTAACCAATTCAGCTCCAAGTGGAAAGCTAAAAATGTCAACAGTTAAAGAGACTATGTTGAATGAAGAAGCTTGAAGAAAGGAACATGGTTTGATTGGTTATTCCTCAAAGTCATAAGCACTAGTTACAAAGATGGGGAATAATTCAATCTAGAAACTTCCATAGACGCGTCAACTCTGAAAGTCGTAGCAAGTCAAGAAGCAAGTCGAGGATTAGAAAAAAAGTGATATACTATCATTATGGCAAAGCAGGTCACATAAAAAGAAATTGCAGGTTCCTTAAGAGAGATCAATCAAGGGAAAGAGATGAAGATAAAGATAAGAAAATTGATAAAGATACAACAGCAGTTGCATATGTTAGTAATGTCTACATTGTTTGTGATGATAATTCCATAAACCTTGCATGTAGGGATTCAACTTAGACTATTGATTCGGGTGCCTCATACCATGTTACTCCTAGGCGTGATTTCTTCTCATCTTATAGTATTGGTGATTTTGGCATGGTAAAAATGGGAGATGAAGGAGTATGTAAAATTATTGGTATAGGAGATGTTTGGGTTGAAACTAGGATTGGTTGCAAGCTTCGGTTGAAGAATGTTAGACATGTTCCTATATTCGTCTCAATTTGATTTTAGTGAAAGCCTTGGATATTAAGGGTTATTACACTTACTTTGGTGGTGGTGGTATATGTAAAATCACCAAAGGGTCCCTAGTGGTTGCAAAGGAGCAAAGTTCCACTTCTCTCTATAGGATTCCTACGAAGCTATGCAAGGAAGAAGTGAATGCAATTGAATAAGCCTCTTCTGATTTATGGCATATGCGCCTTGGTCACTTGAGTGAGAAATGACTCAATATACTTGCGAAGAAAAATTTTCTTCCTGTGAAAGGTACATGTCTAAAAACTTGCATTCATTGTTTTGCTGGAAAACAACACAAAGTTTCTTTTCATAATATTGGTCCTCATAGGAGGCAAAATACTCTTGATTTAGTTCATATTGATGTTTGTATGATAGATAGTAAATCTATTAGTGGTGCATCGTATTTTGTTACTTTTATTGACGACACTCTAGAAAAGTGTGGGTCTTTCCTTTGAAATCTAAAGACCATGTACTTGGAGTCTTCAAGCATTTTCACGCAAGTGTTGAAAGAGAAAAGGGAAGGAAATTGAAATGTGTTCGATCAGATAACGGTAGTGAATACAGAGGTCCGTTTGAAGAGTATTGTAGAGAACATGGAATCAGATTTGAGAAACAGTTCCAAAGACACCTCACAGCATAATGGTGTTGCAGAGAGAAAGAATCATACGATTAATGACAGAATCAGATGTATGATCTCTCATGCAAAATTATCAAAATATTTTTGGGGTGAAGCAATGAAAACTACAGTGGATTTGATCAATCTTTCTCCCTCTATTCCACTTGATGGTGATGTTCCAAATAGAGTGTGTACAGGGAAAAATGTCTCTTACTGTCATTTGAGAGTGTTAGGCTGCAGATATTTTGTTCACGTTCCAAGAGATGAGAGGTCCAAACTTGATAGTAAATCCAAACAGTGTATATTTGTCAGTTATGGTGATGAAGAATTTGGTTATAGATTGTGGGATCCGGTTGACAAGAAAATTATCAGAAGTCGAAATGTGATATTTCTTGAAGACCAAACTATTGAAGATTTTGATAAAGCTAAGAAACAGAAACCAAATTTCAGAAGTTACATTGATGTTATGCCTAAGCCCCCTGTAGAAACTTTTGTTGATGGGGGAGATATACAGGTAGATGATGAGAATGTAACTAATGATTATGTGCCTCACCAAGATGAACAGGTACCAGCTGAGCCACCAGACGAGTTTGAGTTGAGAAGATCTACTAAAGAACGTCAACCTTCTCAAACATATCCTCCACACAAGTATGTGATGATCACTGATAATAGAGAGTCAGGGTACTATCAAAAAGCTATTACAAATGTTGATAAAGAAATGTGGTTGAAGGCCATGCAATAAGAGATGAAATCCTTGCATGAGAATCACACATTTGATTTGGTTAAGTTTCCTAATGCCATAAAAGCACTCAAGAACAAATGGGTATACAAGATAAAGGCATAAGAGAATAGTTCTCAACAAAGATACAAAGCAAGATTGGTTGTGAAAGGTTTTAATCAGAGAAAAAGTATTGACTTTGATGAAATTTTTTCACCTGTAGTGAAGATGTCCTCTATCCGAGTTGTGCTTGGGTTAGCAGCTAGCTTGAACCTAGAAGTTGAACAACTTGATGTGAAAACTACATTCCTTCATGGTGATTTGGAGGAAAAGATCTATATGAAGCAACCAGAGGGTTTCGAAGTCAAAGGTAAAGAGCAGCTTGTGTGTAAATTGAAGAAAAGCTTGTATGGGCTCAAGCAAGCACCCCGACAATGGTAAAAGAAATTTGATTCTTTCACAGAGAAACATGGGTACAGTAAAACTACTTCTGACCATTGTGTGCTTGTTAAGAAATTCTCTAATGGTGATTATATTATTCTCCTATTGTACGTGGATGACATGTTGATTGTTGGTCATAACACTAAAAAGATTCAATCTTTAAAGAAAGATTTGAACAAGTATTTTGCAATGAAAGACTTGGGTCCTGGAAAGCAAATTTTGGGCATGAGAATTACTTGTGATAGGAAGAATAATAAGTTGTGGTTGTCTCAATACAATTACATCGAGAAAGTGTTAAAGAGGTTTAACATGAGCAATTGTAAACCTGTTACTACTCCACTTGCTACTCATTTTAAATTGAATTCTGATCAATTGTCCTACAAGTGAGAAAGACAAAGAAGAGATGAAGAAGGTTCTTTATGCATCCACAGTTGGTAGTTTGATGTATGACATAATATGCACAAGGCCAGATATTGCTCATGCAGTTGGAGTTGTTAGTTGGTTTCTCTCTAATTCTAGTAAAGATCATTGGCAAGCCGTGAAGTGGATTCTCAGATACCTCAGAGGCACTTCCAAAGTGTGTTTATGTTATGGAGGTGGTGAACCTGTGTTGGATGGCTACACAGATGCAGATATGGCAGGTGATCTTGATTCTAGAAAATCTACTTCTGGTTATATGATGACGTTTGCAGGGGGAGCTGTGTCTTGGCAATCAAGATTACAAAAGTGTGTTGCTTTATCCACTACTAAAGGTGAGTACATTGCAGCAACTGAAGCTTCCACAGAACTCTTGTGGATGAAGAAATTCCTACACGAGTTAGGCCTCAAGCAAGACAAGTTTGTGTTATTCTGCGACAGTCGAAGCATATTGAGGTGCAGTATCATTGCATACGGGATGCATTGGAAATGAAGTCATTTACAATTGAAAGGATTCATACCGATGAGAATGACTCAGATATGATGACAAAGATTTTGCCTGTGTCGAAGATGATATACTGTAGAAGGAAGGTCGGCATGGTTGAGCAGTACCTTCCCACTTGAGTCGTGAGGGGGAGATTTCTTGGGTCTCAGTCCCCAAGTGGAACCCACCAATTTTATTAGTACTATTATTATTACTATTATTATTATTGAAATAAAAGAAAAAGAAAAAAAAAAGAAATATATGGTTTATTGGGCTTAACCCATGTAAAGGAAAATAAAAGGAAAGAAAGGGATCTCAAATCCCTAATGCAAATGCAAAAAAACCAAAACAGCAACAGTAACAGCACGCACACACGCACGGCAGCCAGAGAAAAGGAAAGGAATTCAGTTCTGGTGGTTGTTACAGTTGAGTAGTTTTACTTTCTCTGAGAGTTACTTTGGCTTACCCACTTTAGTGGAGGCTGTTATAAGGTTGTTGTTGTTGATTGATATCCCCTATTGTTATTAGGAAGACTCTAGTTTACCCATTAATTATTATAGTGGAAGTCTTTTCTGGACTAGGTCCCGTGGTTTTTATTCTCTCTATTTGAGGGACGTTTTCTACGTTAAAATTGTGTTTGTCTCATATTTAATTTTCTGCCAATTATTATTGCTCTTGGAATTGTATTTTCTGTTTGGCCATTTGTCTGCACAGATGGGGGAAAAAATATTCCGCATTATTGAGATAGTTATCTCTAATTATGTCTGGTTTTTCCCAACAGTTGGTTCTTGGGAAACAAGAGTCAAGTGAGGTTTCTTGGAATAATCCTTTCATTTATGGATTGGGAAATAGTTTGAGGGAAAGTTGAGTGATCTACGATGGTTGGAACAAATGGAAACGATTTTTTTTGTGTGAATTTTCCTATTCTTGATAGTAAAAATAGGGATCGTTGGAAGAAACAAATTGAGGTGATTTTTGGATTTCAAGAAATGACTGAAATTGTGAAGAATGGATTTACTAAACTTGGAGAGAATCCAATTGAAGCACAAAATTCGTGTATAACGAATCAAAGAAAAACGATTTTGAAAATTTGCTCTTGTTGTATCAATATGTTGATGTTGCAACCTTTGATAAGATCTCAAATGCTGAGAATGCTAAACAAGTATGGGACTCTCTTGAAAATTGAAGATGGTTAGGCTTCAAATCTTGAGAAGACAAATGGAATTGATGTAGATGGAAGGTGAAGAGAAGGTTGTTGTCTACTTCAGAAGAATTCAGACTCTCACAAATCAAATGAAAACATTCAGTGAAAAGATTGTTGATCAACTAGTGGTTGAGAAGGTAACGAGAACTTTGACCCCAAGATTTGATAATGTTGTAATAGCTTTTAAAGAATCCAAAGATCTATCAACTTTAAAGATTAAAGAGATTCAAAGTACACTGGAAGCTTATGAACAAAGTTGAATGAAAGGAAAGCTAGAAAGTAGTTAAGACTGAGCAAGCTTTACAAACTCAAATTGGTAAACAAAAAAGTGGAAATGGAAAAGGCAAGTACAAGAAGGGTAAAAGAAAGTGGTGCCATAATTATGATTAAGACAAGCCAGGATCATCAAAGAAATGAGGGGAATGGTGAAGGCAAGCATGGTGGTAAGAAGTTTGGCAAAAGAAAAGTGTAGTGCTATAATTGTAAAATATATGGTCACTTTGTTGATGAATGTAGGGGAGAAAAGGTAGAAAGCTCAAAGTCTAAAAATGAAGCTTATGTGGCTTTTTATGGGGACTCGAACTCTGATTAGGTGTTTCTCATGGTTACCACCAAGCTTGATGATGATAAAGATGAATCGTGGTACTAGGACCAAGTTGCTCCAATCACATGACTGGACAAATGAGCTAGCTGCTTGATTTTGATGATACACACCATAGCAAAGTAAGGTTTGCATACATTAGCATTGTTAATGTTGCAGGTAAAGACAAAGTGATGATTAAGAAGAGGAATGGAAAAAACACATATGTGATTGATGTCTTATATGTACCATCCATCAAGAATAATTTGTTAAGCATAGGCCAACTCGTGCAAAAAGGATTCACTATGCAACTAAAAGAAGGAAAACTGGACGTTTTTTATGCCAATGAAAAATTGGTGATGCAATCTCAATTGTCCTAGAATAAGACATTCAAGGTGAATCTAAATTCCACAAATGCACAATGTTTATCTAGCATGTGTGCGGATGGTGGGAGGTGGTTGTGGCATTTTATATATGGATATTTGAATTTCAAAAGTCTAAGTTAGCTTGGTGTGAAGGTGACCAAACACGAGGGGGGTTGCATTGTATTTTTCTAAATTTAATTATTTTCTAAATTCTTAAACTAATTTTGGTTCTAGTAACTTAACAATTTTAAAGGATCAGAGGCAGCAACAAAATAAGTAATGTAGAAGTAAAATATAACACACCAGTTTCTATACTGATTCACCACTAACATGGTATCTACGTCTAGTCCCTTCACAAAGAATGATTTATCCACTAATTCAAAACTTGAATTACAATAGCACTTGACCCTACAAGTTAGTCTTCTCAAAACAACCTAAATCTACAGACTTTTGTAGGCAACCACACCTTGACCCTACCGGTCAAGTCTTCTCTACACAACTACAAATTGTTAGAGGCACACAAAAGTCACTACTAGGCAAGATTACAAGAGATTGGAATTGATTCAATTTTGCTTCTATTAAGTAGGTTGTTTCAATTGTTTGTCTACACTCCAACAGTTAGAATATTTTACTTTGAACTCTTGACGTATTCTGAATAACTTTGGTTTTAGGATTTCTAAGTTTGTGAGTTTGTGCTTTCGTTCTTCAGCTTTGATTGCTATTTATAGGGAAAATTAAGGCATCAGTTTAGCCCTTTGTGAATTCTGAATTGTATATTCATTTCAGTTTGGTCAACAAATATTTCTTCCAAATATAGTTCAAATTAATACGATCTTGATAATATGATCGTTAGGCAATTTTTTATTTCCCATTCTAATCTGAGCAATTCTTCTAGAAAGATACTGTGCGTATTTGTTCATATTACATTTCCAAATTGATTCACTTGAGTCTTCCTTCATACGCTTGATTGGATTTGTGAGGGAACAAATCAGGGATTGTTTTTGGACCTTCAGAAGTAACGATACAGCTAAGTCCAATTTAGTATTTTGTTCAATCTATCAGAGTCTTTGACCTTCCATCAGAGTCATTAACTTTTCTCCATCAGAACCATTGACTTTTATGCTTCATAGTCATTGACTTGATTGTTGGAGTCATATGTTGTGATGCTTGAATAACCATAGTTAAAGGTATATGCAAAGTTATATGACTTAGAATTAGTGGCATGGGCAACTTCACCTTTGTTTAATTATCAAAGTCAGTGCAACTTCAGAGACTATTTATCTGAGGCAGCATTCAAGAACATGTTGCAATTATTTGAGCCAGTGGAACATGAGCTTTAGAGGCAAGCTTGAAAATAGTAGCTTCAAATGCATGCTCAAAAATATTATTCATCAGAAGCATGCTAAAGTTATTGCTCATCAAAGGTATGTTACAGTTACTATTCATCAAAAGCATGTTACAGTTACTGTTCATCAGAGACATGATATAGTTACTATTCATCAGAGGCATAGAACAATTATGGTTCATCAAAGGCATGAAAACTCCAGAGACACGCTAAATCTTCTGAAGCGCATAATTCTTCAGAGGCACGCTGATTTACCAGAAACACGATGAGCTGCTACAAGCACATTGAATTACCAGGAACACGCTGAACTACCAGAAGCACACTATTAGAGGAAGATGCATGTACTTTTCTAGAGCGTGCATTTTCCCAATTCTGATGATTTCGTTGACTGATTTTATTTTGTTTCCTCTGACCTTTTTACTTCCTCTCGTCACTTCCTCTAGTGACTTCCTCTCGTCACTTCCTCTGATATCTTCCTCTAATAATTTTATTCTTATTTCTTACTTCTGATATCTTCTTTTGTTTTCCTGTTCTAATTCCTTCACACGTAATGAAACTATTAGTGCAACAAATTGTTCACTCACAAATACGCTTGTTTAGTAAAAATTAGCTAATTAAAATATTTGATAAGTTAATGGTTCAATTAGTTTAAAAATATTAAAAAAACATAAAATGACATTTTTAATTAAATTAAATTTATATTAGTTAATGTTTAAAATAATTTAAAATTAGTAATTTAAGTTTTATTTTTTATTAATTTAAAATTTATTAATATGATTTTTTTTTTTATTTAGTTAGTTCATTTATTTATTTTAATTATATTAAATAAACTATTTTAAATTATTTACTTAAAATGTTAATTATTTCAAAATTTAAATTATTTATAAATAATTTAAAATTAATAATTAAATTATTAACTTATTTAAATTTTTAAAATTATTTAATATAAAATATAACAAATAAATTATAATGGATAAAAAAAGTATTTTAGTTACAATAGTAAGGGTAAAATTGACAACAACATAATTATAAAATATAAATTTAAGTAGGGTGTTAATGAATCAGACTGTCCGAAATGGGCCTATAACTTAACTTACGATATTAATTTTAACTTGGTCAACACTGATGTGGCGTAATTTTTTTGTTGTGATTACGTGGAATATATAACTCATTTTTTAAAATTAA
>JBBPBP010000003.1:44399423-44409885 GCA_037974735.1 Cicer chorassanicum | reverse complement strand
AGATGAATGATCAAAATTAATATTAGGTGAAAAATTATATTTTAGCCAAATTTAAAAAAATAAAATAACAATATTAAAAAACATGAGTTGACAATTTTATTAAAAAAAATAAATGAATTGGCAATTTGTTTTTAAAAAAAAAAACGAATGTGTTGTACATTCTGCGAACTGATAAAAAATATAACATCACGTAAGCTATTTGCAAAAGAAGTTAAATGGACTAAAACTACAAATTTTAAATCAAGAGACCAAAATCGTCAAGTTTCTACATTAATTTTTTTATCATGTTTAAATATATTATAACAAAATTAAATTAAAATATAATATAATTTATAGTTCCATATCGCTCGAACTCCTTGATTCACTCAACAATGGCCGCCACCACCTCTAGTCTCTCACATTCTCGTACAAGCTTTGGAGAGTGAAGCATAACAAAGATTTGATTCTTCCATTTTAAATTATTAAAATAACCATTATTAATATATAAATAATTTTTATTTTTATTATTTTCATATTTAAGCCTTCTCTATTTAGTTTATATAGTTATTTTAATGTGAGGTGGAATCTCAATTATTGCCGCATCAACATTCTGAAAATATTTAGATCCAATTTTATATATATTGAAAAAATTATGAGATTAAAATTACGTATTTAAAAATAAAAGGGTCAAAATTCAGAAATAGATAAAATAAATGGATTAAAAGTACCATTAAGTCAATTATCTAAAATATTATTCTAAATCTCAAAAAAAAAAAAATATTTCATTTCAATGGCTTATTAATTTGTTAGTGTATTTAATAAATTGTCTGACTATCAATTTAAAAATATTAATATTAAATAATTTTTAGATCGTATCATACATTCATAAAGGTTTAAAAAAGTCCATGACATGTTTATTTTCACCCAATTAAGTTCAAAATTTACTTTAAATAGCTTATAAAAAGAACACACTATAAACTCATAAATAAATTATACTAAACATGTCTTATAGCTTATAAATTATAAACAAATAAATAATCTATTAAACAAATCTTATAACTTATAAGTTATAAATTATAAATTAGTATTTGTGACTTCCCAAACATACCCTTAAATTTGTGGCATTAGATCATGAAATTTTGTGGTGAATGAAAGTTTAAACGTCAGCCA
Organism: Cicer chorassanicum; assembly: GCA_037974735.1. Lineage (NCBI taxonomy): Eukaryota > Viridiplantae > Streptophyta > Magnoliopsida > Fabales > Fabaceae > Cicer > Cicer chorassanicum. The sequence continues at coordinate 44,408,736 of JBBPBP010000003.1, read as the reverse complement.
CAAACTTTGAAAGAGGCTGATGAGATATTTAAACATTTTTTCCATACTAAAAAAAAGAAATGTTTTTTTATTTTAGGAAAAAAACAAAATCAAACCTAGTGTCAAAGGCATCTACCATGTACCGTATAAAAAGCATATAACTAGTATAACTGCTTGTCATGTAATGTATTTTGAATCTTTTTTTCAATTATTCTTTTGTGACTTTTTAGATACCTTTGAGAGAGAATATCCATTTCCTTATTTATAAATATATAGACATATCTAGAAGTTTTAATTAGTGACTAAAATTAGTTTAGATATTTATAGTATAAAAAACATAACAATCTCAGCATAAATATAATGATATCATTGTCATTAACCAAAAGTTTAAATATTATAAAATAGATGGAGAATCAACTTGCTCCAGAGTAACTCTCCTTAGACTTATTTGATTCACTCATTGATTCTTTGTTTTAATTTTTTCTAGTAAGGTTTATACCCACCCCAATTTTTTTTTCCTTTTCTTTGATGAATTTTTTGGTTATCGTAAAAGAGAATATCAAAAATATTTTTCTCTATGTGTGTAACCAATCAAATTTTCAATAATTTATGACACACTGTTACCTATTTAATTATTTATAAATAAAATTCTTTAATTATTTTAGTTAAGACAACACTTAATTTTCATAGGATAAATATTAAATTATTCATTGACTGCAACTAATATACAATAATTATTAAATTAAGATGAAAATAGCTTATGTATAGTAAAAATTGTGTGTTGAATCTTCACCCACTAACTTTCTAACAATTAACTTTGATAATTTAAAAAAAAAATACTGTGTTATGAATATTTAAAATTATAATGTGGGTTTTAAATTTAGATCAGATTCTACACAATCTTACAAAATCGACTATTCAACATTTATTGAGATTCATTTTTAAAGTTTAAGACCTATATTAATTTTCTTCAATAAAAAAATAGTGTTGAAAACAGTCTCATTGACGTATCCCATAAAATAATTGCAAAATTTGCAACAAAAAACATTTGGATGAGATAGTACGATTTTTATCTAATTTAATGATGATGTCGAGTTTGATGAGGTAGTATGTTTTAAAAGAGCTATGTTATCTACATAATTTGATTTGACACAGAGAATTGGTCTTTATAGTTGTTTACATAGAATACTCAATTTATACCCAAAAATATGCGCAAGAGATGATTGAGTCCATACTTATTACTTGTTATGAACTTACATTATGTCATATTTTTGTTATTAATGCATATGATTAAATGTTATTAAGGGTTTTCTAACTGGTTTAGGAAAGATGTGGCAATAAAAAATCATGGTATTAACATTATGGAAGAAATATTCGTTCTGTTAGTATCATTAGAAAATCATAAACATAAATTATTTTACAAATACTTAATAAATTCTAAAAAAATTCTATTTTAAATTGAGACACCGTCTTTTCATTCTATATTTTGTAATAATAAAAAATAAAAATAAAAAACTTATGGAAGAAACAAAGCCCACTTTTAAAAGCCAGGCTGTTAAGATGAAATGACATAATCTACTTTATAGTTTTATAAATAGAAGTATTGTGTTGTTTGTGTGTGTCTCAAGTCTTTGGCTAGAATGGATAAAAGTGAGACATCTGATCTATAATAGACCACAATCAAATCAACGGACATGGTGAATAGAACTTTGGTGGGATAGCGAAATAATCCATTTATCCAAAAACTTATATTCATCCATTATAAGAACAAAAATAATAATACTATATTAAATTCAATCCACCATTTGATTGATAATTAGGATGATTGGCAATTCATCCATTTATTTTTCTTAAACCGTTGGATCTTCCTTAAAAAAACATAGGCCTTTAGATCCCCTTATGTTGAAATTTAAATATTATGTTAGAGACCTCACCATCAAAATTTACTTGTACAATGCTTAAGTTATAGGACTTTTTTCCTAAAAACAGTTATGAGACTTTTAATGATAAAATCTCCAACATAATTAACTATTTAGCCCCTTAAATTAATAGCTACTCAAGCATATCATTTGTAGCATAATTATAAAAGAGATGGACATCCAATTAGTGCTTCCATATCTAAATGATTATCGTACTTAGTTTTGCCAAACAAAGATTTACAAAATCATTAAATGCCCTTACTTTTAAGAAAAATACAACCACAAATGCATTTTTAAAATCCGCTCTATCTTTTCAATTAATGGAGAGTGGTGACTCCAAGAGGCAAGGACAAAATTGAAAAGAAATCGTCACTACTTTTTTGGGTTACAAATAATTCCAAACAAACAACAACATAAAAAATGAGAATTATGTTGAATAAAAGAGAAAGGGGAACTTTTTCAAATAACACTGTTTTTTCAACATGGAAAATCTACTCAGAAGTTCTTGGCCAAAAGATTTTGTTGTCATCTTTAACATCAACCACCCACAGACATCCCACTGATTATTAATAATTAGAAATAATACATTCACCAACCTGATGTTAGCAATTAGAATTAATAAGAGACATAAGGTTGACTTAATAGTTGAAACAGAAAAGATAAAGAGTGGAGTAATAAAAGGTCGTAAATTAATGTTCTACCCACACCAAAAGCTAACAATATTAAAATTTCTAATTACTAACATTGCCGTTCACCAATCTGATGTTAGTATTGGCTTATAACACCAATCATAAGCCAACGTGAGGTGAAAATCAATGACCACAATAATACAACACAAACAAAACCATTAAAGTCAATTCAAACAAGAAAAATGGAAAGCAACGTAAAAACAAAATGACAAATCTTAGAATAGCTCATAAAAAATCGTCAATCATAGCCTTGTCACTAATAATTGATGAGTTAGATGTAAAAAGGTTTTAGTGGTTAATAACTAGTATAATGTGAAATTTTTAGCCTTTTCTTTATGGCTTCATTACCTAACAACAAACTACTTTTATGAGATACCCACAGAGATGCTTTCTACAAAGTTCTCACATCACAGCTAAAGTGTTGGTTCTAAATTCTAACAGAGTAAGTTTCTATGCATATGTTTGAGAACAACTCGGTGCTGTTAGTGATTTCACGCACACGGATTGGAGCTTCTAATTTTTACGGTAAAAACTACATCAAAATGCGAAAATGGATGAGCTACCGTGTTTCCACACACACGCTAGAAATATCAAACATGCATGATAGGTTTTCAACATCGTTATGATATTTTACCTCAATTGTTAAAACTCCAAATCAAACAAAGAAACCTCAGCGTTCAAGGCTTTGCAAATATAAATTGTGTTCAATACCTTACACTATAGAGAGGGATTGTTCTATCTGCACCCCACCTGGAAGCTGAACACATTTGTTATGTAGCATTCATACATGAACAATCTGAAATTACATTACATTAAAACCAAACCAAAGGCTAATTCTTGCATGACTTCCCCAGAATTATCATCAAAATGACAAAACTAAACTCTGATTAAATCATTGTTACCAAAGCAAATCCCATATTCAGGATTGGCTAATAATAATGATTACCCATAGAAAAACCGGGGTAGAAACACCAAAGATAGTTTGAAACTAAAGACATCTATATGTACAAAGTAAGCATATTCACATGCAAAATAAGACATATCTCAAGTATCTCATGAGCCTGAGCTACTTGCTTTAGAGGACACGAAGCTGTGCAAGGAAAGCAGCACATAGATCCAAGAAAAGAAACTGCGGACCGTGCACCCTTTGAAGATCAAGCAGGTACTTTTCTTCCCGAGTTTTGTAAAGCTGTCAGAGATGTGAACATTAGAATTAGAGAATAATCTGGAAAAGAATTATAATTACCAAATAATGACGAGTTACACAACTAAGAAGACAGTGGCTCCAAATGCATATATTCACTGTCAAGAAACATCAATGATTTAAACATGTTGACCGTTACTATCTACTCTTTAGTTATAGCTTTTTTTTCTGGACATTCTGTAACTATAAACCACTTATCTCACTGTATAAATGAAATTTTCTTTTCATGTCAAATGCAGTAGAGATTACGGTTCTAAATGTACATTACCTGCACTTCAAATTTGACCACATTTGAACTAGAAAAAGCCTCATTCTCAATAATGCTGGAATCATCTCCAAAGTAATGATTATTATGCCCAGAATTGTTCACCATTCCTTCATGATGACCAGGAATGCCAGCAACCCACCTGCACTTCATGTTGTAGTGCCCAATTTTCTTCCAACAAACATTTAATTCTTGCAGAGCTTTAAGGACCTCAGTCATGATCTCACGAGGATGAGCTCGAGACTGTCACAAGTTAAAAAACAAGAAAGTAACTACCAACAAAACATTATAGCTACAATTTTCTGACAGCATATATTAACAGCTAAGAAGCTGTTACATACAAAATTATGCATCTTCACCTAACAACCACTTAGATATTTATTTTTGACAACAGGAATATCTAAAGTGCACATGTCCATAGAGGAAAGGAAGGAGCAACAAACTCAACAGCTCAAGCTTTCATGGAAGAGATGGAACAAATTAGACAAATAAAATAAATCCAACAATTATTTCTGCCAAAAATTTAGATCATCACGTGGTCACCATACCTGAAGCCCAAGAGCCCATTTTCTTTCAACAGGGAGTGGTCTCAATCCTGCTCCTGGATAATCCATATAGCCTGGAAAACGATGTCCAACAACTGAAGAACCAACTTCACTGGAGTGCATTTGGTTAAAAGTAGAGTCCTAAGTAGTCACATTATAAAACCAAAACTAATGAGTAATATCAATTAAAAAGAAGACAGGCAAAGAAGTACTGAAATATAAGATCAACTAAGAATATGGAACAAGCAATTCCATGGTTAATAGATCCACAAAGGGTCATGTTCAGGCTAGGCAGATAAACTTGATGACATGGTTGACTAATATGAACCTCACCCAAATTATAGAAATTAATGAGCTGAAACCGAATTCAGCACTCAAACCCAGAATGCAGCAACTGCTTTGAGGGGCTAGTTTCCTCCCTCTTTCTCTTGATTTTTCCTTGCCCCTCTCCTTTCCTTTCCCTCCTTTTATTCTATCTGAATCCCTTTTCTCCCATCCCCCTCATACATGGTTATAAAACAACACATGACAGGTCGATCTTATTTGACCGGAAACCGGATACACAACTGGCCCGGTCATGTCATTAGATCGGATATGCAATCAAGCTGGTGGTGACCTCAATCAACTGGCTATAAACAAGATCAAACTGATAAACTTCGTATTCATTTTGCAAATGAACTTGGTAAATATATTGCAAAAAGGAATCAGAGTGAAACCAGAAATAATAGAAAGAAAAGAAATAGAAACAAGGAAGAAAAGCATGGAAGAACAACAAATACAAACCAAAAGAACTGGTGAAAACGCAGAAATCATAGAGAATAAACGGCGGCTTTGTTGAAATGTATCAAATGGAAGAGATTTAGAATTAGAGCGATGGGCTTGGGCCTTAATAAATTAACTTAAATAACATAAACGATAAAAGTTAAGTCACATTGATGGCACACTACTTGCTATAAGGCGAAAGCGCACTATTTATTGTAGACCCAGAAGTTGTAGCCTGTAGGCTTGGAGTTAGAATGGGAATTGAATCCACATCAACACAATGCCAACAAAGCAAATTAGCCACTGCACCAGGACCGGCATATGCTATACCCTTTGGTGTGTGTTGCGCGCGTATATATTTTGGGAATCAATTCTACTTCTACACAATGCCAACAAAGCAAATTTGCCACTGCACCAAGACCAGCTTATGGTAAACCTTGATATATACATTAAATTATTTTCTTTTATACTATATATATATGGGGCATATCAAATGAGAGGACGTGTTATAATGAGAGATGAAAGAAATGAATCTTAGCCATTGATCAAATCATGAAGGGCTAAGATTAAAACAAAAAGTAATGTGAAGTTTTTAAGTGGCCATGTGACACTTAAATTACTTTCAATCATGACCATCCATGTATGATTGTATGGTCCAAATTTAATCCTCTCATCTCTCATTATAATACATCCTCTCATTTGATATGTTCTCATATATAGTATAATAGTAAATAATTTAATACATACCGTCTCATGTGGTCCAATTAATGATCCCCTAATTCGACCACTGACCCAGTACCCCAATAGAGTCAATGACCTGTCCTGAGTTTAATAACACTTCCCTCACTTACTTCATTAGGAGGTTGTTACAAAGTTACCCCACTTTTTCACCACATTTCCTATGCAGCTTTCTGTCCCTTCCCATTTTCCTGACTTGCACCCAGGTAATGATTAAATTCCTTTCACCACATTTCCCATGCAGCTTACTGTCCCTTCCCATTTTCCTGACTTGCACCCATGTAATGATTAAATTCCTAACATTATCTCAAAACTCATACAGTACATAACAATAAATCCATATGGCTAAGCATACAATTTACACAAATCCGACAACAATGTCTTCTGACTGATTAATAAGCCAAATCACTTCATTAGGACAGACTACTAACTAAATCTTGAATAGTTAAGCTAAAAAGAAACCCACCATGGACTCTTGATACTCAGCTCCAAGATAGCCACTGGAAACACGGAATCGGTTGTCCAATAATAAATAGTACGCCACAGTACCCTGGAACATATGGCCAGTAATTAGAAAAAATCTAGCAGATACACAAGGAGAAAATGATAGGTGCAAACCTCATTTTGTATCCTGTTGCGAAGAGACTCAATCAATTGATTCCTGTCAAATCCCATATTCACCACTTCCTGAAGGATTTCCTCATCAATCTACACAACCATAATAACTTTCAGTTCGGTTTGACAGTTTGCATTGATTATAATTTATAATATCCAGTAACAAACACCGTTTGATCCACAATATTTTTGTGTGTATTTAAACTGTAAAAGATTGAAAACAGACAGAAAATAGTTGAAAGACACCACACCACAACCCTGAAGACATGTGGTTTGTGTAGTTCTCAAGGTTTGAAACAAAGAATTTTCACATAATGTTAATCTTTTTTTAACTATGAAGAATAAAAAAGCAACCTTTTGCATTAACTATAGAATATAATTTGCAGAAGAGTGAAATAGGAGAGAGAAAATGGGATAACCCAATGGATGTCAAAATAAACCTTTTTAGCCTGTTGCATTGTATCGGGTGGTGGCACTGCTAAATAACGCGGAAGACGGGCTTGGAACCATGGGTGTTGGCGGATCTCAGGTATGGTCATCCTCTTCATTGGGTCAACCACAAGCATCCTTGGTATTAAATCTCTAGCACCCGGTGACAAATGACTAGGAAGAGTGTATATTCCTCCCTATATGAAATAATATGTGATGATCAAACTCTGACAGCAACATCATTTAACGAAAAAATCTTATTTGGAATGTATGGTTCTCAAAAAGTAGTACTTTTATACGGATACATAATGGTTTAATACATCTTCAAAGTTGTCAACAGAATATAAAACTACTATTATATAAGTATAGAATAATATCCAATTCAATAATTAATTATTAATTACGTAAATAAAATAAACATCAGCAATACCTTAATTTTCTTGAAGAGATTTGGAATGTTTTCATCATCAAAAGGAAGAGTTCCACAAAGAAGAGCATATAAAATTACACCACAGCTCCAGACATCTACTTCAGGTCCAGCATACAGTTTCCCAGAGATAACCTGTGAAAAAGAAAATGTTTAACCAAGAAATAGAAAATATGTGTGTAACACACACACATAATAATAATGATGACGACGACGACAATGACGACAACAATATTAATAATTAATAATAATAGCCATTATTATCGTGCATTCCATTACAAATCAAAGAATTTCAAACCTCAGGAGCTGCATAGTTGGGGCTTCCACAACTGGTCTTAAGAAAGTGTCCATCACGCATTATGTTGCTTAATCCAAAATCAGCGATCTTGACATTGTATTTAGAGTCCAAAAGCAAATTTTCAGGCTTCAGATCCCTATGAACAACCATATTGCGGTGACAGTACTCAACACCAGATATTATCTGCTCCGAAAACAGAAGTTAGCTTAAATAATCTGTTACCAGCAAAAGTTTATCAAGTACACAAAGTAGTAAATAATCCTACCTGCTGAAAAAAATTACGAGCTTCATCTTCTTGCAACCTACCCTTTTCTACAATGTAATCAAATAGCTCCCCAGATTTCACATACTCCATGACAACAAATATGTCAGTTGGAGTTTCTATGACCTCATACAGTCTTATAATGTGAGGATGCATGAACAATCTTAAAATTTTTATTTCTCTTCTCACTGCAATAAATTTGGAAGAAACAAAAGGAGGGAAAATATGGTAAGCATATTTAATTAACAAGACAGACCAGGAGCAAACAGCAGACTACATAAACTAAAGAATAAGGAAATCGATTATATTTCCCCTCAAAGTCCACAGCATTAGAAAAGGCCCACAATACTCACAAAAACAAAATGAAATTGCAACAAAATTGTAAAATATATATAAAAAAAAAAGATCCACAATTTGATGAAGATTTAAAATTATTGATAAAAAACAATACAAACCTTTTTCTTCCATTTCCTGGTTCTTTATCTTGCGACGGTTAAGGATCTTGACGGCAACCTTATGACCAGTCAATACATGTTCAGCAATTTTCACCTTGCCAAAGGATCCAATACCAAGTGTTTTTCCCAATTTATAATTTGGTAAAAACAAGTCTGCACCTGAACCACCACCTCTGCCAGCTGGTCCATCCATTTTTAAATCTGGAGGCAAAATTATGGAAGAAACAAATCACACACAAAACTATATCTACAATCAACATGCATAATCAAGTGCAAGATATATTGAGGACATCATCAGATTTAGACATCAAACAAATAGATATACCAGAGTAGAACGAGGAACACACAAAACTATCCACAAGTTGTCACAAGGGTTTTAATATAGCTATAAGCACCTGTACAAATTTTATTGTCATCCCCACTCTTTCATTTCATAAGGGTTTCATTTCAGTGAGAGCAAGAAACTATATTCTAATCCAACCTTTACCAATAGAGGAGAGGTTTAGAAAATTAGGAGGGTTAGATCACATTGGGTAGTCCACACATTGAAACCATGTTTCATAAAGTCTAGGCAACTAAAAATTATAATTGTTAATATTAAACAATAGTAAATGGGTGTATCATGACTGATATACAATGAATGAAATCGAAAACATAACCGGATAAAATAGTATCCAGAACACCATTACCATTTTGAGCAATTTTCTCATTTATTGTTGCAATTAA
>JBBPBP010000003.1:44378534-44391567 GCA_037974735.1 Cicer chorassanicum | reverse complement strand
GGTTTGAGAAAATTTTAATGATATGGCATACAATATTATGATGTAGAACCATCTAAATGCATTAATTATTTATATGTTATTAATTAAATTATAAAAATGAATATAATATCATAAGTTGAAACTAAAGTTTTTAGAGGGTCTTATTGCAATTTTATAGATGTTAATCATTTAACATTGTCGTATCATATGTCATGTATTTTAAAATATGTCACATCATTATTTTTTTAGTTATAAAATGTAAAGAAGTGACAAAAACGGTTGAATTTTAAAATAAAAGATCAATTTCGTAAATTGATAAAAAAAAATATAATATTCTTAACTAAATCTAAATTATAATATTATTAAATTTTTATTTAAAAAATATACAACTAATAAAATACATAAACATCTTTTATCTTTTAACTATTACTTTTCAAATACAAAAACTACTCACAAATAACTCATCAACGGGACAACCTTGTGTAATTTGCTAATACGCCAAAATTAGGTGCCTTTCATGTGTGGTTGTTTGTGCAATGAGTTTCTATTCTCTAACTAAACCAAGGGTGAATGGTTGTTTGTGCAATGAGTTTCTATTCTCTAACTAAACCAAGGGTGAAGTGTGAGAAAACAACCTAGGCCAGTTACTGGTGCAGTTTATATCAATTTTGATAGAAAAATACATCCGATTAAAATATTAAAATAATTATGGTTTGGGTTTGAATGACATCTAAAAAAAATCGACCTGATTCAAATTAATGCGTTTAAATTAAATTAATTTTTGGTTAATCCAAATTACAATTTGTAATATATTGGATGCGTTTGTTTGAGCTTAAATAAAAATGATTTTTAGTTTAAAAAATTTAGAGATTATTTTGTAGAGATTTATCTAAAAATGATTTTTTTTATTTCCGTTTGTTTACTATCATAAAAATGATTTTTTTTTAAAATGATTTTTAATCTGTTTGTATACAATCTTATAAAAGTGATTTTTTAAACTACAAAATTACCATAAAGGACATGACTTTTATAATACCCTACAAAATTTATAAGTTTAATCCATTTCTTATACACATTTTAAAATTGATTAATGTAATTTAAGTACTCATCAAAAAGTAATAAATAAACAAAAAAAAGCAAAAAGAAAAAATAGTATCAATATATGAATGATGTAAAAATAAAATAATTCAAATAAAAGTCGTATAAACAATAAAAAAACTATGTGGAAAAATTGAAAAGGAGAAGGAAATTTACTTGATGAAAAACCTATATGAGAGCCTCATATAAGGAGACAAACAATCACAATTGACTACGTGAAACTGATGCAGTATAGAGAAAATCCATTAAAAATTGATGGAGGGTAATTTTGGATTTTTGAAAAAGGGTAAGGGTAATTACATCATTTTCTCTTATCATTGGGTTAAGTTCCGTGTTTTTAAAATTTTTGGCATATTTCTCTCTCATCTATCGTAGTAGCGAATTTGAGAGAAGCTACTATTTTTAGCTTTTCATTTTTAGCCAAAAAATGATTTTTTTAACAAAATGATTTTTAAAAAATCTGAAACAAACACCCTTCAAACCCTACAAAATGACTTTTGGTTTAAAAAAATAGATTTTTTCATGAAAAAATCTGAAACAAACGCACCCATTATTCTAATAATAATAATATAAAATTACATTAATGTAACAAGTTTAAAGTTAAATATTATTTATAATATACTAAAAATTAATATTACAGATTAACTTATATCGATTATATTTGAATAACATAAAATAGTAATAAAAATATATAAACTTAAATAAATAAGTATTATTAAAAGTTAACTGAACCTAACAAATGATAGTTTAATGCAATATCTCATACTAATTAAAAAAATATTAAAATTTATAAATGTGGTTTGGTTTTAAAAATGAATTCAAAATTCTATTAGATCGATCTAAGGGATTTTCACAAAGAAGATCTAAATTCATTCAATAATATTTGGTTCTGTGCAGTTTTCGATTTTAATGGATCTGTTTGCAGATTTTTTTTAAAGTTCGACAAAATCTTAAATCTATTTAAAAACTTACTTCACTATTTCTTTTATGAAAAAAATGTTACTATGTTTTAGAGAATTTAACTTTATATGACATCATATTTAAATTCTAGTCTATAATAATATTTTTAAATTATATATGAAGAAAAAAAAGTATATTGATTTAAATTACATAACTTAGGAAATTTAGGATTTAATCCAAAATACAAATTTTAATATAATTATAATAAGAAATATTACTTATATTTTTTTAAGTTGACCGGTCTAGTAGTTAATTTACGATACTATTGCACCACAATTCACAACGGTTATCAAGATGCGATCGATAAAATTTCAATGAAGAAGTTGAAGAATACTCTTCACAATCTTGGCAACAAGAATCACCAATTCAAGAAACACTAGTGTAAAAGATAATGACAAATCTATGCGCAAATCTAGTAATTTTGAACTGATGGGGAATAAACACAGAAACACAATAACAAGTAATACGCAGCGGATATAAAATTCCCCCAACTTGCAAGAACCCGTGAGGAGCAACAACAAATATATGGCAGCAAATTAATCAAAATAAAAAAGCGTAGAAAACACCGATATTTTAACATGGAAAACCCCTCAATGTAAGGGTAAAAACCACGGGTCGTCCAGACCAAAGAAATAGCTCCACTATAATCAAATAAGGGTATAAGAGAGTCTCAAAAAGATGCACAAAGTGTGCCTACAACCAGCCAAAATAACAAAACACTAAAGCTTACAAATGAAAAGCAAGAAGAAGTAAAGCATCCAAAAAACCTGCTACTGTGCAAGCATGATTTCTCTCACTCCAGAAGTCTTTTCGCCGATCCGACCGTTGAAAACGAAGCCCTGAATGTTGCGAACCTACTGTCCAAACTTCAGCCCGATCCAACGGTTAACGAATGCGCAATTGATGTTTTTCTGAGACTGATTTAACAAAATCGGGAATAGGGTTTACTCTTCTCTTTTCTCTTTTGGTGATTGTCTTTCCTCTCAAAATAGTCTCTCTCTTCCAACCCTAATTAGACCACTCTCCACTTAAATAAGTGAGACACATGGACTACAATATTTGGGTTTTTCTCCACATAGGAAGGGAGTCTAATACCAAACACATCTCCCCCTCACAACTATGTGGAGATAATCGCCAAACCGGCGATATCACAACAAGTTTCAAACTTCCCTCTTGGTAATGCTTTAGTCATCATATCAGAACCATTATAATCAGTATGAACTTTAGCCAACTCCAACAACTTAGCTTCCAAAACATCACGTATCCAATGATACCTCACATCAATGTGTTTGGACCTTCTATGAAACGTCGAATTCTTACCAAGATGAATAGCACTTTGACTATCGACAAATAATACATATTTGTCCTGAATAAACCCAAGCTCCTGCAAGAATTTCTTCAACCAAATCAACTCTTTGCATGCTTCGGTAATGGCAATGAACTCTGCCTCAGTTGTAGACAATGCTACACATTTCTGTAATCTAGACTGCCAAGCCACAACTCCATCTGCAAATTTAATCATGTAGCCTGAAGTTAACTTTCTCGAGTCAATCTCTCTCAGGTGTAGTTTTCTCCACCTTATCAATGTCTTCAATAGTTTGGTCTTCCATGAACACTACATCATGACTTCTAATAACCTTTTTGTTTATAGGATCGTACAACTTGTAGCCAAATTCATCATCACCATAACCAATGAAGATACATTGCCTTGACTTTGCATCCAACTTGGATCTTTCATCCTTCGGAACATGCACAAAAGCCTTGCAACCAAAGACTCTCAAGTGATCATACTTGACATTCTTCCCAAACCATACCTTGTTTGGTACCTCACTATTCAAAGCGACAATAGGAGTAAGATTAATAACATGCACCGCCGTGTACAGTGCCTCACCCCAATAATGTTTAGGCAACTTAGCTTCATAGAGCATACACCTCACTCTCTCAACAAGTGTCCGATTCATCCTCTCTGCTAAACCATTCAGTTGAGGAGTTTTAGGAGGAGTCTTTTCATGTGCTATACCCTGCTGTTTGCAATAGACATCAAAGGATCCGCAATACTCACCACCATTGTCAGTACGAACACGTTTTAGCTTCTTGCCTGTCTGCCTCTCAACCAAAGCATGAAATTGTTTGAATTTCTCCAACACTTGGTCTTTTGCCTTCAGAACATAAACCCATATTTTCTTGGAACAGTCATCAATAAAAGTAACAAAATAAAGTGCACCACTAAAAGATTTTACCTTTAAAGGGCCACAAACGTCAGAATGCACCAACTGAAGCAACTCTGACTTTCTAGAGGGAGGATGCCTTTTGAAGGATACTCTAGTTTGTTTACCAATTATGCAGTGAGAACATTTCTCCAAATCTACATTCTTCAATCCTGGAAGCACATCCTTTCTAGCTAAGCAATTTAACCTCTTTTCACTGATATGGCTAAGCTTTCGGTGCCACAAAGATGATTCCATATCCACGACATTCACACTGTCTTTTGCAACTAAAGCTTTTGTCCAATACAATTTACTAATTTTCTCCCCTCTAGCCACAACCAAGTTACCTTTACTGAGTTTCCACTTTCCAGAAGCAAAATGATTATCAAAACCACTTTCATCAAGCATATGCACGGAGATCAAATTGAAGCGAACATCTGGAGCATGTTTGACTTCTTTAAGCAACAATTGCATTCCCATGTTGGTTTGCAAGCATACATCACCAACATTGATTACCTTAGATACACCATCATTACCCATCTTCAAAACTCCAAAGTCACCTGAAGTATAAGATGTGAAGAACTCCTTCCTCGATGTAACATGTAGTGTAGCACCACTATCAATTATCCACATGCTCTCATCAGATACAAGATTAATTGACTCATAGTCACGGAGAATAATAAGATCATCACTAGTAGCAGTAGTAACACGGTCATCATCACTATCATCATCACGACCCCTTTGTTTCTGCTTATCTTTCTTGCCTTTGTTCTCCTTTTTCCACAGAAAACAATTTTTCTCTATGTGCCCTGTTTTATGACAATAATGACACTCCACATTTTTATATCTAGACATGGACTTGCTTTTGTTGTTTTCTCTACCACCTTTCGGTTCTTTTTTCTGACTTCTCCCCCTATTTTCAATGACAAGAACTTCAGATTGAGATGAAGAACCCTGTGCCTTCCTTCTCATCTCCTCATTCAAAACACCACCCTTAGCCGTTTCCAAAGAAACAACACCGTTATGAGCTGAACTCGTTATAGAAACCCGAAATTTCTCCCAAGACTCTGGTAAAGATAACAGTAAAAATAGTCCCAATAGCTCATCATCAAACTTGATACCCATTCCATACATTTGATCAAGGAGCCCCTGAAATTCACTCAAGTGGTCCGAAATAGACGTTCCCTCCTTATACTTCAAACTTATGAAACTATTCAGTAAGAATAATTTATTATTCCCTGATTTAGAGGCAAACAAAGTCTGTATCTTATCCCACATAGTTTTTGCATTTGTCTCATTAGCAATATGATTATAAACATTATCTTCTACATATTGCCTAACAAAACCACATACCTGTTGACGTTCAAATTCCAAGTCTTCCTTAGATTTAGTATCCGGCTTTTTAGAACCAAAAATAGGAAGATGCATTTTCTTCACAAATAACAAATCTTTCGTCTTGCCCTTCCACAAATGATAATTAGTACCATTCAAGCATACCATCTTTATATTCATATTTGCCTCCATTCTTCAAGCAAGTCAAATAACCTTTTTAACCAAGAGCTCTGATGCCACTCTGATGGGGAATAAACACACAAACACAATAACAAGTAATACGCAGCGGATATAAAATTCCCCCAACTTGCAAGAACCCGTGAGGAGCAACAACAAATATATGGCAGCAAATTAATCAAAATAAAAAAGCGTAGAGAACACCGATATTTTAACGTGGAAAACCCCTCAATGTAAGGGTAAAAACCACGGGTCGTCCAGACCAAAGAAATAGCTCCACTATAATCAAATAAGGGTACAATAGAGTCTCAAAAAGATGCATAAAGTGTGCCTACAACCAGCCAAAATAACAAAGCACTAAAGCTTACAAATGAAAAACAAGAAGAAGTAAAGCATCCAAAAACCTGCTACTGTGCGAGCATGATTTCTCTCACTCCAGAAGTCGTTTCGCCGATCCGACCGTTGAAAAGGAAGCCCTGAATGTTGCCAACCTACTGTCCGAAATTCAGCCCGATCCAACGGTTAACGAATGCGCAATTGATGTTTTTCTGAGACTGATTTAACAAAATCGGGAATAGGGTTTACTCTTCTCTTTTCTCTTTTGGTGATTGTCTTTCCTCTCAAAATAGTCTCTCTCTTCCAACCCTAATTAGACCACTCTCCACTTAAATAAGTGAGACACATGGACTACAATATTTGGGTCTTTCTCCACATAGGAAGGGAGCCCAATACCCAATACCCAACATGAACGTCCATCATGCTTTGATCCTCAATCATTTGAGTCAAGAACTGACTTTGTCAATTTCGTTTTCTTTGCGTTGGATCTAAGTCGTCTTCCATGTTATGAGCTCGAGAAGTTGATTTTGACAACTACCATGTCAACATCAAAGACAATGGTTGAGCTTATCAATCTTATATATGCTTCATTTTCACCATACTCAAATATGGTGTTTAACCTCGGACTCGGTGGAACATATTTGTCTTTGAAATAAGTTCAATCTTTCTTATTTTGGTCATGTGTGTTTGAGATGTCAATTTATTATTTCACTTTTACGATGAAGTCGTCATAATGATCAACATCTTATTCCATGGGTTCCTTAGAGATGAAGTTGTGCCGATAATTTTTTGTCACATTCTAATGGAGGAGCTGCCTTGGACTTCTTGGTGATTCTTGTTAGTCTTCTTGGAGTCTTGCCATTTTCACTTGGTTTTTATTTTGCTCCATTTTGATTTTTTTTTTTTTTT
The DNA here is from genome assembly GCA_037974735.1 of Cicer chorassanicum. NCBI lineage: Eukaryota > Viridiplantae > Streptophyta > Magnoliopsida > Fabales > Fabaceae > Cicer > Cicer chorassanicum. The sequence continues at coordinate 44,384,569 of JBBPBP010000003.1, read as the reverse complement.
TTTTTTTTTTTTTTTTTTTTGTATTTTGTTATCATTGTAGTTCAAACTCGAATTAAGAATTTTCTTACCTTGAATTTGTGGAGGAATATTAAGATTAGATATTTTATATTAGAGATAATAAAGTTACTTAGAGGTGGTTAGTTGGTTAGACATAGTTAATTGGTTAAGTTTGAAATGTGCTATATAAATAAAGCTATTTTATCCATTGTTTTACTAATCTTTTTATCAATCAATATGAAATATTTTTAAAAAAATTCTGTTGCATAATATTTTTATAATATCACATAAGATTGTGTTTCAAATCTGCTTTTATGTGTGTGTTCTTAGCTGCTTACAGATTCTTTTTATTTTAAGGTCGTGTTTGGATTCAACGCCCAACATTTATCTGTATCATTTTTGTCTGTTTTGGGTTTCAAAGGTTCGAGTTTGATGAACTTTTTTCTAGATTTGAGGTTGAGTTCAAAGATTATGGGTTTAATGAAGATGATGATGTAAGTGATGAAGATGATAAGTTTATTAATTTTTATTTTAAAAAAATTCTTTAAAGAAAATTAAAGAATAAATTTGTTGATTCACATGGGAATTCTAAAGAAGAAGAATTGATTTAGGGAATTTTTATTTTTCTAAGTTTGATATGTTATGAATTTGAATTTGTTAGTTATCAATTTGATTGTTTATGATTTTGAAGATGATAAATTTGATGAATTTTCTATGTTTTTAGATTGAATAAGATAAAAAAAAAAATGGATTTATGAGTTTGAAGATGGGTGAGATGAAGGAGATGACGAAATTTAATATTTTTTTAACCGAAATTAACATAAATGATCAACTTGATTAACAAAATTATAGTTAAGGGAGCAAAATAAAACAAAAAATAATTAAGAGACTAAAGTGAAACAAGAAAATAAGTTAAAGAACTAAAATAGTTATTTAGCCAAAAATATTTGTTCGTTCGCATGGTTCCGCAAGATTGTGGTTTATAGGTCATATCGATATTATAAATGATAAATTTATATTTGAACCATGTAGCTAATTAACAATATAATGTGTTGCTTAATGTCAACAAATGACAATTCAAAAAGACAATGTTTTTCCTTAGCTTTTAACAACGCTTACAAGTGTTGTCTATTTTAGCATTGTTGTATGTTTAGACAACACTTTTTTACCATGTAAAAAGTATTGTATGAAAGAGTCATTAGACAATGATGTTCGCTCAAAATTATTGTCTAGTTTTTTTTTTTTTAAATGACTAATATTAGTAGTTAATTGTCAGTTTTTGTTAGAGTATAGAATTTAACCGATGACCTTTTATAGTATTACAATAATTAATAATCCTCAAAATTAATTCATTTTTTGCAAGAATTTAACTTGATTGTTGGACTTGAATATCAAATATATTTGAAATTTGCTAATTTATTAAAATTGTAAGTTTCCGCCTCAATCTTTCATGCACAAAATATTTCCACATTTGTTTTTGTTGTACCACTTCATCCTAAAATTTAATTTGGTGGGATCAAACTCCATCTATTATATAAGAGCTTTTTTCTAAGAATAGATTGACATGCCCGAATATAGATTTTGTAATTTGCTTGTTTTGCTTCACTACTTTATATTTTGTCATTTTTTTTCTTCTTAATCATAGTTTTATCCTTGTAAAGTGTTTAATGAAACAATTGATTGCCCCTATTTTTTTACTTTGGATTTTGATCCCCACAAGTATTGTTGTTGCTATAAAACACAAGTGTGTAAGTATACATAATTGTGACAACTAATAAAGTAAAAGTAGAGTATCAATCCCACAAAGATTGATTATGTTGTTAGTTTCAATACATTTATAACACATTCGACTTGTTTGTTATAAATGAAAAATGTAACATTTTTGGATCGACAATTTAAAATTAAATGCATCTAAAAATTTCAAGTTAAGTAAGTAATCAAATATCTAAAAATCAGAGTTTGTAAACAAGTTAAGGATATAATTTGTATTGAACTTAATATGTGATTCTAAAATGCTATAGCATGCTTGTAGCATTATAAACAGAGTGACCTCAAGGGTTTTCTAACTCAGTCATCATGATTTTCAAGTGCATCAATGTCATTCATGGGTTCATGTTTACAACCAACCATGCTACAATTTTAGTTTCTCTTTTGTTATATGGACTTAAATATTATTCATAGTTATTTAATGTCAACCACTTGTCCAATCATCTTGACATAATCTACATAAACAAGAAAATTCATTTTTTCCGTTTTCCAACTTCAAAAACTAGCAATAAATCTAAAGTAACCATATTCAAATTTAAGGACATCATTAAATCAACTTGAATAAATAATGCATACATGCTATAAACATCTTAGACCAGAAACATCATTCAATACTTCATAAATCCTTAACTTAAAAGAAGTTTAGCTCTTATTGAGCTTTTGTCTAAACATGGAAATAAAATAAAACAATAAAGATAACACTGCAGTGTAAGTATTTACAAAAATGATGACTCAAAGATGAAAAACACAAGCTTTATGCAGCGGCTATGGTAGCTCCTCCTTCAACTTGTTTGCAAGTTTTCTTCTTTGAGCAATAATTTTTCATACAAAAGCTTCAATGGTGGATGATGAAAGCAAAAAGGAAATGACGACTAGGGTTTTGATTTTTAGGTCTGATTCCTTCTCCTTTAATTCAATGCTTGTCTCATTTTTATAGGACAACTGACTTTCTCTCTCTTCCTTGTATCACCACTATTGTCTTTTAGCTCATAAGATATCTTTTTTTAAAAGTGGTCCAACTGTCTTTCCTTTTAACACCTTTTAACATTGGGGTTGTCCTAGAGCCTTTCAATTAATGTTGAATACAACTAGGACCGATGCATATCTACTTGCATTGTTGCTCACCAAATCTGATGCGCAACTTGCTACAACAGTTTCCTATAACATTTTGATTCTTGGACATTTCTTCAAATCTTCTTCCTACGAAATCATACGCCAAAAATTATTTTTCCTAAAAGATAAAATAAATTACATCCACATTAAAAGACATAATTCTTAGATTTAAAACTAAAATTCTAATATCTCCTACTCATAAGACAAACAAAATATTATTCAAATTTGATAAATAACTCTTATTTCTAAGAGTTGTAACACCCTCAAACTTGAACTATTGCTCGTCATCGAGTAATGACAAACGAAAAACACTAGCACAAAGAACTCTTAATTAACCGTGCTACTGATTCAAAGAAACTTCTTACACATTGTCATTAGACTGGAACTACATGAAAAAACTTTTGAGTAAACTTTTGATTATTCCCACTTGAAAGGTCAAAATTTTATAGAGACTAAAAACATATTTATCTCTAATATCAATAATAATAATTAATAACATTTCCAAGAACCGTCAAGCTCCTGTGAATATTTTTTCCTTCTTTCAAATGTAATCCATCAGCTCCAGTCTTTGCAATCCTTCAAGAGGTAGCAAAATGCCAATATCTACTGAATTCTAATTCACAAACTAAACTATAAGTATGCAATTTGCTTCTAAGAAATTCTTATTCTTATAAAAGAAAGAATATGGAAGAAGAAAAAAAATAGTACAAACCAAAAGTGAAACTCAAACGTACAATGTCATTTATTGAACAATCATAGGAAGAATTGGTATCCTTCCCCTGCTTTCAATCACCTTCATATATTTAATTGGGACTGTTTTTATACAAAAAAATAATATTATCTAAAAAGAATATGTTTAACAATTTTTATTACATTTATTCCACATACACACCTACATATTATCAACCTCGAGACTTTCATGAATTTTAAATTTCTGATTTTAAGAATGAGAAGATTATTAAAATTTGGAGAGAGAAGAAGGTTCAAGACTCTTTGAATGTGTTGTTAGGGAAGAAAGAGAAAAAGAACGGAAAATAAAAAGTGGACGGTTGCCTTTATGATTCCTATAATGATTCCTATAAGCACGACTCATCATTTGTCCTCATTTATACCTACGGTTTTAAACGATGCCACTATAAATGTTTGTAGGTATATGGTAACTTTGTTGTATTGCACTCATTAACGAGAATTATCAATGAGTGAAATACTAATTATATTGGTGAATGAAGTTCATTAAAAAAAAATAGATATAGAGAAATTAAAAGAATACAATGTATTTAAATAAGATTTAGACAAAATACATTTGACATCTAATTGCCATTTTTTTAATACACGTATCAAGATAACTGATAGACTTTTTTATTTTATTATATTATTATTTATTTTTTTTTTATAAAATATCTTTAGTAATTTATTATCTCATCTCACATAAATATTTTTTTATCTGTAATAAATAACTAAAAATAGTATTGAAAAATCAATAATTAACTTTACATTGAACTTTAAATACTACTATTTTATATATATATATATATATATATACACTCGCGCGCGTAGAAACAAAATTTTCGATCGAAAGGACTACCAGTAGAATTAATTTATTCCAAAGTCCACCTAGGTTACTTCACTAAAGTAACATTGTTGTAAATAATCCTATAGAATGAATAGTTGAATTACTATATAATCCTTCTGAAATAAAAATATAAACAAAAATTATATTTAAGAAGTTTCGTTAATGTATATATTTTAGATTTATTTTTTTTGTTTATAGTTTATTTTAGAGTATTATAATAATAAGGTAAAATATATTTGACAATCTTTTAAATTATACAAAAATAATAGATTAGTTTGTCAGTAAATGTTTACATGATGCTCTTAATTTCAAACAAGAAAAATTGAAATTCAAAATTCTTCCTATTTTTTCAATAAACTAGTGTAATTCTTAAAAGATTTTGATTGCAATAATTATAAGAAATATAAATACTCAATCAACTTTAAAAAAAATAATTAAGCAAGAGAGAATTCAAGTGAGATATATTTTAGAATTTTTAAAATTAAACGCGAAATTCTCTTAATTTATATCTTGAAATCATATGAAAATTTATTATATTCTTTTAATATGATATGAACATGATAACAAAACTGATAATTCAATTTTAAATTTTTTTAAGTAAAAATAATTAAAATGATGAAGAAAAAAAAGTTCAATATTATAACTTTTATAAACATTTAAAAGATTGATATCGTGTGTTACTTGAAAGACTAAATGATATATTTTGCTTAATAATAATAATAATGTATATATGTGTGTGGTGCACGTGCATAAGTGCACTTTCATGTGAAGACAGATCCTTTCTCCACCATCCCTCGGAAATATCAGCAAACAGATAATTGTTTGTCATGTGTTCTGCCTCGTTCTTGGTTTTGCTTTTCAATGTCTTTATGTTTTCTTTTTGGTAGTTTTATTGACCTTATACGAGGAATCACATTATATGTTTGATTAATTATGTATTCACAATCATTAATTATTAATTAAATTAAATTATAATTTAATTAGTATTAAATATTTAATTAGTATTAAATATTTAATTATGTGTTCAGTTTTTGTTTTTGAATGAACCATAATAGATTAGATGATTCAGTTAAGTTCAATGAGAAATCATTACTTTATTATTATTAAACTAAAAACTCCAACATTCGAAATTCTAAATGTTAATGAGGTCAATTTGCTAATCATACTCTATGAATCTTTCTCATTCTCGAATCCTTTTCACTCATTATCAAATCTTAATTTTTTTAATATATTTTTGTAATTATAGATATGTTATAAAATTCTAACAGTACACAGCTCAAAATTTGGGTTTTGTTAGTTATTCCAGTAGGAATAGCAGATATTTTGATATATCATATTAATTTATTTGTAATTCACGTGACAGTATATATTAATACTTCTAAAAAGTGTTGTATTTGCTCGTAACTCACTATTCATGCTACATAACCATTTTATACATTCAAAATACTAACCGCTCTGTTTTTAACTTATTTATGTTATAAAACAGAAAAATATAAAATTTTCAGTTTAAACATATGAGAAGTTTAATAATAATAATAATCCTTTAAAATTGTGTTTCTTCTTCTTTTTTCTCAAACAGTATATC
>JBBPBP010000003.1:44360943-44378123 GCA_037974735.1 Cicer chorassanicum | reverse complement strand
TTGCAGACAAGAGATCTCTTAATCTCAAATAAAATTAGGAGAGCAAAAAATAAAATTCTTGACAAATTCAATGATTACTAAATTTGGTAATGACAAATTTAACCTATCTCATAATTTTTGTGGCTAACTTAATTTTTTTAGCATAAAATTTTATTTTTAAAAAATAAAAATAATAACAGCTAATTAATTAGTACAAAATAACTGGAATTATAATAAAAATTGATGTTAAGTTACAAAGTAGAAAAAAGAATATTATTAATATCCAAATTGAGATTTTCAGATAGAAAAAAAACAAAAAACAGATTATGATGAGATCCTACCAAAATACAGCATGGCATATGTCTACTATAACATGGAAAGTTATTATCTTAATTTTTTGCATCTTTCCTTGTATAGATCCAGCTAAATCTCATGCATGAAGACCTAACATCAAGGAAAATATAATAACCATACAACAATATTTAATTCCCTATACCTTCTTATATTTCTTATCAATTAATTAAACCAAAAACTTTCCTCCACTCTTTTTCTTCTTAATAAATGTAACAATTATTATCATTTTTTTTTTATCTTTTCTTTCTTCTACATAATTCATCGTTGATTAATTAGGTGGTTTCATAAATACAACAATTATTGTTAAGAGGAAAACACAAAGAAGGTGTTGTGTTTATTTTCTGCATTTGGATTCGACAAACTTTTTTTTTCTGTCGGACCCACGTGCACATATTGTTCTTCCCTCTCCCTCAATTTTCTAATCCTTGTTTATATTGTTGTTTCATAGAAGAGGGAGAGAAAGAGACCAAATCTTGCCAACTTAATTTGGTGGCAATTTCATTTCTTCTTTGATATAATCCTATCACTTTTTCAGGTATGTTACTTTCACCGACAATGCAATTTTGATTTATATTATTTTAATTATATGTTTTTTTTATTCATTTAATGTGATAAAATAATATAAAATAAAGGGGTTCTAGCATTTGTTTATATTTCCTAATCAAATAAAATTGTTCCAAATTTTTGTGTCTTTGTCTTCGTGACTTTTTCTTTGTTGTTTGTGAATTCTGCATATTCTTTTGCCTCAGCCATTATTTTGATTCTTGTGTTACAATTTTTTTATATCAGACATTTTTTATTTTCATTTTTGAATTTCTTTTAATGTTTTTTCATTTTCAATTTTTATTGTGTTTATATTTCACTTTACAAATCGGTTTTGTAAGAATTAAGTTAGATCTAACTCAAATTCTGATACTTCATTATATTCAAGATCTATTAGGTCACCTACTATGTGGTCATATTATGGGACCATATGAGTCACGTTTTAGATATTTAGTCCTAAATGTGACAATGATATGTTAAGAGTCTCGTAATAGATAAAATAAGACTCGATAATATGTTAATAAGTGGAGATTATTCCAAATCGAAATTCTAATTTTGAACAGATACATTGTACGCAAACATAATTATATCTTTTCTCCTTTGTAGTTTTGTTAATGTGTCATTCTCTTTTCTATTCTTTACATGCCTTGTCTCATTTCTGGAGATTCTTTCAGCTTTTTTTTTTCTCACACACATCCACACAATTGATGTAGCTTCCTTGAAACAACCTCAAAAACATACCCTCTCGTTCCCTGTTTTGTACTATACTACCTATATATATATATAATATATAAATATATATATATATATTTTCTTCTTATGACAATCAACATATTGGTTTATAAGTCTTTCCTTTTTCAACAAGGGTTGAGTTGAACTCCATTTCAAAGGTAGAAGGAAGCTATCTTCACCATATTGAAGTTTATACTATATAGGATTTCTTTTACTGATAATCATTTTACAATTATTTTTGAGGAGATTTAAACTCTGCCTTTTGAGATTACAATATCAAACTTTTACTCATGAGGAGATGCCTCATAGACAATTATATAGAATTTAATTTATACATACACTGTTAGTGAAAAAAAGATTTTACACATGCATTCAATCATGATTTTCTGACCATTTTTAGCTCCTCAAGAAAAATATTTCCGATGAGTGATTTTTCAACCATTTTTTTGCTCATTGGAAATCTATGGGAAACACGACTTTCCCAGAAGTTTTTTTGCGTTTCCTAGAGTTTTCACCCGTATAAAAGTCGCGCAATTTTTGTAGTGTCATATTCAATCATTTTGCCACACTTTGTTATATCAGTTCCTAAAATATCTCTCTTCAAATATCTATATTGTGAGATGTGATTAAATAATAAGAATGTTATTAGTAATATATAATAAAAACATTCTATAAATAATATGGGTGCTTGTGAAACTCATGCATATTCAAAGTTAATTTAACAAAGTTTTAACTTGGTTCCTTGTTAATTTTTTTGTTAAGTTTAAGTTGTTAATTCACAAGCATCTTTGACACTGTCTAATATCTCTGATATATTCTGCTACAGATTCTGAGGTTCTTCATTCTTACAAAGATAAGCTGAAAAACTTGTTTTTGAAAAAGCAATATAGAGAAATTAAGGAACACAATCACCAGACAAGAAAATAACGTGGAAAAACTCCAACAAATACAATGGGTAGTTGTGTGTCAGTACCTTCTAATGCAATGAAAGCACCAAAGAGGCTTCCTAGGAGGATAATAAGACGTCGTCGTCGAAAGATCACAAATTCAGTTACTAATGATATCAAGAATATGAATAGCAATGGCGCCGGAGCGCATGTAACAGATTATTCTGTTAGTGAATTTGTTCATATGGACTTTGAAAATGGCGCGAGAACTAAATGTAGACGATCCGAAGTTTCTAATGCAGCATACCATCTTACTCAACTAGAATGGCATCGTAGTCAATATGATGCTGATGCAAATTGTATATATTTTTTTTACTTACTTTTGTTCACAATTTTTGTTTTGAATTTGAGAAATTTAGAATGACTTTTTGTTTCATTGATGTTCAGTGATGTGCCAAGAAGAGAGTTACTTTGATTCAGTTAGTATTCTGGAATCTGAATCAGATGATGAGTTCAATAGTGTTCATGGAGGTAATGAATAAATATCCCTTTTTAAATTTCAAATAATTTCTTTTTAAGATCATGATGTGACACTTGAATACTGCTACAATATTACCAAATGTCGTTTGACATTCCGTTTGTTGAGTATGACTCATATTCGCTGATAAGTGAACAGACGTTTGAGCGTAGCACAGCGCCTGTCGTGTGTCCACTTCATACTATTCTACATTTTGAGCCAAAAGTCTTTCCCCCTTATAATAGGATTCTATATATGTTTGCATACACTTTGAAAACATTTTCTGCAAGACTTCAATGTTTAGAATTTTTTTATCATATATGCAAGATTATGATTATGAAAGCTTTGAAATGAACTTTCACAATATCCTTTTGGCATGGTAAAAGAGTTGTCAAGTTATAACCTACTAGTTTTGTGGTATTATTTATAGCATTGAGTAGTGTTGTTAATTTCAAATTGCATAAAATAGTAGTTTGTTAAAATTGCATTGCGCTATATAGAGCTATAGCGACACTATGTCCACAATCTGACAACACTTTTTTGTACTAAATAAATAGTGTATTGTAAAACAAGCGCCACTATAGCTGCTATTTGACAACACTGCCATCGAGCACAAAGTCTTTCGTGTATATTTTTAGCATACAAAATAACAGTTGCTCTGTCCATTAGTATTATCATTTTGCCACATTCTAATTGTTGTACCTTTCTTTGCTTTCTATTTTTGTGATTAGATTTATATGCAGATGGTTTTCCATTAGGAAGCACATCATGTGGCCAAGTTCTTCAATATGAAGAAAGATCAACATGTGTTGTGGAAAATAACTGTCAATATGAGGAATATCATGAAAGTTATGTTAAGGTTAATGGAGGGAACACAGATAAGATAAAAGGAAGAGATGAAAATGGTTTTGGCCTAATCAATTCACATGGTTGCGGACTTTCGCGCTTAGGCAAGAATCAAGGAAGCTTTAAAGGTTTAAAAGATGGTAAAATTAGTTTGGAAGAGAGTACTCAGGATAACACAAGGAAATCATCAAGCTTGCATCGGTTGGTCCCGACTGTTAGTTTCAATAATCGGCCGAACAAAAAGCTGTCGACGATTTTCAGACTTTCTTTCAAAAGAAAATCTTGTGATGTAGAGGAATCAACTGAACTTGGTAAGTGTTTGAATTACTTTCATTTTCATCCCTTGGAAATAAATATAATGTAGCATACAATACATTGAAGTATAATTGCAAATTTGGAAATAGTATAAGAATCAAAGCAAAGTCACCTTATTTGTATGCAAGTGTGAACTATGAAGAATTAACATATTATATGTTGATTAAGTTCCTTGATCTTGTATATGTTAGGTCAATCGAAACGATGTTTGTTTCGCCCGAGAGCCGGATATATAATTCCATGTCAAAATAGAGAGATGATGTCACCTGGATGTTGGTCCGAAATTCCACCTTCTACATTTCAACTCCGCGGTGAAAACTATTTCAAGTATGTTATTATCTATCTATCTTTCTGTCTATTTATTTGTCTGTTAGATGATAGATATCGCCAATTGTATTTTCACGGAAATAAAATTATATAATGATTCACTTTTCAGAGACAAGCGCAAGATTCCTGCACCAAATAATAGTCCATACATTCCAATTGGTGTTGATCTATTTGTTTGTCCAAAAAAGATACATCATATTGCAAGACACGTTGAGCTTCCAAATGTGAAAGGCAAGGATGGGGAAATCCCTCAACTTCTTATTGTAAATATTCAGGTATTTTCATTTTTCATTTATTCAACATTCTTAAATCTTTATTTAGTACTAGTAAGGGTTGGAGCGGTTCAAAAGACTCAGGTGGCAGACTCGGGTGAAGGAGAAAATACTAACATAACAACTAATATACTAACATTTTCTGGAAAAAAAGTACTAGTTTTGGAATATGTATGATTATCAATATATGAGACTTGTAAGAAATGATTGGTCTCTCATTCATTGTATTATATCATATGCTTTGTGACAGTTGCCTACATATCCAGCTGCAATGTTTCTTGGTGATAGTGATGGAGAAGGGATGAGTCTTGTGTTGTATTTCAAGGTTTCTGAGACTCTTGATGAGCACATTTCTTCCCAGTTTCAGGAAACCATTAAGGTACATCACTATTGAAGTAAATAGGAAAGCATTTATTTATTTTCTATAAAGGAAATAGGTCCCAAATAAAACTATTTGTTTAATATAAGTAAATAGGTGATATATGTAATGTGCTTGAAGTTTAAAGTAAGGTTTAAGTGCTAACTTGGTTATTGCTTCCTATTTATTTATGGTTACAGAAATTCGTTGATGATGAGATGGAAAAGGTAAAAGGGTTTGCAAAAGAATCTAATGTTGCATTTAGAGAAAGACTAAAGATTATGGTAGGACTTGCAAATCCTGAGGATATGCAATTGAGTTCTACTGAAAAGAAGCTAGTTCAAGCTTATAATGGAAAACCTGTACTCTCACGTCCACAACATAACTTTTACAAGGTAAAAATAAAGCTCATATATGCATTTGTCATTGAAAGATAGGATCAGTGTTTTAAAAACAGAATTTGAGATCGAACCAGTGAGACATCTGGTTATTCGGACATACGTTCAATTTGAAGTATCAGTGCTACATAGTATATATAAGAGTTTTCCCTTTACCTTGTTACATCTAACAAGGAAATGATCTTGTTTATTCTGTTTCTTATAGGGTCCTAATTACTTTGAGATTGATCTCGACATTCATCGATTTAGCTACATCTCAAGAAAAGGACTCGATGCATTTCGAGATCGTCTAAAAGATGGCATTCTTGATCTAGGCCTAACCATTCAGGTACCGAAGTTTTGAATGAAGTGAACTTTCTAGTTAGTTTTTCATAACTACCTATAAAACACAGACACGATATACGACACTGATACGTAGTAGACACTAGTAATTGGATTTCACCACTTTTTTGTTAGCCTAGCTTCAACTAAGCTTGTCCTATTTCTCTAATTTTTTTATAATAGGCACAAAAACAAGAAGAGCTTCCAGAGAAAGTATTATGCTGCATTAGATTGAACAAGGTTGATCTTGGTGACAATGGACAAATACCTATGCTAATGACCCTTGATGGTGAATGCTAAGGATTTTTCATAATAGCATTCAACAATACAAACTAATATGATGTATATTATAGTAATTTCCTTTATTTAATTAGCTGAGGAAAAAGTGAGAGTTCAATGTTATTATGTTGGGTATGCAAAATCCACCCACTAGTCATATATTTATGTATATAAATGTACATTAAAAGGAGAGAAGAAAAAATTAAGAGGACAATTAACATGTATTGTTAACAAATGACATGAAATGTATAAAATGTTTTTTTATTATTTATTTTAACTTGTAAACATTTGAAAATGTTGTATCATTGAAATGAAAAATGGTGCTAATAGGTGTATGATATCTTGCACTGCAATATTTTGACATTTTGATGCTACAATGACTAACTAAAATGACTGTAACTATATATCAAGAGGCCATGGTCTCAAATGGATCATGAGATAGTGTTATATTAAAGGCAAGTTTTTTTTTTATAGAGTTTCTCCTTAATTTCGCAATTACAGCTCAATTGATAGTTGCAACTTGTAAGTACGTTGATATGTAGGGGTTCAAGTTCGAATCTATGGATTCTCTACTTCTCTACACTTAATTTGTGTGAGTTTAGTCATTAAACTACTTTACACTTAATTTGTGTGAGTTTAGTCATTAAACTACTTGACAAATATATGTTGTTCTTCCCAGTCAATTTTGCCTCAGACTGATAGGATGCCATTATAGGTCCGTATTTAAAGCTAGATTGGGCCTTGTAATAACAGCGCAAAAACAATAAAGATTTCTCCTCTCACTCTCATACATTCTCAAATGTCCTCTAAAATTTATTTATTTTTGTTGGATTTAACCCCCTTCAAATTAACCAATTCGAACGGCATTTGTCCAGATTGATCAATCTAGATATGTAATTACTAACTTGAAATTTTTCAGAACTTTTTACATCTCTGAATTGGTCTGAAGGTGGAAAAAATCCTTAAATTAATATTTTACGCCTTCAGATTGGCCAATTCAAAAATATAAAATCCTAAAAAAATTACAAGTTAGTGTTTATACTTATGAAATCAATTCAGACAAATTACGTCTGGATTGATTAATTCAAAGAGGCTTCAATAAAATAAAAAATAATAATAGATTTTGAGGGACTTTTGAAAATTTAGGGGTGGGAGGAGAATCCTAAAACAATCGTGGGGCTATTCTGGCCTGGCTTGATTGACCCATCAGGCCAAACTTGACCTCATATTATGCTTTTTTTTTTTTTTGAAAAATTGTAATAGTTTATGGTGATTGCTCATCTAGATCTCTTTTTTTTTGAAAAATTGTAATAGTTTATGGTGATTGCTCATCTAGATCTCCATGTTTGTTTATTTTTTAATTTTTTATCAGATTCTAGCTTCGTTAGTATATTTAAAGCGGGTGAACAAACACTAGAGATAGATGAGTAGTCTTCATAGTTTATTTGTTTTTAAATTTGGGTTTGGCCTAGTCTAGTGTGTTTTAATTGGACTGGGCTACTAAATATGTGGCCTAAAGAAACTATGCATTAACCCGATTCTGTCTATATTTTAAATTTGTCAATTGAATAAGGGATGGTGTAGATTGACTAATTTGACAACTCTAATTCCTCTTTAGGTATGACAACCACAAATGGTGTAGATGTAGAGTATCTCTCTTTCTCCACATTTTAAGAAAATTTGACTTCTCTAAAGTAAAAAAAAAAAACAGTGTTTAACAATTAAACCAAATAAAAAAAAACACAAGTGTTGGGAGCATGTTCTCTTAATGAATTCATAGTAAAGCTATGCTTTATATCATTATATGCCTTAAAATAAATCCTACAACTATTGAGTAATACAAATAATATTGTCATTGGATGAGATATTGAATAACCGTTTTCTAAGTCAGAAAAAAAACAAAAAAAAAGAGAGAAATTAAATATTAGGGTCAATTATGTGACCCACTTAGATTAATATAAAATAAAATAAGAACATGTATTGAGTTGAGTTTTCGCATTGATGTATAAATATCGAACGTAGGATCAAATTTTCTATGCTGCATGACATACTTAGGACCCACAAAAATTTATTAGTTAAATAATCAAATTTTAGTTCTAGCATTGGAAATGCTTTAAGAAAATGAAACAAGCTTTACAAAGTTTAATTTTTTTTTCCGAAATAAACTTAACTCATTTCATTTATAATAATTGAATCAATAGACGCATCAGTTATGATCAACTCATCAAGCCAAATTATCACCTATCATTTGCATCATCAAAACTTCAACTCTTGAAAATGGATGTTATTTATCATGTGTTTTTATTTTGAGTAATAAAAATTAAAAAAATGTTTCTATTGTTGGTTCTTCTATTCATGTGTCTTCTGTTGCCTTGTTATTTTCTATTCTACTAATAAAATAAATTTGGTTCAAACATATGGGATAGTGTTTGCACAAGACTAATATAAAATTTGTCAATTTCCTTTTTACACTTTATAGTATCTTGCTTGAAAACCCAATAAAATATACAAAGACTATACAATATAATTGAACACAACATATTTTTTTAGTAAATATATTCTCTTCGGTAAATCAACCGCTGTAATTAAGATATTTGACACCTTAGTGACTCCAAAGAGTATTTCCATAAACTCCAATCATTTGAATCAATTATAGACTAATATCTACTTTGGTACATTGAATCTCTTAGTAGATACATGATGTCAAGAGTTGCACAAACTCTTTATATTATGTTACAAATTAATGCAAAAAAAGTAGCTTTGATCCAACTTCTGTGTTTCCTAATTGGTATATTGAGGTTTTGAAAGAACACTCTTGAGATATACCAAAATACTTTAAGATTTTTCTCTCTTTTCAATTAATATATATATGCATACACTACTCGAGAACTGAGAAGAAAAGAAAAAGAAATAAATAAGGATTTTACTTATGTACTAAAAGCTAAAGACAACTCTATTATAAAATTTAACCTTTTCTTTAATCATATTTTCTTCCATGTTGGGACTGTTACTGTAATCCTATATATATTTCAATGTTACTCCTATGTATGAACACTTAGTTATGAACAAAAGGAAGGATAATGTCACCAAAGCTGTCAGAAGAGCTGAAGTCAGAAGTTAATTCGGTTCGAATATCGATAATGGAGTCCATTGTTGGTTACAATGTATAGTCAAGTACCCTTTGTAGAAGTGAATGTTACTCTATTCCAATTATCCTTGTGTCATTTGTCTGTAAAACACATTGAATTAACCAATTACAACTTTTAAGTCACTCGTAAATAGAAGTTAGAGACAATGTTTTCCAAAGAAATTGCATACAACACTAAGACTCTGTTTGGATTAGCTTATTTGAGTTTATCTACTGATATAATCACTTGTGATATTGTCTCTTTTTGAATAAACAACTTATCATATAAATGCTTATGTATATGTCTTTTTTTTGAACAAGTTGTTTTCATAAGCTATTTTGGAGAGCTTAAACATTAGCTGAAAACAACTCATGAGAATGTCCTAAGGCGTTTCGACAAGCTCCCAAACAGTCTCACAAATGCTGATGTCAGTAGATAAGTTCGAATAAGACAAGCCAAAAATGCCTTGATAGAGCTTATGAAAACTTATATGAAACTAAATTGGATTTATGTGAATATGTGGTTTTTCAAAAGTAGGAAAAAATGTAACTGAGAGAAAAAGTTATGTGATGTTATAGTATAGTATAGAATGAAGATGTATAGTAAGTTTGTTTCACTAAATTTGGTGCATGTAACATCACTTCTAAATAAAAATAGTTTCCTTACCTCTTCCCAACCTTGATTTACGAGTAGATTGCCGCCACACATTACTTTCATTCCAATGTAACATCTCGTCATTTTTATTTGTTTGGATCATAGTTGGTACTGATTCTTCCACAAGTTCACCATAATTTCTATGGTCCTGTAAAAAAATTGTCAAAGAAAATAAGTATGTTGATCAATATCATGATTTCAAATACAAACCAACACTCAGTCTAAACATCATTACACTAAATAAGAATTTGTTACATCAATTTGATGAACTAATGACACTTTGACTTCAAAATAGTCTAAAAGTTACTATTCACAAAGCCCAAATGATTTGACTCAAATGGTTAATGAACTTCAGTTAAAAATGAATAGTTAGGAGAACCCGTGTTTGAATTCTGACTGAAACAATCGTTGACTAGGTTTTACTTATCTCACGATCGTACTCCGGATTACCAAGGTCTCTTTCCTTTATGAACCGGAGGGTTAGTAAAAAAAATTAGTGTCATCTGGTGACTGAAAAATACCATATGAGAATCATTTGTCACTAATGTTTTGAGAATGAAATTAGAGAATCACTCTTTATTAAAAAAATAATTACACAATCACTAATGGATCAAAATTATTAAAGCATGTGTTTGAGCATATTCACATGAGGATTTCAAACTTACCTGTGCATTTATTGGAGCATCTGTTTTATCTGTGAGATCAAAATCCATGTAATAATTGGAATGGTAAATATCAGCTACATCAAACGATTGTTGACCATTACGACCCTGGTGCTTTGGAAATACATGCTTCGATGTCTCGTCCCCCCCATAGCTTGTGTTGTAATTATGTTTTCTTTCCGAAACTTCTATCCCGTGTTTCGTTAAATCGTAAGTGCCTTTTGCAAAGGTTGGATCCATTGCACTTACTTTGCTTCTTGAACCATCTGATAATATGGATGAAGTATCTGGATTTCGTCTTTTCGCCCATGTAAAGCCACTAGATCCTGTGACTGGTGCCGGTCCCGAGTATGCGCTATAGCCATTGTAACCACCATTGACCATTTGTGCAGTCTCTGATTTTGCATCATATAAATTTTTATGTTGCTCTTTGTGTATAGCTCCTACTTTTCCCTTTGTATGATGTGCTTTACCATCACCGTTATCTCTACAAGCATTTTGACAAATATTCTGCATTTCCTTCACATAAAAGAAAGAGAAGTAAATAAAAAGTACTTAATTTCTTCAAGCAATGTAGCATTGCATTATTGTCAATCACAGATCGCAGAAAACAGCAGTTTGTTCAAATTCAACTACTCTATAGTTCTATAGCACCGTTATAGCCTCTATTTGAGAACACTTTGCACTAAATAGTGTATTACAAAACAATAGAGACTTATTCAGATTTCGCTAAACTATAGTGCCGCTACTATATCTGTTATTTGACAACACTAAGTAAAGAATACCTCTTTCAAAGCTGGTTTGTTTAGACTTTTAGGATCCTGAAGAACTTTGTGGACCCGTCTTTGCCTTCCTGATGTTACAGCATCCCGCTCTCGCACTTTACCTCCGATCTTTTTCCTGAGGGTGGGATAGACTTTAGACACCAAAATTGGAAATGAAGTACATAGTTTCATTCAGAAAAATCATAAGATTATGAATATATATGTAGTTTTATTATTATATGAAGTACATAGTTTCATTCAAAAAAATCATAAGATTATGAATATATAGTTTCAACAAGGCTATCTGTCTTCAACATTTGATTACTACAAATACCCAAATTTCAAACTGATTAATGTTTCAATTGAATATTCAAAATCATAAGATTATGAATATATATGTATGTGTATATGAATGTCGACCGGTAATTAGGCCATGGCCGAAGATAATACAACCTTAAGCTTCATTCAATATGAACAACATATAATAATAAGAATTAGATTGCGAATAGCAAAAAATAGTGGTTTGTTCAAATTCCGCTACACAACAATGCTATAGCACAGCTACAGCCCTTATTTGACAACAACTTGTATAGTGTATCGCGAAACAATAACGATTTCTTAAAATTCCGCAACGCCATAGCACTACAAAGCCTCTATAGCCGCTATTTAACAACATTTCTAAAAGTGTGGTATACTATTATTTTCTATGAAAGGAAAATATCTTAATAATTTACCTGTTCATATCTTCACGGTTTTTAGCATCCATTTCTTTGCTTGGTTGATACTTTGGCAAGAGTGATGGATTACAAGCATATGGCGCGGTGTTGAAATACTATAAAAGGCACACAATGAAATAATAAAATCAGAATCAACGGTGAGCAAACATCATAAAAAAGACATGTATAACATTCAGAAAAACAAGCACGAAAAAGTACTCAAGCAATGCACAAAGTTATCTCATGCAAACAAAAGGAAGAACAGCATTTAAGTATCGTATTGAAATTGGGAGAAAAGTATGCACACGGAATTCACCTCGGACATAAGTGCAGAGGAGGCGGTACCACGTTTAGAAGGATCGATGGACAGTAAGGTCTCAAGTAGATTCACAGCAGTTGGAGGAAAATCTTTACACCTCTCCCAAAGCGAGCTTTTGTAACTAGTCTGAGGCTTAAACATTGTTGCAAGCGGAAGCTTAGTCTTTTTCCAATACTCTTCAGGTGGAGACCCGCAAAGCTTAAAAGTTTTGTGCAATTGTTCCACCTGTAGATTAAACAAGAATACGCAACGAACTATGAAACCAAAGTTTTAGTATTACTTTGAAGAATGAACTAATAGATGCATTATATGTAGTGTTATCAATCGCAGATCGTGGAAAATAGCAGTTTTGTTCAAATTATGCTACACAACTGTGTTATAGCATTGCTATAGCCGCTATTTGATAACATTTTGTAGTAAATAGCATATTGCAAAACAATGCCGATTTGTTCAATTCTACTACACTAGCATTATAGGATCACTATAGCCGCAATTTAACAACACCGACTATTTTATTTCTCAATTATTACTTATCTAAGAGGATTGCTTAAGATAAATATGAGGGTGAGTAATGTATTACCTCGGTTCTCCCTTTAAGGATGGGCTTACCCATAAAAAGTTCGGCAAACACACACCCAACACTCCATAGATCCACTGAAACTCCATAGGTTGTCGATCCCATCAAAAGCTCGGGAGGACGATACCATAGAGTCACCACACGACTCGTTAAAGGGTGCTTGCTATTTGGACTTACGGTATTCGCTAATCCAAAATCTCCTATCTTGAGAACTCCTTCATTGTTAACTAATATATTCGATACTTTAATGTCTCGATGCATGATACCTCGTAGGTGACACTGCTCAAGTCCACTCAATAACTGTCTCATGTAACATTTTATCTGTTGACGAGAATATGAAACAACAATTAATGTAATACCTATTAATGTATAAAACTAACCTATAACTAAGGAACGCGCCAACGTTATCACAAAGGAAATGCCAACAAACCTGTGACTCTGTGAACTTGATATCAGGGTTAGATACTAAGCCAGCAAGATCATGCTCCATGTATTCAAATACAAGGTATATAGTATTTGATAGTTGTGAAGTGATTATACCCTCTAATTTCATGATGTTAGGGTGGTCAAGCGTGCGGAGAATTATTATCTCTCGTGCCATGAACCTAATGCTCTCCGGTTGAAGTGTGTCAAACCGCACCTTCTTCAAGGCAACCATCCTCCCTGTCTCAACTTCGCGCGCTTGGAAAACACTGCTATATGTACCTTGTCCAACCTACAGAAACATGAAAAATACATTGATTAATGTTGAACAAATGATGGCATTGAGGCCAAAAAATCCTAGCATAGGTGAGTAAATTAAATTACAGAACATGCAACTTATCAAGATGAATCAAAGAGATCAAACATTGTAGCAACGATCCACAAAAATTTATTTGAATTAAAAAAATACAATCACCATACCATAAATAAAAAATGCGTTTTTAAAAGCCAATCATTCATGTGGATGCATTTAATTTAAAACAACATAAAGAGTATAGATTGAATAGAAAATAAACTAAACCCCAAAGGGTTATTCTAATATTGCAGGTTCGAACCCCCACTAGTGACTTGTCTTTTTGTAAGAGTAAGTTAATCCTTCACAAATGATATCAGAGCCTTGGATTCAGGTAGGGACAACTACCCTCTCATCCTAATTTCTTTTCAATAAAAACATAGGAATCCAGGATTTTGAATAAAGATTTGCAACATCTGTAAGGCCTAACTCAACTAGAAAATGTCAGATTTTGTTAAATTGGACATCATGTCCCAAGTTCAAACCCCGGCCCACGCAGTTGTGTGTGTGAGTTTTAGGTGGTACTTACCACTCCGTCTACAGAACAAATAAAATAAAGGTCTGCAACTGCAATCTAGACCACAAAATGGTTTTTGATGTTGCTGAAACCATAATGCGACTGCAATTGAGATTGCATTTGACAGCGATTCTCCACAATAATCTGTTTATGGTAGTATTAATTAAAACGTAAATCCTTCATAAATGCTATTAGAATCTAAAGGTTTTCTTTGCCTTGGCCTCAATTAGGTACAACACCAACCTAATTTCTTTTTCTATAAAGAAAAATCATAGGAATCTAGGATTTTAAATAATGGTCAGCAACCGCAAATCTAAGCCACAACACAACAGTTTTTTAAGTTATTGAAAGACTCAGAAACCACAATGCAGTTGCGATTGAGGCCTCATCGGCCCATCTAACTGCTTTTCTCTGCAATATCAAGAATCAGGACGGCAACAATTATTTAAAACCTTAATGAATCCATGCATGAAGTTGGAAAATGGGGTGATAAGAAAAGCAAAAACTACCTTATCTAATTTCTCAAAAGAATCAGTTTTGAGAGGGACCAAACCATGGATGGCTTCAGCAGCAACAGAAGTAAGCCAAGAAGGCCAACCAGCAGCAATCTGTTCACCTTCAACAAACCTATGTGAAAAACCAATCCTCATATTCAAACTACCCTTTTTCCACTCATCCGATTTCAGGTCACATTGTTGGGCCACACAATCTCCTCTTCTTGATGAAGAAGAACAAGAATTCTCCACCGCCATGCTTCTCCCAGAACCACCACCATTGTTCCTTTTTCGAGAACTCGAATGAACATATGGTCCCAGCGGCGAAACAGTACCGTCGGCCACCGTTTTCTTGGAGTTTACACAACCCATCTTTTGTAAAATCACAGTGGCTCAAACGTAATTTTGTCAATCTCACCGCGGAACCGAAACCAAACATGCACTCAGGTAAACCTGATCACCCGAAATTGAGGCGGTTTTCGGAAGCGGGTTTCGAATCCGCTTCCGATGAAAACTGACACACAGTCAGAGAGGAAAAGGAATGATACCCAGAAACAGAAACATCATGGAAGAAAGGAAAAATGGTTCCTTTTTTGTTTTTGGGGTTATTTTTCTCTCTCTTCCAGAAATGTAAAATACAATGTAATCCAACCCTTTTGTGTTGAAAAATGAAATAGCGAGATCTGCGGAGGATAATAGTGAATGGTTGAGAGGAATTTGTGTATGCATTGTTGTGTTGTGTCTTTTGGTGTTGTTGTAAGAGAAAGAGAGAAAAGGGAAAAAGAAAAGAAAAGAAAAAGGTGTAATGTAACCGTTATAGGAAGATGTGTTACTGTTTTTCCTTATTTTCATTTTGTGTGTGAGAGATAGCTGTATGCCAACTCTAACACCTCATTCTCATCTACGACGCTGCATTCTAAGGAATCTCAAATTCACTATATACTATATACATTTTTTTTTCTTTCTAAAGTCCAGTTTCTTATTATCTCATTTTAGTAAATCTTTTTAGGAATTTTTTTTATAATATCCTTTTTTTTAATTTCAAATACTCTACTGATAAAAATATTATAATATGCACGTGACATTTTATATATATATATATATATATATATATATATGTCCTTCTTTTTAAAATCAATATAACAAAAATACAAAAAATTACAGAGACTAAGTAGAGTTGTCGGTAACATTGAGATAATAATTTAAATTATGATTGGATAATCGATTCAATTTAAACAACATTAAATTAGATTATATCACTCATTTTTCATTCATGTTTTTAAACTATTTTATTTAAACTTCAATGTTTATATGAGGTCGCAGTTAATTATTTTACACATGCAATTAGTTATCTATGATTTTTTGCATTGATTATTATTTTTGCTTTGTTAGTTATGCTTATATATATTTTATATTTTTATTTATAATCTATTAAACATTAAGATAAATTATTTTTGCATAACGAAAACTCTCGTGTTCGTTTTTTTACTACACTAAAACGTATTTATATTTTGTTTCGTTAAAATTAATCACGTATTTTTTCTTTATATTATCTTTATTTAGTCTTTTTTTTAATTTTTAAATGTTGATATCACATAATCAATTGACTTTATATGAATATGATGTATTAAAACTCTCTAATGCATAGATTTAAACAAAGTCATTCAAATAGTACTCATATTAGAACTCAAATAAACGTTAATGATAAAATGTGCAACATATGTGGACTAGGTCGGTTACGCGATCACAATTCAAATTATTATTCCAATGTTGCAAACAACTATACTCGGTCTCTATAATTTTTTGTATTGATTTTAATTTTTTTATATTATCATTAATTAAAAGTTAATATTTTTTATTATCTATTTATTAAATTTCGGTTTTTTATACAAAAATAAGAAAATATAATAAGTAGAACTCAATGATGCGACCAACTACTGACCCCCATTATTTTTTCTTCATATGGCGGCATCTTGAAGCTGGTGAAAGTTCAAAAAGTAAGACATTTTAGTATGTTTTTTCAAAGTAGAGTATTTTAGAATTTAAAAAAAAAAAGGATATTATAGAGAAAAAAAATCTCAATTTTATCACTGCAATTTTGATCTTTCATTTTAAAAAATATTAGCATTTAATTATCATCTTAATTTGAAGTTCAATGTCGATGATGTGACAATAATTTAAGTAGTTTATAAACAAACTTACATTATGATGAGAAAAATTATGTTATGTGGAATTTTAATTTACTCAATACCACTTTAATAAATTAAAAATAAATAAGTAAACACTTATGGCTTGTTTGATTCACATCTCAAAAACTCTATTTTAGTATTTTAAAATTGAAAAACTAAAAAACTTGTTTGGATTACTTATTTTTAAAAACTGTTTTGTATAACTATTTTTAATATTATACTTTTTAAAATTAAAAAAGCAAAACAGATAAATGGTG
>JBBPBP010000003.1:44347846-44360215 GCA_037974735.1 Cicer chorassanicum | reverse complement strand
AGTTATAATTTAATATTTCAAGTATTGAATGATATGTTGTGATAAAAGTTTTATGATTTTTAAGATGTTCAAGTAATTAAATTTAATTACATTTTTTCAAAAAAAAAAAACTAAATTTCTATATAACCCGCGAACCCAATTCAATTAACTCTTAATTAATTGGGTTGGTTTAATTCATCTTTGATGTAAAAATCACAGGTTTAGAATTCAACCGAACTCGAATAAAATTAATCAATTCAAGTATTAAATTTGACCATAATCAACCCAACCTGTGAATATCCCTAACTAAAATTTCATTTTAGCCTATTTTGTGTACAAATTTTTATTTTATAACTGATCGAGTTTAAATCTAAATTGTCCAATATCTATTCAATGGTTATGGATGTCCCGATTTATGAATGCGTGATCTTTTTTTATCTTAGAAAAGATGATAAATTTCATCATAATTAACTCAAACAATTGTGAGATCTCACGTTCGAACCTGAGACAAAACGTCCAACCTAATAATTTCGACATTTGCCGATTAAATTAAGATTTAAGCACTGAATGCATTAATTTTGATCTTAGAGAATTTCGATATGAGGATAACTTAATACTGGTCAAAAGTATTAAACTTATTAATCACTTTGACCTAAATACTACTCTTTCTAAAACAAAATATATAAAAAAAATGTTAGTTGAAAAATTAGTATATTTATTCTAAAATTTGGAATATATAACAAATTTTTAACTATATATTTGTTGATATTTTATTCTTTAATTATGACTTTCTCTATTTTTTTTTTATGTGTCATTTTTTAAAAGTTTTCTGTTATTTTTTATTATGGATTTTGAAATTTAAAGTATCCTCTAGACTCAAATATTTAATTTTCTTATTATCAACATATTCTTCAACAAAACAAATTCTTATACAAAATTAAATCAAAAGTTTAATTGCAGTTTTGATCCATCTATTATTATCAATTTACGAAATTGGTCCCCTATTTTAAAAGTCCATAGTTTTGATTCCTCCCTCAAATTTTTGAATTAAAAAAAATGAGGATTTGACATATTTTTAATGACATAACATACAATTCTATGATATAGAATTATCTAGATGCATTAATTATTCATGTGTTGTTAATTAAATTAAAAATATGAAAATTTTTAAAGTGTAAATCTAAGTTTTAACGACATTTTATTTAAATTTTATGAGTGTTAATTATTCTACATCAGCGTATCATATGTCACGTTAATTAAAATATCCCATGTCATCATTTTTTAGTTAAAAAATTAGAGGGAGGGACCAAAACTGTCGACTTTTAAAATAGAAGGACCAATTTCGTGAATCAATAAAAATAGAGAACTAAAACTACAATTAATTCTAAATAAAAAGTATGAGTAGTTTAGAAAATGTAATTTTTTTTTATTGAATTATTAAAATTAGATGTTGTTAGGTCTTCACTACTTTAAACCAAAACATAATTCTCTAACTCTAACCCTAAATTTCTTTCATCACAATATATATATATATATAAAATTAATGCCTCAAACCATTATTTTTAATATATGTAGATACTCCGGTCGTTCATTTTCAGTTGTTGCTTTAAGATTTTTTATACAAACCAAAATAATCGATAAATTTTATTACTTTTTATATAACTATTTATCATTTTTCTATAATACCCTTAATAATTTAATATCACATTTAATCTATTTATCTCTCTGCAATAGATAACTAAAGACATTATTAACAAAATAATAATTAATGTTGCATTAAATTTTGAAACTGACAAGTAAATAAAAACAAAAATTTCTAGATATATGACAAGTAAAATGCCACAAATGAAATATTAATTATTCTTATGTCAAATATATTGTTGATCATTTATTTCAGAGAGAAGTATATGAAATAGGTAATAAATAGTTAAAAGCCATTATAGACAAATAATTTATCAACTTTTTTAGAAAATTTATTGACGTTCTTAATATGTGTAAATAACTTTAAAACGACAATAAAAAATGAACAAATATAATATTTGTTAAGTAAGATTTGACCCTAATCACCAAGAAAATATAGTCCCTTAAAATTATAAAATAAAAATTTAGTCTCTTAAATTAAAAAATATCAATTAATTAAATTAGTTCTTGTTTTTTTTAATATAAAATTTTGTACTACAATTGTACATGTGTTAATCTTATTTTGATGCAGTCAAAAACTATTTTGAATCAATTGTATGTTTTTATTAATTTTGTTCGATGTTTACTAAGCAATATTTTAATAAATGAATTAAATTGGTTGATACAACCTCCTTCCTTAAAAAATCAACCTAACAATTTCGGTTTAAATAAGTTGTCACTTGGAACCTCTTGTGACTTGGAAGTGGCAACTCTCCAACTTTTCTCATTGAATAATTAGGGTTGGTATAATGGGGAGCTACTAAAGTCTTTGATTTTTTTAAGTAAAACAAGCTCAAGACATTTCATTAAATAAATAAAGAAAATATAATCAGAAATTTGATTAAAAAAAATACTGTGAGAAGGTACAAAATAGATGCTCTAACATCAATATGAACACTACAATTTGCTAATAGTCTAGCAAAAACAACTATTTCATTTAAGCTTTCAATTATTTATTTATTTTAAGCATATTGGTTGGCCTCCCCAAATAAAATGTAGATATGACATTTCTCAAATTTAAAAGAGTTAAAGAGTGACACCCTATTAATATAAAAATCTATACAATCACTTGACAATTATTTATATGCATAACTTTAAAAATAATTAATTATAATAAAAATTAAATATTTTTAATGATTTAATATTATAATTAAATAATAATATAATTTTTTTTTACATTATTAGATACATGAGTTATATCTAGTTTTAAATGTTTTGAGCTTTGTGGCAAATTTTGAATTTCGTTCTCAAAATTGAGATTTGGAGGCTCAAATTTGAGACTCTAGTTTTTGTTGGTTATCTTAATTCTTGTTTTAGTTTTTCTACTTGATAAAAGTAGAATAAACATTCACTTTCAATTTTGAAAGTAATAGATAACGTCACAATAATTTTAAATAATTTTTTTAAAGAAATAAAAATATTTTACAATCTCTAAATCGTTGAATCGTTAAACAATTTAGTATTGACGTCAAATAGTTTTACTTTTCCATTGATTTTCATGATATATCATTATTTTGAACTTTTTCTTCACTCTAATTTCCTATCTACTTCGTCTAGATCTTCTCTTCTTCTCTTCACCCTCCCCTCAAGGTTAGGATTATCATCTTTGAGCTACAATAGATGAAAGTGGCAATGTTATGGATAATTTAGTTTGTGAAAATATGTTTTTTATTTTTATTTTATAAAATTTGTGTTTATTTTATTCATTAATAAAGCTTGTGTTCATTTTTATTTTTTTTATTTCTTTTGCTTTTTTTCGCCCTAACTTTTGTAAATGATTGTCTATATTTTTAAAAACAATAAAAATATCAAAAAATATATATTTTTATTATTTTCAAAAATACATTTTTACTAACTAATATTTCTTCTTTTCTCAAAAGATATAAAGTTGATTTAGTAATTGAGGTGAGAGAGTTAGGAAGTGAAACAATAAAGAGATAATAGATTTGATTTCCACTCAACCCACAATAAAAAAATTAATAATATTAATTACTAACATTGACAGCTACAAAAAAAATATATTTCATCTTTTTTCTATAATAATAATTATCTTCAAAATTCTTTCATCTAAGTAAAATAAATACAAATTTTAAAAAATAAAAATAAAAAATATTTTGATAACATAAACAACTCTTAATTTCCACCATTATGTTATTCACAAAAGAAATGACATCAAGTGTTTTATTTAATATCCTATTTTTTAGCTCATCATTTGAGGAAAAAAGTCTTCCAATTAAATTCTCACCAAATCGTTTGAAATTAAAGGATGTATGCAGCTGCAATTGCACAGAGGGTGGGTGGGTCATGATGATGACACCGACATGACACACTAAGGATTATTGTGGCACCGTCTACGATTTACCGGTAATAAATTGTTAAAACAAAAGATTTTATTTGCTTGCTGTTGGTTAAGTTAGTTTCAGACATTATAATAGTTAGACATTATTTTGATAATTTAGTTTATGATATTATAATAGTTAGAGACTATTTGACAAGAAATTATAATTTTTAAAAACTTTTATAATTGTAAGTTATAATTTTTAGAGATTATTCTAATAATTCAAGAATTAATTTAAATTTTTAACTAAATTACAGACCAAACTAACAATACTCTACACTTTCAAAATTTAAAATGGTGATTAATCTTTTCATAAATATTTTCTACAAGTGTATTCAAACACTAATAAACTCTAAATATATTTATGTTACAAGATAAGCTCATAAACTTCAAACAAACATTACCGATTTTTGTAAAACGAGATACCTAATCCACTTACCTAAACTAAGCTGAGTGCTTTATCACATAGGACTAAAAACATATGAAACAAACATAAGAGGATATAAAGTTGATTTAATTGCTAAGGCGGAAGAGTCAAAGAATCAAATGATAAGAGAGGTCAAAAATTTTATCCTCACGTCCGACATAATACTAATAATACTAAATTTATTAATATCAACTATTAAAAAAAAGAAAGCAAACATAATTTAAAAGTACATAACTAGAATCAGATTTCAACAATTAAAGTTTAACTTTACAAGGTTACAATACAAATACAACAATCAAGCCTTAATCTTATTCCATAAGGTGGAAATGGCTACACAAATAAATTATAAATTCATACAACATACAAAACACTGGCAAATTAATTAATTCAACTTCCATAACATACAAAGGAGATCAATCTTGTGATGCTAGTTTATCAATTTTATTTGTACTCTAGAACTGTCCTCTACAAGAAGTATTAGACAATACTAGAAGCATCATAGTTTATAAATTTATAATAATGTCCATAGATCAATTTAATTGATCTTCGTACCTGTGAACAATATTGTCTTATACAAACAATTCCATAATTTCAATGTACAAAATGTGTTACATACAAAATGTCTTCTTACTACAACTTCATAATTAAAACAACTTCATTCTGTACCGGACTTTTATACGATGATTTGCTCTTCTTTTAAGCGTAAATGTACAGGTCTCTGATCGTTGTTTCCGAACTCCATATCTTTAAGCAAAGGATGCTTCTCTGCCGCCACAGGCTGTGGTTTTGATGGCATCGAATTGCTACTGGCTGTGTTGTGGCTGCTGTGTCTAGCGGCAGGGACATCGTGATTATGTTTTCCCTCGTATGTAGTTATGACAGCTTTTGGGTCCGTTGATGCTCTCTCGACATGTTTACGCACGTTGCAGCCTGCACTAGTGCACTTGTAGTAACTCCTGTGAACAGAAATTCAGCATTAGACTAGTTCAAAAATTTGAAAGCAAAAGCACATGAAAAATTATAAACTATCAATTTTTGCCAGATTGAAAGACGTGACCATGAAAGCAAAAAACCAACATAAGAATAAAATTAGTGTAGCAAAGATGCAAATGCTGCATTGGATGTGTGGAAAGACTAGACGAGATATGATTATGAATGGCAACATTAGAGAGAGTTAGGGTAGCACATATAGTAGAAAAGATGGTAGAAACTCAGTTTAGGTGGTTTAGGCATGTGGAGAGGAGATCTGTAGATTCTGTAGCGAGGAGAGTCGATCAAATGGAGGATAGTCGAATCGTTGGAGGCAGAGAAAAACTACAAGGGAAGCTATTAGGAAAGACCTAGAGATTAATGAGCTGAAAACGAGATATGTTATATGATAGAACGATATGGCGCCGTTGGACCATGGCCGACCTTACTTAGTTTGAAAAAGCTTGGTTGTTGTTGTTTAAAGACATGTCCTCATTAGTACATATTGACGAAGTGAAATTTGTACATCTTAAATAACAATTATAGCAAAAAGTATCACCACAAGAGACCACTAGCTTCAAGAAGGGAACAAACAAAGCAACCTTTATTGTTTGCATACTCTAAAACAGATACTGAACATGACATTAACACATAAACGTAGACACCAATAATAACTAAAGAAAATCGAAATAATTGAACGTAACCACATGTATTAGTGTCAGTAACCACATGTGTCAGTATCCGACAAAGACATGCATCAAACACCGAATTGGGCAGAGTTAATTTCAATCTGAAGTATCGGTGCTACACTTCTACATGGATTTTTTGGTAGAGTTGAGGGGGCAAGGAATGGAGCAAAATTCTTGAAATTAAGATCACAGCAATACCAAAACACATTTGCAAAGATGTTGTTACACAGAATCGGAGAACAAAATTTTGAGTCCAGAAGTTATCCCAATGAAAACGAATAGGTACATATAGCGTCATGCATAAATGACACAAACATGTCTCAGACACCGACTAGTGCTAATAATCATAAATGCTGACTAATGTGACCACAAACAGCAACAAAATGTTCAGAATGAAATCAATGTATGCAGGGGTACCCAGAAGATTCTCCTGGATAAGAATACTAAAGAGAACTCTTTTTTTTTTTTTTTTTTGGTATACAGAAGAAATTACATTTTATTTAAGTTATTAGATGTCATTAGACATGATTCATGATAGAAAACTGTGAAATTATTTGATCCATGTAACCAATTCGAACTAGAGGAAAAAAATTGTTGGTGTTGTTGTAGAAATATAGGATGTCATGACAAGTTTCTCTGTTTTCAAAATTTAAAATCCAAAAGGAAACTGTACTCATTCACAACTATACCACATGTACAAAATAGATAGTTAAGAAAAGTTTCATGTAGAAAGCAAGTAAATGAATGATGGTGGGCTTATCAGGTTAAAATGAAGAATTTCTTCCTATTTTCATTTGCAATTTCTAAATGCAAGAATCTTGTTTTTTGGTCTTAATCCCCCAGTTCCCAGAAGAAGGGGGTCATGGTAATTTGGAGTTCAGCCAAGTGGTAAGTAATATGACAAGTTACAAATCCTGTAAAGCAAGGATGGGTGAAAGTAAATCTAATTGTTAGTATTTTTTTGGTCAAAACATTTCGATTTAAGAAAACTAAAAGCACATGAATTTGACTTAAGTTTTGTTAGATTTTATATGTCACTTTAATAAAATCAAGTTTCTTTGTTTTTTTGTAAGCCAACGAAAGGGTGCAAGGTATCACTAGTGCTAACAATCCTCAGCACAAGATATTATTAATAAAAAATAAAAGAAAAAAATAAACAAGAGGGGCATCAGAAAAATCCAAGCACATCAAGAGAATCTAAAATTAGGAAGATGAATTCTGTTTTTAAAAAATTCCTCAAAGATAAAAAGAGAGATAACATTCCACCAGAAAAATCCATGGCTGAAAAAATCAAGTGTACTTATATTTCCTTGAAATTAGAGTATGTAATGACTTTCTAAGTTTTCGAGCAAAACCTTAAATGAATGAATATATAATATAAAACTAGAGAGGGAGAGAGCATATTACAAATTAAGACGTATAAAATTAAATTTCGAAGATTGGATTTCATGTCAGAAAATCAATTATGCCACCACAGTCGTGCTGATTCACCTAATAATACATTGAAACTGCAATTTTTAATAAATAATCTGTTTTGATAAACGTCATAACTATTAAGGTTCAAAGTTCAAACATTTTGAATTTTAGAGAAATGTGAACCTAAGAAACTTTAAAAAAGAAATATTGTAACACAGAAGAGTAATTAAAGCAATCACCTTGGATGAGGATTTCCCTTCACAACTTTCTGACCATACTTTCGCCACCTGTAGCCGTCATCCAAAAGATCAACTTCACTTCTTGTTTGCACAATGATTTTGGGTTCTGTGACAGTCTTCTGAGATAGAGGTACTTCAGGAACCACAGGTTCAATGCTCCTGAAAGACAGAGATCTAGCATATATCACAAAGAATTATAAAAACAAAGGTGTCTATGAAATACTAACACAGACAAAGACACGTGACGCGACACTGACACTGATATATAGCCACAGACACCTGACGCGACACTGAGACTGATATATAGACACCAGTAATAATTTTTTAAAAATGGAAGTGATTGATGTAACCATATGTTTTGGTGTCGGACATTGACACGTGTCGTACACAAGACACGCCATCAATCCAGGGTGTCAGTGCTACATAGAAAAGCCTAATTGTGCAACAAAAGATTAACATAGAAAAACTTGCCTTCTCTTAGAGTTTGGCTCACAGTCATCTCCCTCTTCCTTATTGCCTGCATCACCAACTTCCTCACTCTCGCTCAATCCAGGCAATGGCCTCGGAGCGCCTTGGTTTGAGGTCTGGTCACTCTCAACCACAGAACAATCAGGCGCACTTTCACTAGTTTTGTTTGAATTTGCAAACCAACCTTGTGAGTTTGAGTCAGACTTAGGTTGAACATTAGTATTTCCATTCACGTCGCTATCATCTTTGATGCGTCGATTTGCCTGCGGCTTCTCATGGTTATGCTGGCCTTTATAGATAATTTCAGTTATGTGACCATCAGGAGCACGCTCAACTTTTTTCTTCACGGGACAATTCAGATGCGTGCATTTGTAGTAGCTCCGTGGATACTCGCTCCCCTTAACCTGCTTCTGTCCATACTTACGCCAGTTGTAGCCATCATCAGCAGGTTTGTCAATTGGTAATGAAGATGATTGCTGTTTCTTATCAGAATACGAAAGCTCTGACGTTTCTGTTTGAGCATTTCTAGGTTCTGATACAGGTGCTACTACTTGCACCTCTGAAGCTTCATTTCGAGTAAAAGATGGCTTCTCTACCGGTGGTTCGGTTGGAGCTTCAAGTGAGACCGGCTGGTAATCTAGTGAGACTGGCTGGTAATCAGGTTGCATGTGCATATGAGATTGTGCTAGGACAGCTTGAGCTGTAACTTGTGCTAAAGCCTGTTGGTGTGACATCCCAAAGGGACTCTGCATACATTACATTGAAGAGATAATGAAAACCTCGCAAGATTATAGCCACAATCCTCGAGGGAAAAATATCACATTTAATACATAATTTCACTTCAAGAGTCTCGCATCTTCTTATTTGCGAGTTAAAATGAACACATATTTTAGATAACGAAAACAAAAATTGTTTTCACAAAGTAAACAGACCCTAATGTGCCATAATGACTCATGAACAAGGACTGTTGTTTGAATTGGCTTATTTGAACTAATCTGGTGGCATAAGCACTTGTGAGATTGTTTAGAAGAGCTTATGACATGTTCATAAGTTGTTTTCGACTAATTTGCATAAGCTCTTCAAGATAGCCTATAAAAACAACTTATTGCTTATATGAAAACAGTTTGACTTTATTTTATCTTTTGTTATAGAAATAGTTTATCCAACGTAAAACTTAATGAAATCTCAATAACATGGATCAAATTAAAGTAATAGCTTATATATAAGCACTTATATGATAAGTGCTTATGCTGTAAGCGCTTACTAAACTGTTTAACCAAACAAGACCCAAGTAGAATGCTAAGCCATATATCCAGTCATTGAGTTGCTTAATCAATATATAATCAATTTTCATTGCTACTAAACCACCCAAAAGAAAATCAACGTAATGCAACCAAAAGTCATTTCACTTTACAACAATAATAATATCCACAACTTTTTTTTTTTTTGTAAAAGGGAGATCTAAAAACTACAACTTCATCAATCCCTTCAGAAAACACCAAATCAAGAGGGATAATTGTACTTAATCAACTACACACAACATAATCTAAAATAGAACACAATAAACAAAATTTAGATCAAAATTAAATTATTGAGACTATTACAAGTGAAATTTCCTGCAAAAGCACAAACAAAGTTCAAAATTCAGATCAAATCTAAGTTTTTAAAAAAGGATTGAAATTGAAATAAAAACAAAAACTTTAGAGATGAAATTAAAAGCCTTTTGAAAATTAAATAGGTAAAAACAAAAATTGGTCAATTGAATTACCTGAGGAGAAAAGAAACCAGGTGAGTTAAGAAACCCAGAAGGACTCAAACCAGGAGGAATAGTGAAAACTGGCGAACGAGCAATGACCAAGTTCATAGGTCTACTCTGTTTGAACCTGTGGGTCCCATCATCTTCTTTACTATCGACGGCGGTTGAAAAAGCGAGAGGAGAAGCCATGGCACCAGCGAGAAGTTGAGAGAAGGTGGCGGATTCCGTGGCGAAGAAACTGGAAACTAGTGTCATGGGTCCAGGACTGGCGGCGCCGGCGAAGAATGCTTCCATGGAGGGACGTGGTGGGAGGGTGATGGTGGGACGCGGTGGTTGTTGTGGTGGCGGGTCGGCGTCGGTCGAGTTGGTGGTGGACATGTCTTGTTTTTTTTAATGTTTTTTTTGCTGCAGTTGTTTTTTTGTTGTAATAACAATAAAGACAAAAAAATAAAAATGGAAAAAAAGAATTTTGTAATAATAATGAGAAGAAAGTGGGGAGAATAGAAATGAAATGATGGAGTTTTGGTTTCGTGTTTGTTTGTATGGTTATCTTGAAACTCAACGCTAAGTCCACCCTACTTTCTACAAAACTCTATTTCGTTGCTCCACTCATATATATTTAATGTTATAAAATCTACGGTTATTTTTATATTTTTTTTTTACGTATTTATTGAATAATAATCATGATTATTATAGAATTTAATGAATATGTATTAATGCTTGTGCAAAATAATTTTACATTCATATTTAATGTAAGTTATTTATTTTTTCATGACATACCATAAAAGTGATTAAAATTAAGTGACGTGGCAAAATACATACTTTTATATTAAGAATAAAGATAATTACATTCATATTGAATCATAACTTGACACGATATTAGATAATGAGATGATTGTCGTTGATTTAAAACCTATAAAATATAACAAAATATATAATTATGATTTCACAACAATGTAAAGTTGTTTTACATCGTAAATGTATTACTTTAATACTCTATTTTTTTCTTTAATTAATAAATATAAATATATCTATAAAAAATATAAGAGTTCATTTCTCAAGAGAGTATTTCCAAATGTGAATATGAAGATAATATATGTGAGTTTCACGTAAGGGTATTTATTTATATTTTTTTCTCTAAATAACTCTTAAACCATGATGGACCCATAATTTTCAATTAAATTAACTAATTAACATTTTTATTTTCTAATTGTGTCTATTTTACCCTCATTTAAAACAAAAAGGAAAAATCTATTTGGAGATTCTAAACTTTCACATGGGAAAGTTGTGTTTTTAAAATTTGAAAGACGCATGATGAATTTCATTGAAGATGTTCTAAAATATTATACTTATTAATCCATTGGTTGAGTTTAAGTGACTAATTAATTTTAGAAAATAAGGTATTTCTCTGTCGAATTTTAAATTATTAAAGCTCATTTCTTCTAAGAATTGAAATAATACTACCTTTATTCCTTTTTAGACAATTAAGTTAACAAAAATTGATATATTTAATTCATATTATTACATTAACTTTTGTTGATTTATTTGTCTTTTGTAAATAAATAAAAAGAGTATTATATTAATAAATATAATTATGTTTATGTTTTTATAAGATACTTGTTTTTATAAGATACTTTATTTTAAACATATGAGTAATTCCAAAGAGAGAGAAAAAAGGAAAAAAATAGTATAAGATCTTGTTGTCCTTGTTTTTTTTTTATAGATAGCTTTTGTGTCATTTAGGTCGACCGAACACATTATGAGGTCTAAAGCGAAATTATTAGACTAAGTTTTTTTCAAACGTTTATAAATAAATTATTAATATTTTAATTAATAACCATATAAATTTTTTTTAACAGAATTAATGACATTTTCAAATTTATTTTATCTATATTTTTCAAAAGAATGAAATAAGACATTTCAACTGTTCTATAACAACAAGAATAACTCATGTAATATTTTTCATCTTTTAGTTGAAGAAGAGAATAGTGTGTATAAGTTGTACCACTCAAATAACTCATCTTAACAATATGTTCACTACTTGTCCCATGATTTCTCAATTTATAACTAATATTTCTCATATGAGCAATGTACTCATTTTTTGTCTCAAGATTTCTCAATTTATAAATAATATTTCTCTCGTCCCTACTAACTTCGTTAGTCAATTTGTACTACGAATATTATTAAATAATTTGCAACAAAAACAAAATATTTTATTTAATTTATATAAGATTTTATAAGTTTTAAGTTTAAAAATATTAGAATGTGATGTCTTTTTATTAAATAAAAAAAGATGTGAGACATTTTTATTAAATAAAAAGTTTTGTTTTTTTAAAGAAGACTAAAACACTGTGTAATTATTGTTTGATTTGTTTCCGATTTTATTATTGGATATATTTATCCGTTAC
>JBBPBP010000003.1:44319590-44332835 GCA_037974735.1 Cicer chorassanicum | reverse complement strand
AACGTTGGATAATCGAAATTTAAATTTCTAATTCATATTTAATTTAATTAATTAAGATTATACAAATTATGATTTCTAATTCATATTTTAATTGTACAAATATTTAATTTTTATAATTATTTTTACCGTAAATTAAATTGTATAACTTTGATATATATACTATTGTAAAAATTGAAATGATGTTCACAAGAAATACTTTAGCTTGGTGGTAAATTATTGACATTTGAACTCGATATGGGAAAAAAATATAATACAAATATAAAAAATTTCAATTAATAATTATTTGAAAAAAAATTAATACAGAAATATTAAAGAAAATCAAAGAAATACAAAAATATTTAAATAAAATAAATAAATACAAAATATTACTAAAAATGATTTTAATTTTAATTAACTTAAATATTAAAGAGTAATATAAGAGTAAAGATATCCACTGAGTGCAACACACCCTATCCTTTAACTTGGTTTCATTAAATTAAGTAACCATAAATTATTGATTATAGATTTTACTAAAAAATTATTAATCCATTTCACCTTAAAATTTCTCATTCTAATATTAATGATTAATGATTAATGATTAATGATTAATGATCTGGTTGTCTCCATTTATCTCACATATGATAATGATATGTCAATGATTGTGCCATTTGACAACTTGGTTGGAAGTTGGAACCACGTTTACCATATAGCCAAACGCCAATGCTTTGGTATTTCCCCACTCTATGCTACCAACTAATGACCACACACAACTTGCTTTCTGTGATATATACCCTGTCCTTCTCACAATTAATACATGTCATGTGATTCATTTTGAGAATAAAAAGAAAAAAGAGATGAAAAATAAAAGAGATTTGTGGTAGAATTTTCGGATATCATATGATGGCACTCAGGGTTATTATTTTTAGACAAATAAGGATTTATGGGTATGACTTTAAAACGGAGGAGGTTATTATTTTTAGACAAATAGGGATTTATGGGTATGACTTTAAACTAGAGGAGACGAAACACTATTCAAAAAAAATGTATTTTATAGCGTTTATTTTGATTTTTTATTTTATTTATTTTATTTATAGTATTTATAAGTGTTATAAATACTGACGATATTAAAAGCAACACTTTTTTAAGCGTTATTATATATATGAGCGTTTAGATAACATTTTTCTTAGATGTGTTATTATAACTCGATACTAATTTACAATTCTAATATAAAACAAATTACAATTAACAAATAGTATAAGAGGAAAAGAGTAACTAAGTAAGAACCTGAAAAATATAAAAAGTAGATTAAGATAGTCTGAGACTGTGAAATGAGATGGAAAGGTAGAGAGAGACGGGTAGGCGACGACGTTGGTCGTAGAGGAGAGAGATCGGAGAATAGAGATGCCGGATGCAAGAAGAGAGAGTTTGAGTGAGAAACCGAAACCATGTGGAGGCCGCAGGGGTTGAGAGGGGGAGAAGAGAGAGTCAGGAGGGAGTAGAGAAGACAAAAGTCGAAGAGAAGAGAAAAAGTAAAGAAGGAAGGGAGAGATGAGATGCAATAGTGAATAGGTTTCTCCATACACTAAAAGTGTGATGGACATTTTAGTAACCTATCACTATTATTTTAATAACCTATCATTATTATTTATTAAAAAAAAAAGGATATCGTGACTCCTACGCCTCTTTAAAAGGTCCGCCATTGTCATTTATGAATGGCTTAGCGAGTCCAAGATTTCTTCCTACGGAAGAAGTTTGAGTCTCTTGGAACCGTCTACATGACTCAACGAATCATGTCTGGCTTAGCCAATTTGTTATGCCAAAACTCTTGTACTTCTGTCTTGAATTCGCGTAGTTAGTTTATGTTGGCTAAGCAAACTTTGTCATGTTTGGCATTCAAACTTTTTTTCACTCCATTCTTTTCACTCTATTATTTTCAGTACTTTCTCATAAAATAATCACAACTACACAACTGATATAAAAATTGGGGCTAAACTAACATATTTATTACCAACTTAAGTTAATAATTACATTAAATTTACATCATTTAAAAGTAAAATTCGCACTTATCAGATCCAACGGTTCAATATTAACTATTTAGACTAAATATGACTTAAAAAAAATTCTAATTTCAATTATCCAACAGTTCAATCTAACTTAATTATACTAACTATGATTGAGAAATTATAATTTTGATGATCCGACGGTTCAATCTTAACTAAATAGACATACTATGATTTAGAAATTTAAATTTTGATGATTAAACGATATAATCTTAACCAATTAAACTAAATATGACTTAGAAATTTAAATTATCCGACATTTCAATTTTAACTAATTAGAGTGACTATTTGAAATTGCTCAAGATACCCTTTTTTAGCTTCTAGAATTTATTTCTTAGTTCAACTCTTATCTTACTGACTGGAATTTAAGAATTAGTAGATCTATTCCATCCAAAATGGGAATGCCTATGGTTTATAAATTAATATTATTTTAATTATATAAATATTGT
Organism: Cicer chorassanicum; assembly: GCA_037974735.1. Classification (NCBI taxonomy): domain Eukaryota; kingdom Viridiplantae; phylum Streptophyta; class Magnoliopsida; order Fabales; family Fabaceae; genus Cicer; species Cicer chorassanicum. Next base: position 44,330,347 of record JBBPBP010000003.1, on the reverse strand, counting down.
ATAATTTTTTTAACAGTAAATTAAATTGTGTGTGTGAATATATATATATATATATATATTGCTTACATACTTCATATGAAACACTTCAATTTAGGAAAAAAATAAACTCTAGTGTTATTTCATCTAGAGAAACCACAAGTCTAAGATAGAAACCCTTTTGATTTCATAGTGGTCTGCGATTATGAAGGTGTGACTTCCGCCATCTCTGTAGTTTGTTTCAGAAGTTGCATTTTCTTCTTTATTCTCACGTTTTTCTTCTTTATTCTCACGTTTTTCTTCTTCGCGTTTCTAAAAGTTTGTTATTGTTCTTCCTGCTCGCGTTTTGAATGTGCGATTTCATGTACTGTTCATGCGATTTTTGCTTTGTTGATGATATTTTATGTGAATTTTTTATTTAGCCTTTGCGATTTGTGAATATTTTGTTTATCGTTGACGGGATTTTCAATTCTTTGTCATGTTTTGATTTTTTGGGTTCTTGTTCTTTGCTATTTTATGTAAATTTCTTATTCAAATTTAAGTGACAAGCACAAATTAGGTCAACAAATTAGAAGAAATTAGTTTCGTAAGAATAGGATCACATGTTGATACCTTTTTTTAGATGTTATGTTTTGAATTATTTTGGATACCGTTGTGGTTAAATTTGGATATTATTGCCATTGTTTTTTAAATTGTATTATAATTTATTGAGTTTTTTGTTGCAGGGATTAAATTGTTCATTTAATTAGTTGATGAGTAATCGGACAAATTATAAAAAAAACTCAATTTTTTAACTGTAGTTCACATAAAGATTAATTTACCCGATTTATTTTTCTTATGGACTAAAAAGTGCTATTATGTTTTTCAAAGACTAAAATAAATCTTTAAGAATTTCTTAGAGAGCAAAATAGGTCTTTTACTCTTTAACTTATTAATTATAAATTGGTATAAAAAAATGTTAATAAATTAAAAAATAGGAAAAGTTTCATCTACATTGTTGTTCCATAGATCATCAACACCTAAAATTCATGACATGACATTACTCCTTTTATTATTGGTTCAACCAGTATAATTAAGTAATGCACCATAAAAGTGCCCTATTAGAATAATATGTTTTTGATAAAATCATTAATATTATTTTTGGTTTGCAGATATCATTAATATTTAATCTTGCATTTTGATCCAATATGAGTTATCACCTATGCATGGAGATGGAAACCCACGACGTACATAATATAAAGGTGAGTACACATAAATGACATTTTCAGTCACGGCTCTCAGCATATTAATTTGTATGATTATATAGAGCTTATATTTAAGGGACATAAAAAAAAATTATTTTTATTTATTACTCCATCCATTCAAAAATATTGTCTTTTAATTTATTTTTTTTGTATAGATTAAGAAAAGTAATAAATGAATGAATAAGTGTTGTTGAAATTAAAAGTTACTTGATAAATGAGTTAATAACACTCAACTAATAATTTTATTTGTTTAAGAAAATTACGTAAAGAAAGAAACTGTTTTTTGATTGCGAGTTCTTTAACTACTTAAAAGAGTAATAAGAAGGAAGTTGAGTTTTTAGGATTTATTAAACTAATGAAAACACAAAGCACACAAATAAAGGGATAAATTGCAAATAAAAAAGAATAAGTTTGATTGATTGTGTGTTTGCAATAAAGTATACAATATTTATAAACAAATGTTAATCTTCTTGGCCAATACATCGTGACCTTTGACCTTGATCTTCATTTATTTCGTGGTGTGGCAGTTCCCTCAATCCACACATGTCTTTCCACTCACTTGGACTCATTGAAAATAGTTGGCTTCAATTAGTGGTAGCTAAAAACATGGAACACAAGTCATGTAGGAGTTCCCTTAATTCACATATGTCTTTCCACTCACTTTTAGACTCATTGAAAATAGTTAGCTTCACTAAGTGGTAACTAAAAACATAGAACACTAGATTTTTTAGACTTGAAAAAGATTCTCCTAACATTCATTCCACTATTCCTAGTTCGTTTGACTACCTAAACATCAACTAAACCACTTTCGACTGTTGACCGTTCTCGACTAACAAACTTATAATATTTTTTTAGTGTAACAACTTTACAAATTTGTCCTCATTAATTATTAACACTTGTCATAGATACATCATCTATAGTAAAATATAATCACTTCAAAGTTGTACATGTACTATTAACTAATGTTGCATTGTAAAAAGTAAATTGTCAAAGCAACAATGGATCTAAGCACGTAAGGGAGAATACATGAATCAAAGCTTCAAAATGAGATTTACAAAGAACTTGAACAAAAGAACCTAAAAAGTGACAAACAAGTGCAATCCGAAATTCAAGGAACAAGAACATGAAACATTAACGAATTCATCATCAATGCAATTGTGAATCACAATCAACAACATCAAAAGAAAATAGCACCTTGTAAGGATGAATTTGGAAGAAACAATTCAAGATCTCAAGAACAAAAATGGCGCCAAAAATGAAATTCACATAAATCCGAATTTCATCAAAAGATTTAGCAAAATATGATGTATTAACAATGCTAATAGTGTATATCTAACATGAATTTGATGAAAATCTGAAAATCAAAGAAAAGGAAAATGTAAGAAAGTGATAGAAATTTTTTATTGAATTTTTTTTTTTATTTTCAATCAAGAACACTTCTCATAAAGAAAGAGGCTCATGATACCAAAATGATGTGGATCCTAGATGATTCATACAATCGGATCTCATCCTTAGTGAATATTTCTTGAATAAAGAGAGAAAATGAAGGAAAATCTATGAAAATGGAAAATAAGTTAGAAATAAAAAGAATGAATACAAGTGAAAGAGATAAAAAGTGATAAGAACAATAGTCACATTAATGATGAATGATAAGATCAAATTGCGGATCCACCTCAAGAATAAGATATTCTCGATAAGAATCTAGAAATGGTTCTTGAGAGAACCTAAAATAGCAATACTAGCTCCCAATTCAATCCAAAATTGAAGATCCAATTTCATTCATTAATCAACTAAAAATTGATTGCCTTTATGGATGGGTATTTGGCGATAATCATTTTGTGACTTTGTCCATTGTCACCTTCATCAACCAACGGTGATAACCCCTCACATCCTTTGTATATATGTCAAGGATTTTTTTCAAGTGAACTGTGCACGTATCTGTCATTGATTTGTTAAATATGTGATTTATTTATCAGTCATTGATTTGTTAAATATGTGATTTATTTGTATATCTTTTTCAAAGTACTTATATTCAGATATTGCATCAATTTTCTTGAATAATCAAATCAAATCAATTCAATATGAAAATCATCGAATGAAAGAAGATTCAATGAGACTTTTAAACTCACCACCTTAGAACTCACCACAAATGTAAATCAATCAAATGAAAGAAGATTCAATGATTCATATGCAAGTTAAGCCAAATCTTTGTAATAACTATAGTATATTACATTATTATATAACAGTCACACTAATCAAATATAAAGTCTCTCCTCGCTACTTGGTTATTTAAGTTATTTCATTGAGCAGCATAGTTCTCTTTATGATTATAGTGTAAAGGAAGAAACTTACATGGTCAAGAAGAAATAGTGTTTTTCGAGATGATATCAAACGATATTCCATTTTGTTGAAGTCTCTGCTGGAGATCAGTTGGACCGAATACAATTCCGGGAGTATAAACTCCTCCTTTAGGTAGGTTGTTGCGCTGACTGAGAAGAATGAGAGCACACTGAACAAGAATTATTGGGGTTGATACATATCCGACTTCAGGTCCCGTTACTCGTGTTATAATTTCCATGTCAGGTTTTGCGTTTACTTGTGAAGCAAGACTCTCATTACTGAATCCTCGACCAACAAACCACATTTTGAACGAAGCGCTTTCCACCTCTTCTTTGGAAGGGCCATTCTTCCTGAACAAACCAAGGCTAAAAAACGAAGGAAAATTCAAAAGAAGTCGCCGTCCGAAACTAGTGCTTCCTAAAAGGCCAATGAACATCCCAACCATAATGATTCTTAAAATTTCCAACAAAGATTTTGAGCCTATTTTCACACCAAAATGAGCTGGCTTAACAGATGACCAGAAGGCTTCTCTTTTCTCAACCATCTCAGGACTCTCGTTCGACCCCGGGAGACCTTTGGGTTTTTCTGTTAGAGTTGAAAGTGTTCTTCGAACAACGCTTGCATCCGCCGAAGGTAGCGTTACTGCCCAAAGACCAATTTTCTTCTGGTGTTCTATAGTCTCTCCTTTCGTAGGAGAGGGCCCAGGAATCTACAACCACGAAAAACAGAAATCGATAAAATGACAATATTAAAAAAGATAAAAACGAGCATACACTAATTCAACATCAATCGTCAAGACTAGACCATCCAAATCCTAGAAGACTAGGCTTTCTATTGTTCAAGTTCAATAGCTACTCCATGCTTTGATTTTTACTCCCAGAAACCTGAGTAATTGACCACTGATTGTATGCACAATAACAATAATAATAATAATAATAATAATAATAATAATAATAATAATTTTAATAATAATAATAATAATAATTTTAATAATAATAATAATAATTTTGTTCAACTGTTATGAATGCAATAAATTCTATTACTTCCATCCACCCTCCTAATCCATAAAGATTTACCTCCTCTGTAATTAGTAATTCATTTTAGAAAGTAAGTAATCTATATTGTTGATAATAAAATTTATTTACAATTAGTATTTCAATACATCCATAATATAACATCAACAGATGATTTTCTTATATATCAACAGCTGAGATAACTTAACTTTATTGTTCTTGCTATAGGAGCCAAATCCAATCCCAAACAAACATACATACGGATAAGAAGAATTTCTTTTACAGTTTCCATCATTTCATCACACAAGAAAAACATCAATCCAATTAATTACACTTACATCCTGATTCTATCATATCTATACCATAATATAAAGAGAATTCGAAATGCAAAACACTCTACTTTCCAAATTTAAATTTAAATTTTAAAAACATACAACACAAGTAGAAATGAGGGAGAATGAGGATTGTTGGTTGTGGAGGGATGGTGGGACAAGCTGTTATTCAGAAAATGGGTGGCTAGAAAATATCAGAATTTCGATCCTCCAAAGTGAGAAAATCAAAGGTTATTGTAACAAGCTCATGATTTGTTATAATGTACCCACAATACTCAAGGTTCTGGGGTACTAAAGAGTATCAAACTTTGTATGGCACATGCTTTAGAATAAAATTGCAACAAAAGACAATCTGTGCAAGAGAGGAGCAATCAGAGAAGACATGAAGCAGTGTATTGGTGGCTATGGTGAACAAGAGACCATTTTACATTTATTCTTTGAATTTTCAAGGTTTGAAAGTGAGGAAAATGTATTAATGCAGCATAAGGTGTGTGCTAAACAGTAAGAACAATGAGGTTATGTGCTTGAATTGGAAGTGAAATGGAGGAATGATCAAAATTTCCATTGAATCCATAAGTGGTTTGATAGGCTATTATGATGTTGAAGGGCTAAAGGGCATTTCTATTCGGTTGGACAAAGTGGAAGATGAAGAAAAATATCAAAACTATGCAGCAATTGAGTCTGTAATGTTATATGATGTAGTAAATAACGGATTGCTGTAAAAAAATGTTGTAAATGGCAGGTTGAATTGTCCTAAAACTGAAAGACAACATTGTGCTAAACAGTGTTTTAAAAAATGGACTAGAGATTGGTGCTACACAGTGTTTTAAAAAATGGACTAGAGATTGGTGCTACACAGTGTTTTAAAAAATGGACTAGAGATTGATCCTCCGAGGCATGATTCAATAGTTTAATCGATTGAACTAGATGACTAATAAATAAAAAATAAGTATTTTAAAAAGTATTTTTTTTGGAAAAACGAGAGAAAAAAACTAACTTGTTAACTAGAAATTTGGATTCCATGCAGTCCAGGCATTGTGAGTTCACGTATTCAGGGCTTCATATGGACAATGGCAGATCCAGAAATATTGTTTGTTGAGGGCAAGAAAATAAGTATAATATGTTTTACAAAATCAAAATATAGAATAAAAGTCCAAACCGTTCTTAATTAAGAAAAACATGAAAATTTAATTTGTTATGAAGATTAAAAAAAGTAATCATCTAAAATATTTTCACATAAAAAATAGACTTAATTGCAATCCTAATTTCAATCTTGGTCCATTTTTCATCTGTTTTAAGTAGAGTTGTCAATAAAGCTCCAAAGTCACCTCTCAAAATTATTCTACTAAGCTCCTAATATTAAGCCCCTTATTGAAATAAATTTTTAAAAGTCCCAGCCCATTATTTCCTTATTTTTTGTGAGCTTAAGTGAGAGGTTCATAGGGCCAATGTTTTATTAATTGAAATATTTTTTTAAAAAAAAATTCAAAATTTATTTTTCTTGAAAAAATAGATTTTTTTTTCTCAAATCAAAAAATTTTCGAGAAAAAAAAAATTGTAAATCTTTTTTTATCAAATAAAAATAGAATTTTTGAGAAAAAATTAAAAAAAATTATTTCCCAAATTAAAAAATTCGAAAAATTTTTCTTGAAAAAGTGGACCCATAGGTTCCACTAAGCCCACAAAATTTTAGGGGCTTTATTTTTGGAGCCTTTAAAATTATGAAATTTTTTGACCCCTTCAACATGTGGACTCGGGTCAATAATTAATGGGTTTGTGAAATTTACCGCTCTAGTTTTGAGATTTCTACAAATTCTTCAACTACTTCCGCCACCACACTATTGCCATTCACTAAACTTCAATTTCTCACTCCATTCAAGTTTAGAAAAAGTCAACTTCGAAGTTTTGACAAAAAGAGATTCAAGGAAAACGCAAGATTCCGACATAGGTACTCAAAAACCGATAGAAAGCACAACAGTTCGAGGAGAAAACCTCGAGACAGCTCAGATTTCAACGGTGATAAAACGACGAAGGACGGAGAGATAATCATAAAGGAGATATAGCAAGGATTTTTTATTTTATTGTTTAATTAAAATAAAATATTTCATCATGTCATGTCATGTTATTAGAAAGTCCACGTGTCATGCCACATCACCAATAAAAATTGAGAAAAATAAGTGGGGCTGGAAAACCAGAAACAAGTAAATGTGAGGACCAAAATTGCTCGTTTTAAACAAAGGGACCAAAATCACATAATTGAGAAATTAGAGGGGTCAAAAAAGCAATTAAGCATAAAAAATATTTGATCTTTTAACGTAAAAGGAAGAAAGATGAAGTGTGTAAAGATGTAAGACAAAAATATAACGAGGGCGGATAGTGGCGGATCCAAAAATGTAGTATACATATTTAGACCAAAGAAAAATATTATTAACTCTTAAAATATACATAATTATAATGACGAAATAAACTCAAAATACATAAGAGTTTCTGCAAATTACAATTGTCCTCTATGAGATTTCAAATTTTGAAAATGTTCAATGATTTTGATTTACAAATCAATAATTTTTTCATTGTCAACACTATCAAATATGTTATTCAATATATATGTAATTAACAAATCATTCAACGGTTCATCCTCCATACGATTGTGAATTTCATTCTTCACAAAATTCATAAAAGAAAAATATTTTTTAATAGTTTTAGTTGCCATACACAAAATCAAAACTAACTTTAAAAGTAAATATATCATTAAATACCCAATATAAAAGATTTTATGGGGCTTAAAATAAATGAATAGTATTATTAAAATGTTTTTTATTTTCTCTCGAGTGCAAGAGCCCTCACTAGACATAGAGTGGATCCGCATAGAATGAAAGAAAATTAAAGAAAGTAGGGTGGGGACAACATCTATGTGAAATATTTAAAAGTGTATTAAGCTCTAAACAATAAATTTCCTACTAGTCAAACAAGCAACAACAACAAAAATTGTGGGGGCAAAAGCCCCTTTTAGCTTATGAATGGATCTGCCCGTCCGTGTTCATGGACAGTTACATTTTCATCAGACGGTTCAAAAAATATAGATTTTAACTATTATTTTAGAATTAAAATACCGAGCTTAAATATAGCCTAACTTCATGAATGTGAAGATTCTTAACTTAAGAGAAATCCAGATTAGTTAATTACATAGACTAATAAATAAATAAATAAAACAAGTTTTTTAATATGTAATTTTGTATAAAAAAAAAAAAGGAAAATATGAACTCGTTAAACCAACCGCAGTTGAAGCAATTGAATCAACTAAGGCTCTCTCCGATTGTAACAAACTAAGAATCAATCGTGTTGGTTTAATCAATCAACGAACTGGTGGGTTCTAGTTCAACCGATGAAACCGGTTCAGTCCGGTTCATAACAGACTAGTGCTAAACATAATAGTTAAATTTTGCATTTTGAAGAAAAAACAATAAATAAAACAAGTTAAAGAAAATATGTGAGAGTTTACCAATTACCATTGGTCTGGGTCTTCTTTTAGGTCTAGACCTTCTAAGCTGCTGCAACTTATCCGCATTAGCCACACCAAGAACCGCAGATTCATAGGTAGCAAAATTCCCCACAATTCTCTTCTCAGACTCCAAACTAACATACGCCTCAACCCTGTTCACCACACTGGGCCCCACCCACTGCAACGAATTAAAAAACAACCCAAGCTCAGCCGGAACCGAATCAAATCCACAACCCGAAACCACCAACGAACCGGTCTCAACCGCCCTATCATGGTAACTAACTTCCGTCCTCTCCATGAATTCCGGCTCGCCGGAAATATCGATGTAATCGCATCCGGAATCGACGCAAGCGGCGACGACGGGATCGCCGTGGTGGCGGAACGGACCGACGCAGTTGAGGATGAGATTGGTTTGGGAGCAGAGGGAACGGAGGGAGGTAGGGTTAGTTGTGTCGGCGAGGAGAATGGGGAGAGATGGTGATGGGTTTGGGTTTGAAGCCCATATGAGAGTTTGGGCTAGTTTAGTTGGGTTACGGCCTGCTATGGCTATGGAATTGAAAGATGAGGATGATTGATTGTTGTTGACGAATTTGAGAGCTTCTTTGAGAACGTATTTGCCCGTGAAACCTGAAGCACCTAGGATTATTAGGTCGAATTTTGTAACATTTGGTTCCATTTGCAAGTGGAGAAGAGAAGAGAAGAGAAGAGTGGTTTTGTTCTTACTTAAGTAATAATAATCACTTAATTTGGAAAGGTTTCGGTTAGAAATAGGGTCCCACACATGGGTGGTACTTCTGAAGTGCCCAAACTCATGTAACGACTATTAGAGCTAGCCTGAATGGGCCGGCCCGCTCAGCCCGCTAAAACATAGGGTTTGGGTTTAAAAATTTCTGTCCGAATTTTTTCAGGACTTTTGTGTCTGGTTCGAATAAACCCGTTACCCATTAGGGTTAGCCCGTATGGGTACCGGGTAGCCCGCAGCCCGCATAATCAATTTAAAAAAAATAAAAAGAGTAAAATTGGTCTTAAAAATTTTTGATTTGAGTTTTCTAATTTTTGTCATGCTAGACAAATCTAAGTTGTTTTTGGCAATTTGAACTTATTTTACTTTGTATGTTGTTTGGATAATGTGTTGTTTGAATCGAGTTTGTGTTAATTGAAAAATCCGAATTTCGAACTTAGTTTGTATGTTATTTTATTGTGTATTTTTAATGATCTAGAATATCATATAAGTTGTTTTTAAATAGGCATGTAGAACTAAGTTGTTTTTAAATGGGCATGAAGAAATTTCGAACTAAGTTGATTTTAAATGGGCATGAAGAAAAAATTTCAATTAAAAGAGTCGCAAGAAAATTAAAAATATAATAAATAAAAAATTAAAAAAAAAATATGCGGGCTACCCGCCAAGCCCGCGGCCCGTCTAGAGCCGGGCTCGGGTAGTATTTTAACAGCCCATATTAAAATATGGCTTTTTAGCCCGGTCCGAAGAAGCCCGCAACCCGTTAGGGCCGACCCTAAATGGGCCGGGTAGCCCGTTTTGACAGCTCTAACGACTAGAGGACTCTTTGCGTATTTTCTTTTGGATAGAGTTAAATTCATGATTTTGTTATATGCTTCTATTAACAAAAATATACTTATATTAAAATGATTGTTACTGGTAATTTTCAATACATTTTTAGTTTCTTTTTTGGTTAATTAATATTGTCAATTTATTATTTTCTCAATTTTATAAGTGGTATCATGTATATCAATATTTGAAAACTAAAGTATTGATTGTTTTACTAAAAACGATGTACAGTAAAATTCATATTTATCTTTATAGTAAAATTTGTCTTTACGAATAACCGTAAATTTTTTGAAAATAAAGATAAATTTGATAGGGATATATTTGGGATAAAATTATCTTGTAGGCATACAATCTTATTTGTAAGGGTATCATTAAGAAATGAAAAAAATAGGATGTGCAACATTAGTTTAATTTTTTGTTTGGCATTGGCGTTCAATTAGAGTATAGTATTTTGTGAATATTTTTAAACTGTGTTTACACTAATAATATATAATAAAAAACTCTTAAAAAATTCATAGTTTTCAACTTTATAAGTGGTCAGAATTTCAAATTCCAATAAGTTCACCTTTCAGAAGCAGAAGTTTGGATCTTTCTTCCTGTAACATCTATGACAAGAATTTCAATAGTGTTAGTTTAATAAACACATGAGAAAATATGTTTTAAATATATTTAGGCTATGCAAATATATCACATTTTAAATTTAGTTATGTACAAATATTTTATTCATTTTTTTTTTGTTCTGATAAATATACACATTTTACTTTTGGTTTTTGTTTTTAATATGTA
>JBBPBP010000003.1:44278252-44314561 GCA_037974735.1 Cicer chorassanicum | reverse complement strand
TGTTTTTGAGGGTTAGTCTTTGGAGAGCACATGAAGGATATATGGTTTTTTTTTTTTAAAACACTTAAAAAAATGAGTGAAATATTAGGACAATAATTTACCTCTTATTAGTAATTAGACCCGGTCCTAAAGGGAAAGATTAGTAAATGTTAATGATGTGTAAAATGTATCTTGTTTAATTGGTTGAAAAGGTTATAAATTTGAAGTTTATGTAGATGAAACTAGATTAAAAACTAAATAAAAATAATTCTTGCTAGAAAATATTTATTGTAATTCTTGCAATGCTGTTATGATAATGTCAGAATAAGTTATCTGCTTAGTACAATCTCAGATTTTTTACTTCACCAAAAAAAAAAAATCTCAGATTTTTAATCACCAGTAGTTTTTAAATGGGGAAAAATAACCAAATGGTGGTATTAATGATAAGTGATTGGTGGCATAAATAATAAGATATTGGAAGAAAAAAAATTATAACTACAAAACTTCAAAGGCATTGTTAGCAACATCATGTCAAAGTTTTGCCTTTGTTGATAAATCAAAATATTGATAAGGTAGTAGATTCCAGAAGTAAAAATGTAGGAACCAAAGTTGGACATCTAATATTACATAAACATTGCTATTAATTGAGCAAAGTGGTGTTGTTTTTTCAAGGCCTAATTAAGTGAATAAAATAAGCACATTGTACTTGTTAATTAGTAGTAGTATAATAATGAGAACTACTTTACAAATGTAATAAAGCATTTAAATCCACCATGACGCAAAAATCCATCAATGGCTGCAGTTCATGAAGGCTTCAAAGTCCAGCAAAATACAATGTGATTTCTTTGTTGAGTAACTAGCTTCAGACTTCAGTAGACCTTCATAGATGAAAAAATAAAAATGGAAATATGTGTAAGAACACGTTAAATTGAAAATAATATGGTCAAATTATTTCTAGTGATATTGATGAAAATCAAGAAGTGATGGATAGCAGTGTCACAAAAGTTGATTCAAGATCAAACAATTCCCAAAACTGACAACAATACAAAAATATGAAAGTCACAAGGAAGGTAATAGCTATGAAACATCGACAAAGTCACAAACAATAGACACATCGACGCCGCTAATAATTTGAGAAAATGAATAAATTCAATGTAATCACATGTATTGGTAACACGCCTTCAATCAGAAGTGTTGATGCTACAAAGGGTAATAGGCAAACCTGAAGAAATAAATGGAATGCTTCAGCAACTTGGTGGGACTGATGTCAATGGAAGAGGTGAGGCGAAGAGGAGAAAAACGCCGCCGTTCTTCACTTCAAGTAAAAAGCACACAAACAATATATATAAGAAAAAAGTGAATAACCAAAGAAAATAAACAAATGAACGAATTCATGTTCATTTTTCATATCAAGCGTATCAAGATTGGTAGGGTAAAAGAACATGAAGCAGCGGTTGGAGTAAATGAAGTCGAAATCTGAATAGCATTTGAGCATTTCTAATAATCAAATACACAAATATTAATTCAAAAGTGTATCCAGAAGTAATTCACATTAACAAAAAGTAAGAAACAATCATCTAATTACAATACTAATTTCACACAATAATGAAAAAAGTGATTTCTTACAGAAAAAGAAAAGGGTTTTTGAAGTTCTTACAGTCTAGAGTGCGAGAAGACGAAGGGCAGTTAAGTATTATCAACACAAACAAGAATGCATATGTTAAACAACTCATACATCCATATTCCAGCATCGGAAAATGGAGGCCTCCCAGAGAGTCTCAGTCTCACTTGATAAAATCAGTCTTTTTCAAACTGAAGATCTTCCGGCTATCAAAAGAAAACCAGCAACATAGATAAAGAAAGCTGAGGCTTATAGAAATGTTAACAATCAGAGAAACACACAAGTCAAATGTAGAGTGAAAAAAGTGCAGATTAGGCATGTCTTCAGGTTCAATATGGGTAGGTGTCTGACATCCATATCAGACATGTGACAACTTAGACAGGTGTCCAAAATATATTTTTTTCAATGCTTTGACACATCTACAGAGGTTAAAGATGCGTTGAAACAATGATAACCAATGAGAGGGTTAAAGACAATAAATTTGATTATACCATATTACCATTTTTAGTTTTTCAGTAGTATATGAATGAATGAAAGAAGGTGAAAGACTGATATCTTGTTTTAGAATTTTTTGTAATGAAACAAATTGTTCAATTTAGATAATGAGTGGACTTTTATAATGAGAGGGTGTTTCATCAACCATTGGATCAAACCTATAAATTTTCATAAAATTTGAAAAATATTTGATACATTATCAAGTAAGTTCAATTCAAACATATAGTATGCTTTTTAAAATACAACTAAAATATTGCCTATAAAAACTTATGGTTACTGATATCAAATTTCTATAACTTTTGGTATGACTGTATAGATAATAAAAAATATTGAACGGTTAAATTTGTGAAATACTAAAATTTAATGTCGACAAAAGAGTTATTAAGCCAAGAATTGATCATGGAGTAAACTAATCCCCACCCATATATATATATATTAGTATCAATGTCATATGCTTTTTACATTAGCAGTGTCAAAGTGTTTGTATCATGTTGTGTCTACATCAAAATCTATACTTTATAGACTGATAATTGTTGAAATTCTCAATTAAATTAAATGTATTAGTTTCACAAATACTCTGGCTTTGTGCCAACAAACACTAGTATACATATTTACAGCAGAGCGTTTTAGAACAAGTAGCAAACAAGAATCACCTCTTAGCTAGCATCTTCTCTTTGCAAAATGTACCCTTTCTATGGCTTGTACTGTTAGCATAGGTTCTGGCATTCAACCATGGCCCCTGAACACAACATTTGTTTTGCAAAACCAGTGGAATGCGGCAATGAATATGACAATTTCTTTACATATAGTAAACCAGCCTTCTGCATGACTACATTATGGTATTCATCTCTTGAACTATAAGTATCATTTCAGCTGTGCATAGTAATGTAACAGAATCATATTCATCCATCATACCCCAGGAACATATCCAACCTGCCTTAGGTCTTGTACCAATCTATCAATCATATTATATATATCACCTGATTTAGGGTGTGACTGATCAAGTACAGTAAACTCATGTACTTCTTCTTCTACCTCTATGGAACTAACCCCAGAAGGCTTTTGACCTCCTTGATTCTTCATCTGCAACCGTACATTGGCAACGTTAATCCAATCTCCAGCTTGAGCGTAAATATTCGACAGAAGCGAGAAATTCCCAGGATCTGATGGCACCAATTTAAACAGGTGTTCACATACAGCTCTTGCAAGTTCTACATCATTATGCATCCGACAAGCACCCAAAAGAGTACCTAATATAATGGCATTTGGTTTCACGGGCATCGTGCACAGAAGCCTAAAAGCTTCTTTTAGATGCCCGCCACGGCTGAGAAGATCAATCATGCAACCATAATGCTCGATTTGAGGAACAACCCCGTATACTCTCTCCATCAAATAAAAGTAATTACGCCCTTCGTTAACAAGGCCTGCATGGGTGCAAGCACATAAAAGGCTGACGAACGTACATCTATCAGGCTCAAAACCTTCGTGTACCATCCTAGTGAAAAGCTCGATTGCTTTCTCACCATGTCCATGTATGCCAAACCCATGTATCATTGAATTCCATGACACCAAATCTTTCTTCACCTTCATTCCGCTAAAAACACCAAACGCAGCATCCAAACAACCACACTTTGCATACATATCAATAAAAGCATTCAACACCTTAGTGCTACATCTAAACCTACACTTCTGAACTGAATCATGAATTTTCTTCCCCAAACCAAGCATTCCCGATTCAGCGCACGCAGCCAAAATACTTATCAAAAATCCATCATCAGGCCTCAACCCAGCCTCCTCCATTTCATCATACAACCCCGTTGCCTCCTTCACCTGACCCTTCTCAGCATACCCAGATATTATCGTTGTCCACAACACCAAATTCTTCATAGGACACCTATCAAACAACATCCTCGCCATATCCATATCACCCTTTTTACTATAACCACAAACCATAGTAGACCAAGAAATAATATCCCTCTCACCCATTCTCTCAAACACATCAAAAGCCTTCTCCATTTCCCCAGCCTTCGCAAACCCATCCAAAACCGTATTCCAACTAACCATATCTCTCTCGGGCATTTCATCAAACAGTTTCAAAGCACCATCAAAATCACCACATTTAACCAACCCACCAACCATAGAGTTCCAACTAACAACATCCCTTTCCTCCATACCCAAAAAAACCTCCTTCGCCATGTCAACACTCCCACACCTACAATAACAATCAATCAAAGAATTGGGCACAAAAATATCACCATAAAAACCCAATTTTTCAACATGGGCATGCATCATTTTCACCAAACTCAACCATTTACGACCATTACAACCCTTCAAAACAAAAGGGTAAGTAAAATTATCAGGCAAAACACCATTAACCTGCATCTTTAAAAAAGTTTCAATAGCAAGAGAAGTGTTGAAATCATCATTATTATCATTATCATTATCATTATTATTCCTCACATGTGCTCTAATGAGATAGTTATAAAGATGAACATTGGGGTCAGGAACTTGATTAAAGACATTAACAGCAGAAGTTATGTGAGCATTGAGGGAATAAGCAGCGATGAGTTTTGGAGCAATGTAAAGGTCTTGATGAAGAGAGGATTTGATGAGTTGAGCGTGGATTTGTTTAACAAAGTGAAGGTTGGTGCATTTGTGCAGATTGGTGAGGTTATCCTCTAAGTGTTTTCGAAGAGAGAACCATGTGAAGACACGAACACTAGATGAAACTTGCATCATTCTCATCACTATATTCTTTCTATGAAATGAAAGGGTTAAATACAATCTTTTTTCATGTGCTTTCAATGTGATTTCAATTAGGGTTTGCATATATGGATTGGAAGAAGTGGAAGTATATGTTTTTCAAGAAGATATTAAAAATAGTTTTTTATTTGAAACAATTTTTATATTATTTTTAAATGTTTTCTTTTAAAAGTTGTAATAAATTGATCAAAGCTTAAAAAAAAGTTGAATTTATTTATTTATTGAAAATGTAACAAATGGGCCTTAAAAGACTTCCTTTTAGAATAAAAAGAAAATAATTTTCATACACTTAGAGATGATAATTGGACCTACATATCAGGTACATGCAAAAAATACCTAAAACGGATAGGACAAAAACCTGAATTATGGATACATCGTGAACTCGAATAATTATTCACAAAAATAAACGAGTATAGCTATAGGTATTTTAGTACTCACTCCGCGCTGTATTATATTATATATATATATATATATATGGATGGGTATTCGTTGACTCAAGAAGTAACTCTTTGATGAGTTATTTCGCTTAATAATTCAATGTAAATGATAAATTTCATTAATCTAATCATCAAATGTATAGTTTTTATTGACTAGATCAACTCTACAAATTTTTATAAAATTTTAAAACTATTTGACACTTTATTAAATAATTTCAAATGAGCGTATATTAAACTTTTAAAAAATATAAGTAAATATCAATGATTATATATATATTTAGACGAAATTTGATCTCTCTTTACATATTATTATTATTATTATTATTATTATTAAATATCAACAAATATATAAATTTTATTATGATTAATAATATTTAAGCTACCAATCTAAATATATGAATAAAATTACAACAAAAGTTAGTTAAATTCTTCTTAATTTTTTTCGGGTGGAATAAAATATTCCATAACTTAGACATTATAAAATTAACAATTAGTTTCATAAAAAATGGTAATTGGTTTTTAAATTTTGTTTTGTTTCAATTGATATCACTAAATCAAATAAATAGTTGCATGATTCAATATAATTTTGAATAATTTAAATACTTTAGTTTATTATTTTCTTGATTTAATATTATAGAATTTTGAATATTTTCTTAATTGTGTTAAAACGATATGATATTTTGTAATTTAACTATTCATTTCAATTCAAATGCAGATAACGGATACAAACGAGTATGAATAATTAGGTATCTAGAAGATACGAGAATGAGGATTAAGATTGATACTCATGAAGATATCGGTTCAGATACACTTTTTTTTTCTTCAAGTTGCATGTACTATAGTATCTTACCCATTACTATTTATGTAAAACAAAATTACACTATTGACAAATGTCACAAATCACAGCTACTTATATGTATTACTTTGGAAGTAGATGTGATTAAAGTCGATCATAAAGATCATATGATATGATCTTCATTGACTAACATTATAAAAAAATATTTACACTTATATATGCATATAAAAAACGTATGTCAAAAGATGTCAACCTCTTAAATGAATTTTAGTTACTGCGAAGGATTCGTCTCCTCAATTTTGTGTGAGGATCCCTTTTTTTTTTTGGACAGATAAGTAGTAGTAGTAGTAATAATAATAATAATAATAATAATAATAATAATAATAATAATAATAATAATAATAATAATAATAATAATAATAATAATAATAATAATAATAATAATAATAATATGGGCGGGTTCGGTCGGCGATGGGTCCAAATAATCAACCCGAACCCGCCCGACATAACCCTTATGAACCCTTTTTTTTCTTCCACGCGGACCCGATTATCCGTCTCAACCCGACCGCGTCACCCAAATTCAACATGGGTCGGGCGGGTATGGGCGGGTCGAATTATCTTGTCCACCCCTATATAGGTGTATCCACGTAATCACTATCTTTAACTTCCTTCACATGCAAAGTAGTTTGCACAATCAACTTGTTGCGATATTTTGATTAGATCTTAACATTTAATGATAATAATTTGAGAAAATTTTCAAACTTAAAGAACTCTATGCGTAATTTAATAATTTTTAAAGGCTAATGATAAACTCAAAGAATTAAGTGAAAATTGAGCTAAATTTAAAGAATTAAATGCGTATTTTTACCACAGATATATGATCTTTCTAATCTAAAAAAAGAGATGAAAGATATGTTTGAAATTTTAAATTAAGTTAAATAACCTCTAGTGTACTTTGTCTACAAAAATAAATAAATAATTGTTTGTGAACTTAAAAGTTAGCCACAAATTATGCTAAAAGGCCATTAACGTGCAATTTCCTTTACTTTACTTCAAACGATGACGTTGAAGAAGTAAATATGGCCCTCATAAAACATAAGTGCGTTAAATATATAGATAAATTTCAAATAAAAGATAGATTTTTATTGATCGATGATTTAAAATGATAACTACCACTACTAGAAATAAGCTTTTTACCTGCGGATTTTCCTGCGGATTTCCTGGCGGAATCATATTCCCACATAAAACCTTCGTGGATAATTGTTTGCTGAGGATTTTTGAACCGCAGGTAAGATACCTGCGGATAAATCCGCAGGAAAAGTAAATAACATCCGCAGAAAATTAAAACCAAACTCAAGGCATTTTCTTGCGACATTTCCTACAGAAATATATGCAGTATCGTTCCCACAAATATGTTTCGCATACAAATCCGCAGGTATATCCACATTTACACCAAAATACATTTCGCATGAAAATCCGCAGGTAATTTCGCATCAAAATGACTTTCTAAGTATAATCAACAGGATATTTACTTAAATTTCCACAGTCCACTAATCTTTCTGATTTTTTATTTATATGAAAATTTCAACTAAAAATATATGAAAATATTATTATAAAATACATTTTTTAAATATTTAATATTAGTCTTTAATTAAAATACTATTGCAATACATTTTTTATATCATGTTCACAAATCATTGTTACATATTAATTATAATATGATCCAACTATTGCAATACTCCTAAATAAAATTTATATCATGTTCGAAATCATAACTAAGTTTAGATACTGTTGCAGAGATCCCTAAAACTATTTCATATCAAACATTCCAATCAATACACAAAATGTTGAACTTGAATGAAGCTTTTCACCAAGGCTTCCATTTTACATTTACTCATACAATAAAAGGTTAGAATCTTCATGAAAACAGAATTCATGCAGTTTCACAATGTTCCTGTGTCTGATCTTTCCAAGAGTTGAAATCTCAGCTAAGAAGCTTCGGTCGATGCTCGATGTTCCTTCTCCGCACGAATTCAACTTCTTGACAGGCAATAAATTTACCATAATTCATAACAGCTTTGTAGGCAGTTCCACAAGCTCCTCTTCCTATAACTTCAGATTCTTAGTTACAATCATAATCACAATTATTAATTGAGCTTTTAAGTAAAGTATTGGGTACAACTTAAGGTTTGTCTTTTTGATGGGTAAATTCCTACAACTCTCCAAGGTCCGGTTATTATAATTTTTAGCTATTGTGAAGTTCGAAACTCAATTAAGTATTTGCATGACCGTGAGATGCATAAGCTGATTTCAAAAGTATCATATTCACTCCAAAATTATATGAACTATTTTTCCTAAAGCAAAATTTCACACATCACCTGTCAATCAAGACTTTCCAAACAATAGAAATGTAAAATAAAATAAAAACTAACCATGAAATAGGAGCAAAACGATACTTACAAAGTTGCCTACGAAGTAGCCTTTCCTTTCCATCCATCAACTTCCAAGGTAGATTGTATTCTTTCCATCAAATAAATAGGTAGATTGTATTATTTTAGGATCTTCACGGTAGCTTTCATAACACCGACCCCATCTTGGATCTCTTTAAACCTATCAAAACAATATAAGACAGTGCAAAAATCTTAGTATAAGTTGATTGATGGCATTAAAATTTGGTGGTATTTACTTACTGCTACACAAGGTGCATAAACATACTGAATTCCTGTTGCTCTAACTTCAAGTGCAGTTGCAGCTCCAATTCTCTTGACTAGTTCAGGGTCCCTAGCAGCAAAATTGAAATATTCATTATTATCATTTATAAGAAGAACATCATTGACTTGAAGCAATCAATCCAATCTTAACTAACAAAACAAAAAGCAAGCAATCTTAATTCTCAAAATCCAATCTGTTGTTAATTGTAGCTAAAAATCAAGACAGTAAGATGAAACCCAAAACTTTAATCAAATTATCACAAAAGCATCAGACAACATTATGACCATAATACTCTACTTATATATCACTTGATAATGAAACCTCTATATATTAACTCAGACAAAAAATATGAAATTTAAGTGACTGCTGCAAGTGAAATTTAAATGTACATTACCCATCGTTGTTGTCGTTTATGTAAAATAAATGCATATACCAAAATGTTAAATACCTGAATGACATAATTTCCATATTGATCCTGTGCTAAAGTGCAGACAGATTGCATGATTTCTTCCATGATAATTTCTTGGGTATTTAGATCATCACAATGTTCTAGAACCCTCTGTTAGCATCCATGTAAACTGTTAATTATCAAATAACATGCTAAAAGAAATAAAGCTCATACTGCCTCAATAGAAATGGTCGAACCTGAATAACTCTGCACCCATAAGGATGGGTAGAAAGCGCAACAACTTGCCCATAAAAAGATGAGACGATAAACTGAATTCTATCTTGAGGAACACACTCTATACACTTCTGAATAACATGGTTTCCATTAGGAAAGAAGTGCAAACAATGAAGCATAACACTTATTTATCAATACAAAATTTGAAACAATAAAACAAAAAAGGGGCAGATAGAAAGAAGTAAAAAAGAAACTAAGGAAATAACCACCTTCCCAATTAACTTCAATCTTAAAGGCTCAGAGTAAGTACATACTCAAGGAAGAAAGGTTCTTTCACTGTGCCTATAATACCAAAAAGTGTATTTGGTTTGCACAGCACAGCCATTTGACAGGGATGAAATTTCAGTTCAAGGTATTTAGACTATGTTACAAACACGAAATAAATCTTACAAGTGCATGTAGACAGAGCAGCCCTAGCCTATCTAATAAATAAATCAAACATTGAAACACACATAATGTTGACATAAATACAAGTAATGAAGGAAAGATAATTTCAATCTTTATCAAATGACACACATATCTGTTTTATACGGACTGATCATCATTTTTCTCGTTCGAAAACATTTGTTCAAATCTTGAAAAACCTTAAATCAGCAATTGCATGGACACATTGCATCCTGAAAAACAAATTTGAACCTTGTACAAATAAACAGAACCAACAGTTTTGCATCATAAGCATCCAGATTTCAAACAACATGATTAATGCTTCCATTTCCAAATTTTATACCATTCCAAATTGTATGAAAGCAGCTAGGATTAACCAATGGAGAAATCTATTTAGAGTAAAATAAGAACAAGAAGCCGGCAACTAGCAGTAGATGTGCATTCAAGCATCGAGATTATAAGCAGAATCAATTAGCAGTAGTAATAGCATAACAAATATGAAAATATCAAAGGAACACAACAATTAAAAATATTCCATCAGTGTGTAATGGTGAACACGTATATGCATAAAGTTGATAGTATAGGCAGCAAGGCTTTGAAACCTCAAGGAATTTAAGCAAGTTCAATAAACACAAATGCATAAACCTAACTTAGAAATTAAACATTCATAGATACACATACAGTTAGAAATCAATATGCAGAAATTAAAGTTACTACTACTTCTTTTAGACATACATAGTTGGATGCTTGAAAAACAGTGATTCACTAAAAGCTTGGTCATGTTAATGTCTAGGGCATTATGCAATAAAGTTCTTACTTATTTTTATCATAGTCATTAGCAGCAAAGTTTGACCAAAATTATTGATGTTTATCAAATTCAATTGTAACCTTCATTCAGCATATAGATTTGACAGTTTATATATATAGCACAAGCATTATAACTTGTGGTGGAAAAGCCACATAGATAAAAGCATGACAGTGTATATCCATTTTCAGTTAAAGACAAGCAAACAAGTTTTTTATTTATTTATAATATATTCTAATAAACACACATTCATGATTCTAACAAGCATTATTAAAACATGCATCTTCACCTGCAGACACAAATAAATGCCGAATGATGACAACACATCTAACTACACTGTTTAAGAAATTATAGTACAAATTAAGGAAATATTCTAAATAATTAAGGAAATTATTGTTTTCACTGCGCAAATGTTTTCACCAAATAATTGTTGAGCCAGCATATCAGGTGCTGACAGCCACTTTAACATCCAATTTCTAATGTCCTGCTGGTTTGGAACATGTAAGCCGAAGGTGGCCGAAAATCAAACAGCCAAGCCAGCTAGGTACTATATAAATAAATGATCAATATCTTCCATAGCAGAGCGACATAGAGGGGTAGTTCATGTCTAGACTAATATCAGCTCTGATATTGTTGCATCGGCATGCAGTCCCACAATCGGACTTTGAAGTTTAAAATCTTTATGGTCAGGAGGAATCCAATTGTCTTTGAGAGATATAAGTGTATTAGAGCATAAGATAACAAAGATAGTACCAAAGCTAAATGATTTGCAAACATATTATATTATCATAGCAAAATATGTGTATCATGATGACATAATGAGGGCATGAAGCATATATTTGAATCAACTTCAAAATTAGATAGAAAGATAAATAGAACACAACACAATAGTACTTAATCTCATAATACACAGATAGCACAAGATGCAAGCAGCAGAGGAAACGTCATTACCTAAAAGTGTAGAGGAAACACTAACCAATTTGTCTCCAAAATCATCAATCACAGTGCAACTGGTTAGGGAGTTTCACTGAATTTTAAATTAGGCATTACACAGATCAAGTTAGAAACATCATTTCCTAAACCCTAAGCGAAGTTAAAATCAACTTCAACTCAAATCTCTGACTCTAAACAAACACAAAATCAAGTGAATCAGAAAATCGAATTGAAATGTACCAAGATTAATGTCGCAGACTAACGAGAAAGTAGCATTAGTGATAGAATCAAATACCTCAATAAATTGAAACTGAAATCGACTTAAAAAGCTGAGAAAGATTTAAGGAATGAGAAGCGCAAATCAACGTAAATGAGAAGCGCTGAAGGTCCAGAAAGTTACGAAGAAGACGAAGTTGAGACAAACCCACACCTAATCGGAAAATTTTGGGAGCTATGAGTAATCGAAGTGAAGTGTGAAGTGAAGATTGAAAGTGAGATTTACCGTTGAGTGTAAGATTTTTCGGCGATCTGAAAAATGGAGCTTCGGAAATTCGCGGGAACACAAGCGTGAAACAAAGCGTGAAAGGTGAGAAATGAAATGAGAAAATAAAGGAAACAAGTTAAAGATAGATTCAGCGGAGCAAAAAATAAAATGAGAAATGAAATGAGAAAATAAAGGAAACAAATTAAAATTAAAATTAAAATGAAATGAAGCGGTGAGATATGTGAGAAATAGGGATGATAGACTCACCAGAGCAGTGACGAGATTTAATAGGCACACTAAACCAGGTTATTATATCGAAATTTTGGTAAAAACAAATATCATATGCCTATAATTTGAAGAATGAGATTATATCAAATGTATTTAAAAGCAAACCTACACCTAATCAAATTGAATTTTCTTCTATAAATAAAGATGTGTTCGGGTAAATATAGCGGGTGCGGATTAATTGTCATCTCTAACTGTGGAACTTGTCTTATTTTTTTAATTTGTTTAAAAAACAATTCTACTTTATTTATATAAAAATAAAAACTATTTCATTTATATAAAAATAAAAACATAAAAATTGGCCTGCATTTGCTGCAGAGATTTCTTCGAAAATTTATTTAATTATGATAGATAAAAATTTATTGATATTGATAGATAAAATTTTAATTATGAAAACAGTTTATTTAATTACTAAGTTCAAAATTAAATAGATAAATTTACCAAAACTCTTTAATTCATTGAATTTAATAAATAATATATATACTATAAAATTTAAAAATTTAAATAATATTAAGGGGGCGAGTTCGGGTCTTAAGTGGATATCAACACCGCAAACACGTTTCTACCATGAATTTTAATTTTTGAAAAAATCTATACCCTTAATCGCACCCAATCAAAGTAGATTTTCCCTCCAAATCAGGACATGTTCGGATGAGTAATGCGGATGCGAATTATATTTTTATCCTAACCGTGAAACATATCTTATTTTTTTTTTAAAAAATTCAATTTATTTATATAAAAATAAAAACTACTTTTTATAAAAACATAAAAATTGGCATAAAAATTTTCCTGCGGAATTTTCTTCGGAAACGACACTAGTAGAGTTTGCTGCGGAATTTCCTACGGACATTTCATGAGGAATTTTACCGCAGATAATTCCTTAGGAAAATGATGAATTTTGCTGCGGAAACCTGATCGCATGTACATCCCCAGCAAACAAAAACTTTACCTGCCGTTTTACCAGCGGAATATGTCACCGCAGGAAAATTCTTAAGAGAAGGAAAATCCTCACGTATTACCTGCGGATATTGTTCCGCAGCAAATTCCGCAGGTAAAACGTTGATTTCTAGTAGTGTACACATACGTATTTATTGAGGAAAAGCGAGATATTATTTTATGTTTTAGTTGTTTTATTTAATGTTTATGCAATTTTATTTTAAGGAAAACACAGCCTACTATGCATTGGCGGATCTTAACAAGTTTTATTGGGGAGACGAGGGACAATATAAAATAGATTATATATAAAATATTTTTAATTAATTTTATATATTTTTGGTGTAATGGTAAGTTTAATTTTTAGGTGCATTAATAGTACCCGATTAGAATCCAAGTATTTACAATTTTGTCAAACAAACTACTATATTTACAATAAAAATAACAAAAACCATTGTTAGGAAGAGTTGAACCAAGGACATAAGGTTTATAAAAATCTCTTTTGCCATAAGTCACTTCATAATTTAATATTAGGCTTAATTGCAGTTTTAGTCCCCCTATTTATACTGATTCACGAAATTAGTCCCCTTATTTTAAAAGTCGACAGTTTTGGTCCCTCCCTCAGATTTTTAAACTAAAAAATGACGATTTGATATATTTTAAATGACGTGTCATACAATTCTATGATATAGAACCACCTAGATTCATTAATTATTCATATGTCATTAATCAAATTAAAAATACGAAAAAAAATTCGAAGTTGAAAGTTAAGTTTTTATGACGTTTTATTCCAATTTAATGGTTGTTAATCACTCTACATCATCGTATCATATGTCATGTTATTTAAAACATCTCACGTCATCATTTTTTAGCTAAAAAATCACAGAGAGGGACCAAAACTGTCGACTTTTAAAATAGGGGGACCAATTTCGTGAATCAGTATAAATAGGGGGACTAAAACTGCAATTAAGCCTTAATATTATAAGTGAAACATTGGTTATACATACGATATATAATAGATAAATGTTATTGTAGGTATACCTATTTTTACCGAACAAGAAAATTTTGGGATGGCCGTGACCTTCCTGTCATAACTAAGCTCCGCGCATGCTACTATGGAAATTATAACAATAGTATTAGGACCTAAAATTCAACTTTCAATAACCCCAATAATTAATGTTAAGTGTGCTTTCGTTCTTCTCAGCCAACTCAACAATCTACCTAAAGGAGGAATTTATTCTTTATATTTCAACAAAATGGATATATCATTTATATTTTGTTTTGTTTGACTATGTTTAATAATAATGAAATTTAATATGGTTATACTAAGACTATAATTTTGGAATTGTGAAACACAAGAAGATAATCATATTTTATAAATTACTCCTTCTGAAATGAAATATAAACAAAATTAATAGTTGAAAAATTGATATATTTGAACTAAATTTTTAACAAAATACAACAGCTTTTCAACTGCCAATTTTACTTATATTTCATTATAGAGAAAATAATTTGTTAATATTTTTTGAGGCAAGTTATTTTGTTAATATTGTCTATATCTATTATTATTTGCGTTTGCAATTTCAATTCCAACATGTGAATCATCAAATCTTCTTTCAATTTATTAATTTATATTTGTTCTTCTTTCAAAGTTTTGATGTATAGCATGAAACATGGTACACAAAGAACAAATCAACAATCTGAAAAAAATATCTATTACCGAAATGATCAACCAAAGAAGCTCACATGCATGTTGCATTTTTAGACTTTAAACCTAATAAATTAGAAGAACATGACAAAGTTTGTCACACTTAAGGTCTAAGGTTGTATTTGTTATTCGTAAAATTCAAATCCACGTTTATTTTTCAAATTACAATAGATGTATGTCATAATTTTCTACTGAGAGTGAATAGTAGTCCTTGATTGCATGATCTCATAACATAGTTATAACTTTTATCATTAAATAACTATTTATTTTACTGTCACTATAAAAATGTATACACTGTCAATACATGATCATTAATCTCATAGTTATTTGTATAGTTCCATCACACCTAAGATGGAGAAAGCACGACAAGCAACTTGAAGCTTAGAAAATCCAGATTGTTTACCCAAATTCTCATATTCTTTTGGAGTTCTTTCCCTTCCAACACCCGTGAGAAACATGATGTTATCAATATTTGAAATCAGTTGAGATGCACTTGTTGGTTCTGGGTCTTCTTGTTGTGTGAGTTCAATGATGATGACTTTTCCATTTGGAGATAATGCTTTGTGACATTTGCTTAAAATTTGTATGCATTGTTCATCCGACCAGCTATGACATATAGACTAGAACAATAAAATCAAGGGATACAAAATATTTTTGTAAGCACAATATATCTTAAAAGAGAATAAATGAGGTTATAAAGATTTATAATTGAAGCAAATAAGTGTATTTTATTTTAGGTTTAAATATATGATTGGTACATGTAATTATGCGCTTTTTAGTTTTAGTTTTTATATGTTTTTTTGTTTGATTTTAGTCCTTATAATTTTTTTTTGATCATTACTATTTTATTTTAGTCCATGTAAAATTTGTTTTTACTGGAATGAATTCTTGCAATATATATAATATTTAATTTTAATTCTCAATTATTAGCGATATAAGAAATTGCATGAACTAATTTCAATAAAAAATTAATTTTATTAGGACTAAAATAAAAATAAAAAAACAAAACAAAAATATTTATATAAAAAAGACTAAAAAATATATTTTAACCTTTATTTATAATATATATAGACGAACACACCAACCTTAAGTATTATAGCATCTCCTTGTGGAACACTTTCGAAGACATTTCCTTCAACATGTTGAATCCCTAAATGAATTTTGACAATTTTCAATTAATACACTTTGGGAAACTTGAAAATATAGAAGTGAAACATTTAATATAATATTGAGATATAATAATTAACACTAGCTAGGTTACCTAAAAAGGGTGGTGCATTTTCAATCACTTGTGGAAGGTCAAAATTGATTGCCTTTATAGTTGGGTATTTGGCTATAATCATTTTGAGAGTTTGTCCATTGCCACCTCCTACATCAACCAAAGTTGATACCCCTTCAAATCCTTTGTATATGTCAAGGATTCTTTTCATGTGAATCATGGACTTATCAGTCATTGATTTGTTAAATATGTGGTTTAATTGTGGAACTTTTCCAAAGTACTCATATATAGATATCCCATTAACTTTCTTGAATAGATTAGCATCTGGATCAATTACTGCTTCCTTCAAATTCAACCTACATTACAAGTATGATTTTTGTATATATTAACATGCTCAATATTTATGATAGTTCTATGGTCAAGGCTAATCAAAATGTTATATGGTAAATGTAAAAATCAATTTTTTCTTTACAAAACGGACTTACATATATTTAGAGATAAAAATTGTAATATATATATATATATATATATATATATATATATATATATAATGAAAATATTATTGGAAGAACTACTTCATACCTATTGTTATTTTGATAAAAAAAAAAGAAACAAAAAATTTATAAATAAATTGAGACGCATAATTACAAGTAGGGGTAGAAATATAGATGCCTACAATTTAGCTTACATAAGATATAGATAAGAATTTTTCGCAAAATTAGAAAATGTTAGAGGATTTAAAAAGAAAATATTTAATTAAAAATGTTAGATTACTGACTAGCTAATCGGCCCAAACCTAATTATAATTGTAGTAAATGTCGATATTATTAATACTAACCACACGTCTGAAAAAGCAAGACGAGATATACATGATATGAATGATCCCAAATAACCACCATCATTTTCATTATTAACAAAATATTTTCCACGAGATGTGATTCCATAAAGTCTCACAATGCTACCATCATCATCATTGGTTCGAGTAGAAATAGACAGAAGAGAGTAGCTAACAAGCAAGCGCAACATACGATCGAGCCTATTTGGCAACTCAGAGTGTTGTGTTGGTAACTTTGAAGCAACCTCAAAAACTGACATGAATCCATTAATACTTTCCTTGGCTATGATATCAAATAAATTGAGTTCAATTGCAGCATTAAGAACTGCAGGAAACACCAAATTGGAAACTAGCACCATAGCTAAGAGGGTATCATCATCACTTTGTGGTGTGAGAGTTTCCACTACATGCTTCTTTTTCTCATTGGAAAAGGAACTCATGTTTTTTTTTTTGGATACTATTTTGTGATGTGTGTGTGTGTTTTACTTTCCTCAAGTGTTGTCTTATATATATAGTTGGATTTGGCACTGTACACAAGAATTAATTCTTTCTTGCTCACTACGTGGTTTGGTGGATTTTAATATATTATCAGTGGTTTAAATGTATTTTTAGTTTTTTATTTTGTTTAAAATTAACTTTTAGTTTCTATTTTTTAAAAATTAGATTTTAACTTTATTTTTTATAATTTGTGGGATTTTGTTGGTCCCCTCCATTTTTCATATTGTGTTGTTCATTATAGATGTGACAAAATAGAATTGTATTTAACGTTTTTCTCTTTTGTTTTACAATATTTGTGTATGTGCACTACAAAAAAAAAAAAATCTACTGTGACACTTAACTTTTAGTGATACATCTTTGTTTGTCACTATAGTTACTTTTAGCTACAAAGAGACTATCACCTATTCTAATTTAATATCAATATATAATAACTTAAAAAAAATTGAAATATTCACATCCGAAAAATCAATTAACCCCTTCACCAAAAAATCATTTCATGCAACAACAATTCACCCCTTCAAAAATCAACTCACGCAACAACAATTCATGCAACAACGCCTTCATCTCAGAAATTGTCAAAGTTGATTTTCGTTCTTCAACTACAACAACCCTTCATTCTCATTTCGATCTCTGAAATTATTTTTCCCTATTTCTTCTCTTCTCAATTTGTTTCCCTATTTTATCTCAGAAATTTTCAAAGTTGATTTTTGTTTTTCCGTTGAAGAAGCTTTTCCCGATTTCGTCATCATTTTTTCGATTTCGTTTTCAATCAATTCCTTCAATTTCCTCTTCAATCGATTTCATCTTCAATACGTATTCATCTTCAGTCGGATTTCTCTTACGAATCAGCGATTTACAATTTACGATTTACTATTCAGACTCAACAATTCAGATTCAGTGATTTAGAGATTCACGAGTAAGTGAAAATTATTTTTCCTCTATTAGCAATTTGCATTGGTTGAATGATTTGATTGATTTTAGTATTTTATATTTTAAAACTGATTTGAGGTTCTTCTATTTTCATTTTTAGAGAATAGATAATGAAAAAGCAAAAAACAAATATGGAGTTTCTCATATTCAAACTCAGGTTTGATTGAAGGATTTTGTTGAAATAATATCATGTATTGCAGCTTCTTAACTCTTGTTCTTTGAGCCGATTGTCTATTTGCCAATATTCTGATCATCATATGCAAACACATTAATTATTCTGCCAACCACTCATGTTTCAATTGCTGCAATTTCATTCTGATTAATCATAAACCAGAAACTGATACCAGAAAAATAAATGAAATTTTTTCTGATGTATGTATTATATAATATATATGAAGAACATTTTCTCCCTATAGAACAATGCATAAACACTAAATTGTCTCATTCACTCAATAATAATACTAGAAAAATTACAGCAGTGTTGTAATACAACACAAGTACTAATACAAAATCACCAAATTGCAGCAGTGTTGTAATTTATGTGTTTTTATCTATATTCGGATCCTGTTTGATGATAGATACACAAACACACACACACACAAATATATATATATATATATATATATATATATATATATATATATATATATATATATATATATATATATATATATATATATATAGATACTTGCATTATAGTGTTGTTTTAGTGTGGAAAGAGATATATGCTGAGCAAACTCTTTTACCTGCATTAGGCCAAGCTGTAGTGTACACTGAAGAATGTCCCTCCAACAACTTCCCCACTGCAGCTGGACTGGCTTCATCAGCGGCTAGTTTTGCTTGTCTTGGTAATACACTTTTATACTGATTTCCTTAAGCTTTCTTTCATTCATTAGTTATTATCAGTACCAAAACAAATTGGATTTCGTTAGTGGTTATCGGCTAGTACTTTTGCGGTCTTCCACCATTTCCCCAAATTGCAAAACCATTGGCAGTTTGCACATTCAATTCAATATTATACAAATCACCAGTTTACCATGCATTTGAGCTTAATGCAGGTTGCATTGCATGGGTATTTATCCACCAAATATGGTTTTGATTGATTAGCTGCTTTAGCAGGTTTAATATCTAAATCAAACAGGTCACATATTAGTTTTAAAGTTGCATGTGACAAGAAATAGGTTTGAGGATCTAGGAATTGTATGAAGTAGGCTTAATCCCATTATAGTGTATCAACCAGACTAAGATAAAGAACTATAAGAAGAAAATTAGAGGGAAGAGAACGACATTCAACTTTATAGTCTCATTATTGAAAACTCTTGAAGGTGACTCCTACAATTTTTCCTATTAATATTTTGGTTATTCTAGGCAAATATGGAAAGGACAATGATAAATAAACTTTGACCAGGAAAACAAAATTGTTGGTAGTGATGATAGATTTCCAGTGGATA
Organism: Cicer chorassanicum; assembly: GCA_037974735.1. Taxonomy (NCBI): domain Eukaryota; kingdom Viridiplantae; phylum Streptophyta; class Magnoliopsida; order Fabales; family Fabaceae; genus Cicer; species Cicer chorassanicum. The sequence goes on along the minus strand of JBBPBP010000003.1, from coordinate 44,294,611 downwards.
TTGGATTCAAGTAACAATTGGCCTGAATTGCATTGTATGCTAGCCATAATTTAGGGACTAAAGTATTGAATTATCAATAAGTTTTCTATGAAGTAATATTGCTATTAATTATTTCACCATGTAGAACTTTTCCCAGATAAACAGACTTATTCAGTGTTTCATGTTTAATGTCTCATGGTTTGGATTCATAGAGGACCTTAATCTTTATTCATTAATCTTTTGGTATATTGCTTCTAATTTTATATTCTTTAAGGTGTTATGCACATATGTACAACTTTTTTTTTTGTTATTTTCCTTTCTTTATATTTAAGTTTTATTTATTAACTTTTTGTGTTATTTCATTCAATTTTTTAGTTTATTGTATTGAATTGAATGGATAAGAGTTGGATATCCTACAACCCTAATAACTCTCTTAATAAAGAGAAGTACATTAGAGGAGTTATTAATTTTCTTGATTTTGCATTTGCAAAATCAAATTATGGAAAAATTTTATGTCCTTGCGACAATTGTGTCAATTGCCATGTTGTTAAATGTTGTAATTGACTATGACACTTTGTGTTAAATGTAGGAAGAACTAAAGAAGCATATGATAGAGGAGGCAGAAAGCTCAAATAATCCTCAAACCATTCATGATTCTACAAACTGGAAGAATGCTATTTACTCAAAAGTTAAAGGGCCTGAAAAAAGAGGACTTGAGCGTTGTCTTGGCAAGATTGCTCGACACGCAAGTTCTAGCTCTAACTCTCATGCTAACCATATAGTTAAAACATTGGAGAATTTGCTTGGAAATCTTGTTTCCGTTCTCCAAGTAAGGTGTTCTGAAGATCCACAAATTAATCAGGTTTTACAAGTTGTAGCTGAATTGGTATAATTTATGTCAAATGATAATTGATAACTCATGACTATTAAGATTATGTCACAAACATTTTGATTTTTGGTGGTTCTATATAGGTGAATGGAGATAACATTGGGTAGGGTTTTGGGTTTCACATTTTGTTTTTTGAAACTCACTCGTGACCAGGTTCTCTCTCTTTACTTGATTTTGGTTTATTATCAAAATTTTGATTTTTCTTATTAAACGAGTTAATATTGTTGTGATTTCTCTGAAATTTGATGCAGGAATTGAAATGGCAGCGAATTCTTCTAATGGAGATTACCAAACAATACCTAAGCAACCTCCTTTGCCATCTCCCCTGCGTTTGCCCAAATTATTTCAGGTCAGAACAAAATTCAGTTTCAACACTGCCATGAAAATTGTTGAATGCATATGTTATTCTGAATGGGAAATAAAATGCAATCACAACAAACTTAGATAGTAGAAACTATTTAGTATCAATTGTTTGGGTCCTCCATGTCTCTCAACTATCAATAGTACATACTCTTCATGTCTTTCTTAACTAATTATTATGAATCTGCGATGATACTACACACTTTATTATTTAAATATTAATTTAGTTTGAAAATAATTTAAAATGTAAGTCCTATTTTTATTTTATTTTAAAATAGAGTGCAAAAACACTACATGGTTAACCTGACATTTTAACTATGTTAGCATCATAAGTTAATCACCTAATAATTTGCAGCACTCTAAAGTAATATTAAACATTAAAGAAAAAAATATAAGAGGCTTGGGAGGACTATATCAAAACTCAAGAAAACAATACACCAAGTATTGCCTCATTGAAACCTTACCCAAAAAACCCAGATAAAACCATGGCGAAGAGAAAAATAGTGTACTATGTACAAACAACCATCAACAAAATCTATATTCATGGTGGCCAATTCTATTTCTATTGAAAACATCAACAATATTAGAAGGAAAAATATTTGACCAATGACTTTTAACAATGTGAAGTCCCAAATTATCAGTCTTGTTCGCACATTGATTTCCTTATATAAAAATATGAGATTTAGAAAACTTCATTCTTTTAATCATCTTAAGACAATTAAGTCATCTACTTCTAATGGACCAAGTAACAAGGCTATTATTCATAAAATTCAAATTTGTCCATTGCGAATTAAATTCAATCCCATAGAAATCTCCACTCATTCTTATAAGTTATTTCAATAGCAAATATAACTCTCGTAAGCTCAACATGTGGTGCAATTGTAATCCCTAAATTCAAAGCAAAATAACCCATGGAAATAGCATAGTTGTCCCAAAATATACATCAACAAGCAGTAGGACCAGGACATCCATATGCAACACTGATATTACATTTAATCTAGTGCTCTTTGGGGATGACGCCAAATCACCTCCTTGATGATATGCGCTTTAGGAAGATGAGCTCTAACTTTGAAGGACTTAAGAATTTTAAATTCTTGAAAAGAGTTGAAGATTGTGCTAGATGTGTGATTGTCAGATAAAGATATATTAACAATAATTATGTTGATAATAGTATGAAAAACCAGACTCCTGCCTTCAAATCGAGCTTGATTTCTGCAATATCAAATAGTATCAATAGTAAATATTATGCTAGCCAAAATAACATCTCTACATTGACGTGACGGACCTTTGTCACATATGACAAAGAGATTTGAGCCGAACAAATATCAATTTGCAAAAAAAATAAATAAATAGGGACTAATATTCAAATTTTGAAACATATAGAGTAAAAATTATAAATTTGAAAAATTATAGGGACCATTTAATGATTAATATTTTATAAAGTACATAAGGAATCCCAAAATTCTCTCATCCAAACATACTCTAAGAAAAATTAAATTATCTTAATATCCATTTTTAGAAAACAATAGTTGATGTTTAGTCTAAATAAAAAATGAATAGGATGATAATTTACATCAATTAAAACATAAATGTGTGTAAATTAACAAATTTTAGATAGTGTAAATTACATCAATAATCATTCATTTAGGTAGTTTTTTAAAAGAAATGGTTGAGTTTATGATCCAAAACAAAAGTGTGTCCGTGATAATTTACCCCAAACAAAAATTGTATGTTTGTAAATTAGCAAACCATATATATATATATTGAGAAAAACTAGAGATAATTAGAGATAACTATCTCAATAATGCGGAATATTTTTTCGTATCTGTGCAGATAAATGGTCAAATAGAAAATACAATTCCAAGAGCAATAATAATTGGGAGAAAATTAAATATGAGGTAAATACAATTTTAACGTGGAAAACTTTCCTCAAATTGAGAAAATAGAAACCACGGGACCTAGTCCAGTAAAAACTTCCACTATAATAATTCATCGGTACACCAGAGTCTTCCTAATAATAATAGAGAATGTCAATCACTATTCCTAATAACAATATGGAATATCAAACACTCTTCCTAATAACAATAGGGAATATCAATCAACAATGTTTTGATTTTTTTTTTTGCCTTAGGGATTTGAGATCCCTTTCCTTCCTTTTATTTTCTTTTACATGGGTCAAGCCCAATAAACCATATATTTTTTTTAATAATAATAATAATAATAATAATAATAATAATAATAATAATAATAATAATAATAATAATAGTACTAATAAAATTGGTGGGTTCCACTTGGGGAGTGAGCCCACCCAACAAATCTCCCCCTCACGACTCAAGTGGGAAAGTACTGCTCAACCATGTCGGCCTTCTTTCTACAGTATATCATCTTCGACACAAGCAAGATCTTCGTCATCATATCTGAATCATTCTCACAAGTATGAATCTTCTCAATTAAAAATGATTTCATTTCTAGTGCGTCTCGTATCCAATGATACCCCACCTCAATATGCTTCGACTTTGCATGAAAAGTCGGATTCTTGCTAAGATGGATTGCACTCTGACTGTCGCAGAATAGCACAAACTTGTCTTGCTTGAGGCCTAACTCATGTAGGAATTTCTTCATCTACAAGAGTTCTTTGGAAGCTTTAGTTGCTGCAATGTACTCAACTTCAGTAATGGATAAAGCAACACACTTTTGTAATCTTGATTGCCAAGACACAACTCCCCCTGCAAACGTTGTCATATATCCAGAAGTAGATTTTCTAGAATCAAGATCACATGCCATATCTGCATCTGTGTAGCCATCCAACACAGGTTCACCACCTCCATAGCATAAACACACTTTGGAAGTGTCTCTGAGGTATATGAGAATCCACTTCACGGTTTGTCAATGATCTTTACCAAGATTAGAGAGAAACCGACTAACAATTCCAACTGCATGAGCAATATCTGGACTTGTGTATACTATAACATACATCAAACTACCAACTGCGAATGCATAAGGAACCTTCTTCATCTCTTCTTTGTCTTTCTCACTTGTAGGACATTGATCAGAATTCAATTTAAAATGAGTAGTAAGTGGAGTAGTAACAGGTTTACAATTGCTCATGTTAAACCTCTCTAATACTTTCTCAATGTAATTGTGTTGAGACAACCACAATTTATTATTCTTCCTATCACGAGTAATTCTCATGCCCAGAATTTGCTTTGCAGGACCCAAGTCTTTCATTGCAAAAGACTTGTTCAAATCTTTCTTTAAAGATTGAATCTTTTTAGTGTCATGACCAACAATCAACATGTCATCCACATATAACAGGAGAATAATATAATCACCATCAGAGAATTTCTTGAGAAACACACAATGGTCAGAAATAGTTTTACCGTACCCATGTTTCTCCATGAAAGAATCAAATTTCTTGTACCATTGTCGGGGTGCTTGCTTGAGCCCATACAAGCTTTTCTTCAATTTACACACAAACTGCTCTTTACCTCTGACTTTGAAACCCTTTGGTTGCTCGATATAGATCTCTTCCTGCAAATCACCATGAAGGAATGCAGTTTTCACATCAAGTTGTTCAACTTCTAGGTTCAAGCCAACTGCAAACCCAAGCACAACTCAGATAGAGGCATCTTCACCATAGGTGAAAAAATTTCATCAAAGTCAATACCTTTTCTATGATTAAAACCTTTCACAGCCAATCTTGCTTTGTATCTTGGTTGATAACTATTCTCTTCTACCTTTATCTTGTATACCTATTTGCTCTTGAGTGCTTTTCTGCCATTAGGCAACTTTACCAAATCAAATGTGTGATTCTCATGCAAGAAATTCATCTCTTCTTGCATGGCCTTAAACCACTTCTTTATCAACATTTGTAATAGCTTCTTGATAGTACTCTGGCTCTCTACTATCAGTGATCATCACATACTCGTGTGGAGGATATCTTTGAGAATGTTGTCGTTCTCTATTAGATCTTTTCAACTCAAACTCGTCTAGTGGCTCCGCTAGTACCTGCTCATCTTGGTGAGGCACATGATCATCAATTACATTCTCATCATCTACCTGTATATATCCCCCATCAACAAAAGTTTCTACAGGGGGCTTAGGCGCAACATCAATGTAACTTCTAGAATTTGGTTTCTGTTTCTCACCTTTATCAAAATCTTCAATAGTCTGGTCTTCAAGAAATATCACATCTCGGCTTTTGATAATTTTCTTGACAACCGGATCCCACAATCTATAACCAAATTCTTCATCACCATAACCAATGAATATACACTGTTTGGATTTACTATCAAGTTTGGACCTCTCATCTCTTGGAACGTGAACAAAACATCTGCAGCCAAACACTTTCAAATGACGGTAAGAGACATTTTTCCCCATCCACACTCTATTTGGAACATCACCATCAAGTGGAATAGAAGGAGAAAGATTGATCAAATTCACTGCAGTTTTCATTGCTTCACCCCAAAAAGATTTCGATAATTTTGCATTAAAGAGCATACATCTGATTCTGTTATTAATCGTATGATTCATTCTCTCTGCAACACCATTATGCTGAGGTGTCTTTGGAACTGTTTTCTCAAACCTGATTCCATGTTCTCTACAATACTCTTCAAACGGACCTCTGTATTCAACACCATTATCTGATCGAACATATTTCAATTTCCTTCCCTTTTCTCTTTCAACACTTGCATGAAAATGCTTGAAGACTCCAAGTACCTGGTATTTAGATTTCAAAGGAAAGACCCACACTTTTCTAGAGTGGTCATCAATAAAAGGAACAAAATACGATGCACCACCAAGAGATTTACTATCCATTATACAAACACCAGTATGAACTAAATCAAGAATATTTTGCCTCATATGAAGAAAAATTTTCTTCGCAAGTATATTGAGTCTTTTTTCACTCAAGTGACCAAGGCGCATATGCCATAAATAAGAAGAGACGTCTTCAATTGCATTCACTTCTTCCTTGCATAGCTTCGTAGGCATCCTATAGAGAGAAGTGGAACTTTTCTCATTTGCAACCACTAGGGACCCTTTGGTGATTTTACATATACCACTACCACCAAAGTAAGTGTGATAACCCTCAATATCCAAGGCTTTCACCGAAATCAAATTGAGACGAATATCAGGAACATGTCTAACATTCTTCCACTGAAGCTTGCAACCAATCCCAGTTTCAACCCAAACATCTCCCATACCAATAATTTTACATACTCCTTCATCTCCCATTTTTACCATGCCAAAATCACCAACACTGTAAGATGAGAAAAAATCACGCCTAGGATTAACATGATATGAGGCACCCGAATCAATAATCTAAGTTGAATCTTGGCATGCAAGGTTTATGAAATTATCATCACAAACAATGTAGACATTACTAACAGATGCAACTGCTGTTGTATCTTTATTATTTTTCTTCTCTTTGTCTTCATCTCTTTCCCTTGATTGATCTCTCTTAAGGAACCTACAATTTCTTTTTATGTGACCTGCTTTGCTACAATGATAGCATATCACTTCTTTTCTAGTCCTCGACTTGCTTCTTGACTTGCTACGACTTTTAGAGTTGTCGTGTCTATGGAAGTTTCTAGATTGACTTCTCCCCCGTGACTCTGTAACTAGTGCTTCTGACTTTGAGGAAGAACCAATCAAACCACGTTCCTTTCTTCGAGCTTCTTCATTCAACATACTCTCTTTAACTGTTGACATTTTCAGCGTTCCACTTGGAGTTGAATTGGTCAATGTCACAATAAGAACTTCCCAATTATCAGGCAAAGAACTCAACAATAACAACGATTGCAACTCATCATCTAATTTAATTTCAGCGGTTGTCAATTGATTCACTGTATTCTGAAAAATACTAATATACTCTGCCATTGAATCCCTATCTTTGTATTTCATATTCACCAGCTTCCGAATCAAGAATGCTTTATTTTGCACATTCTTTCGTTTATACAACTCTTTTAATTTTTCCCACATCTTGTTAGCATCTATTTCAGTTTCAACATGCGGATATACACTCAGATCTAACCACTGTCTAATCAGCGCCACTGCCTTTCTGTTCATCGTCTTCCAGTCAGCATCAGATTTATCTGTGGGTTTAGCAGTGTCACCCTCAATAGGATCATACAAATCTTTACTGTATAACATGTCTTCCATGAGAGTCTTTCAAAGTGTGTAATTAGAAGAGTTGAGTCTAATCATATTCGGACCTTTATTTTCCTCCTCCATTTAAATGCACAAATCAAATCAACCGAGCTCTGATACCACTTTGTTGGGAAAAACTAGAGATAATTAGAGATAATTATCTCAATAATGCGAAATATTTTTCCTCCACCTGTGCAGATAAATGGTCAAACAGAAAGTACAATTCCAAGAGCAATAATAATTGGCAGAAAATTAAATATGAGGCAAATACAATTTTAACGTGGAAAACTTCCCTCAAATTGGAAGAATAAAAACCATGGGACCTAATCTAGTAAAAACTTCCACTATAATAATTAATAAGTACACCAGAGTCTTCCTAATAACAATAGAGAATATCAATCACTCTTCCTAGTAACAATAGGGAATATCAATCAACAATGTGTTTTTTTTTACATGGGTCAAGCCCAATAAAATTCAAGACAATATTAATTATTGATTTATTAATAATATCTTTAATTATTTATTGCAGAGATAAAATATATAAAATGAATAATAAATAATTAAGAGTATTATAGGATATAGATAAATAATGTCATAAAAAGCAGAAATTTTTATTGATTGTCTTCATATGTTTACAAAGTCAAAAATAACAAAACAAGCTTGATTTATAATAGAAAAAAAATCATGTACTACGTAGTGATTCCAATTCTTGCACATTTTATATTTATTACATATTTGATATTCAACGTTGATAAATTTAATATTTATATATTTAATATTTTATTAATAAATATTATTTAACTCTAAAATCATACATATAATTTTTCATTTATATATTTGGGTTATTCAAAAAAAATTCCATTATGTCAATTACGTTCTATCTAATATAGAGCAGCAAAATTTCAATTTCAATTTTACTAATTTTATTCAAATAATTTTTCTTTTTTTTTGTGTGTGTGATATGTTGGAACTTTTGTTGGTGGTATGCTGCAAATCTTGAACAAGAAGATGATGAACTTGATGATGATGAAGGTTGCATAAGTAAATTCCAAAGCGTGTGTATCACACTAAGCTTTAGATTCGATTCGCCCCCACCAATCTATATATATTGGATGCAAACGGGTTAACCGACTTATATCAAGCATCCGATTATCTTTTATATTCTTGATAGTTTTGACCAACTATCACCAAACCATGACACTTTTGTCATTTAATCTTTTCACATTGTATCGATTACAATTGATAATCATCTCAATTATCACAAAAACAAACTTTTATGTTATTCTACCTTTTACTATATTTAATAAGCATCTCAATTTAAAATTCTAACTCTCTTTTCAATATATCCAAGTTCAAAATATAATACATTGAATGTATTAAATATATATTGCCACAAGCTAACAAAACACAATCATAAAAATTTCTCATAATCAAATATCATAAGGTGAGTCCAAACATGTAAGTCATTTACTCCTTAACAAATAAGAATTCATTTAATTTCTATGAAAGAAATCATTTCTTCATAGTTATCTTATAACTAATACATGCATCATAAATTCTATTTGTTAATTCAAATTTCATATTTAAATATGTTCTATGGTAAATCCAAATAAGTATCACAATAGAAAATAAACAATGAATAAAATCATTAAGATTTTCTATTACTTTCTTCCAACAATATTTGTCAACTTACAATAATTCAAAATAGATCCAAATCATTTTCAATATCAAAATAAGCAAGAAATTGACAGATACTTTCATACTATCATGCACCTATAACATGAGTTAATCAATTCTAGACTTAATAACTTCTCACATGAAGCATTACTATATTGAGACATACACTTGATATTTACGACAATTTATTTTCACTACTTTAAATAAATTAATGTGTTAAATATGCATCTTAAATCATACATATTCATACTTGTCATGATTTAAGAGACCAAAATTATAAATACATTTTCTTCCACCGGTCAATCATAAATTCTTGTTCTTAGTCTAAAACCATCGACCATAGGTAAACAAAAATTTCATCAAAACATATTATCTCTAATTCCATATTATCATTTTTCCACATCCTATCTCCATATTATTATTTATGCATCCAAAAAAGAAAATTTATTATATATGCATTTCAAACATGAATGTAATATATAAATGTATTAACACTAAATAACTTTCAGTGTCCAACCATGAATTTTCATATGTGATTATTTCCAAGACTTTAATTAACTTTAAAAATCCAAACAAGCAAAATTCATGCATAAACCATATTAAATTCACATACTTGAATATATATATATATATATATATATATATATATATATATATATATATATATATATATTCTAAATCATGCATATCAATCTAACCACATGTTAAATTTAACATAAACAAATATAATTACTTTGGAGAACCACATATGAATTTAGAACTTCAAACGTATCATATATATTCATATAAATTAAACGTGTACCTTTCACCATGGTCAAAAAAGTCTATCTCCTTTAAAAGTTGCAGTCATAAATAAATTTGATAATCGAACCTAAAGATTGTTGGAACTTTTGTTGGTGGTATGCTGCAAATCTTGAACAAGAAGATGATGAACTTGATGATGATGAAGGTTGCATAAGTAAATTCCAAAGCGTGTGTATCACACTAAGCTTTAGGTTCGATTCGCCCCCACCAATTTATATATATTGGATGCAAACGGGTTAACCGGCGAATCCCCTTCAGGATACTTTGGAATCCTTGAAGTGAATTGCACATTCACATCAAGCGTATCTTTCAATAGTATGTTACAAAATAATGTTTCTTATTCTTCACTCATGCATTAGAGAAGAATAAGATGACTTAGAATATAAGAATAGGTGAGAAAAGTATATGGCAATCACTCAAATTTCGTGTTTTCATTCTGTCCAAAGTGACACTATTTATAGAAAAATAATGTCACTTGGGAAAGAGATACAATCCTTGGTTCTGCCATTCTGTTTCGCGAAACGATATATACATATACCGTTTCATTATTGATTGAAGTGTTGCACTGCTCTGGTGGCTAGTCAGCGCCTCTGTTCGCGCATGCCCTGGGTTCACATCCTCTTAACGTGCTTTTTCATTTTAAATCAACCATTGCGCCTTTTCAAGTCAGAATTTATTCAAAAAGGAAAGCCAGAGGCGCGGATTCGAACCGAAGTCTTTATTGGGTAACACAAAGAACAAAACCACCGAACCAAAAACAATATCATGTTAATTATAACTAATTATGAATACATACATTATCCAATATTTTAGAAATATCTCACATGATACTCTCTTTTATTTCCTTTTTAAAATATCACTAAATCATTCATAATATCATCTTTTGTATTTTTTTATTCTAAAAAATCATCGTTTTTATTAAATATACTAAGCAGTATTTTAATCTTTAACCTTTTGATTCTTGAAAGAAAGAGATATTGATAATCTAATGTTCAACTGAAAATTAAATAAAATCTAACCAATAAAGTTTGATTTTTTTTTTTATCTTAATAAAGTTTAAACTTTAGTCTCCATATACTAAACATTTGAGTTCTCTAAAATAGATTTTGAGTATAAAAAGTTATTTCAAAAAGTAAATTATATTTAATAAACTTAATTTTCAATAATAAATATTTGATATTTTCATATCTAGATAAATTTGTTTATTCCTCATTATTTTTCCCTCTTTCATAGTATGCTATTTCTATATATCATACACTCCTTTCAGTTATTTTTACATGAAAACATATTAATATCTAATGAAAATCTATAAGTCAAGCTTTTAATTACGGAGAAAAAAGTAATTGTCAGGAGAATAAACATTTTTTCTCTGTAATTAACCGATCATGGAGAGCCACGAACTCCCTTAAACGAGAGGTTATTACGCACTACTTTCGTAATTAACCGAGCATAGTTACATATTTGTAACTACAATTTATAATTAATAGGATTAACTTTGCTTATAAATATTAATATTTATAATATTTCTAAAAGATAGAATTAATTAAACAAACTTTTTACATTATCTTTATCAATTTATTTTATTTTATTTTATTTTATACATTTAGTTCAGTAACTTAAACCTCCATACCATACTTAACATTCTTTAAAATAATTAAAGAACTTATAATTAAGAGATATAATATATTTTTCAATATAATCTTTGAAGCAAAAGAAAACTAAAAAGTTGAGTATTTCCTCTACTAAGTCTCTTCTAAGTAACAATCAACAAGCAATGACAAAATTAAGGCAATTAAATAACATTCAATGCCTTTTTGGGCCAATGGCCTAGTATAGTGAGATTTTTCATAGATATATCCCAACATTTAATATCATGCACCTCACCTTAAGGCTTCCATTTTTAACCGTAAAAATACAATTCATGAGTGTTGGTATGGATGCACCTACAAATTTTAATATAGTGGTCACACAGAATTGGGTGCTCATTTCCCTAATAGAAATAAATAGTTGTTGTGAATGGAGTTGACGGGAAGAAGAAGGAGAAATCTAAGGAAAGAGAGAAATGCTTAGCAACATATATGTATTAGATTGTGTATATTTATAGAAAATATTCATGTTTCTAAAATTTATATTATGTAGATATCGGGGCTGCGATTAAACTTAGTAATCATTTAAATATAAAAGTTAAATAAAAGGCTGAACTTTTTAATTTTGCATAACAACTCTGGGTGGTTCCCACATGATCAATTTTAAACTTTTTAATTAAAGAGACTCATATTTTATCTCAGTCTATATGTTGAAGGGGAAAAAAATTTCATAATTAAAAAAGACATAAAAAAAGAAGTCCTATAAGTTTAAAAACTCTTAAAATTTTGTGGACTAAATAGGACTTATGGGTCCACTTTTTCAAATTTATCTTTCAATTTTTTGGATTTTTCTCATAATTTTTTTTTTATTTTCTTAACAAATTTTTTTTTTATATTTCTTCGAAAACAATAAATTTCAAAAAAATTTCAGGAAAGATATCTCAATTAGCAAAACATTGGGCTTATGAACCCCCTCACTGCCCTAAAAAATAATGAAATAATGGGCTCGAGCTTAAAAAAATTGTTTCAATAGAGTCTAATATTAAGAGGATTTTTTAATACGGGCTTTGGACTTTGGGGTTTAATACAGGTTTAGTTATTGAAAACTTTTGATGACAACACATCTAAAAACTCACAATGTTTGGAGCTTTGTGGAACTTGGATTACAACAAGGAGCTATGAAACCGCTCAATGAAAGGACAAATGGACACTTACACAAATTCATCAAGGAATAGATTCAATTTTTGGCAAAATAGAGAATGCTAAAACTGCTAAAGAAGCGTGGGAGATATTGAAGTTGTCACATAAAGGAGTGGAGAAAGCTCATAAATCATAGTTGCAAACTTCTCGTGTTACAAATCTTGTCAATAAGGTGAGAGTGTATGGAGAAGATATAGCGAATAACAAGGTAGTGGAGAAAATTCTATGCACCATGCCGATGAAGTTTGATCATGTGGCGACTACGATAATTGAGTCCCATGACATTGACACTTTTTCACTAGTAGAGTTGTAAGGAAGTATTGACAGTTACACAAATTGAATATTGGAGAAAACTGAAAAAGTAAAAGAGGAAACTTTGAAAAGTCAGGTGAATCTCAGAAATGTTGCTTAATCAAGTCAAATGAGAGAATGAAGAGGTCGTGACCATTTCAACAATGGTGGAATAGGAAACTATAGAGGTAGTGGTAGAGGTCGAGAAAATTTTACAAGAAAAGGACATGACAATTTCACCTAATGCAGACACAACAATTTCTATGTTGGTTTGCAGATATCGTTGTGGAAATTTGGATACAAAACAGTTGATTGCAGATATCGTCATTAGGAAAACATTGTAGAGTATCAGTATCAAAATACCGATGAGAGTTTGGAAAATCCACAAAATTTATTTTTAGCAAGTAATAATTTTTCCAAGTTGGTTTGAAGATATTTGGTATTTGGATATTGGGTGTAGTAATTGTTAGAACCAAGTTGGTTTGAAGAACAATGATCCTTAATTGTTTTCATGATAACATACAGTATTTTGTGAGAACAATTTATTGTGCTAATAATTTATTTAAGTGTGCATATTCTTGTCATGAGAATTAAACGTTTTTACGCTCCATCGCCTGATGACTAGATAAGCTAAACAAAGTAGTTACGACAATACTTTATTACATCTGTTGAAGTGTAATTGATTCTGAAAAGCTTGCTCTCAATGCACTTCTGTTGAATCTTCTGATACAAGTTCACTTCGGTGATTCTGCGTCTGATAATCTTGGCATCCAATTTGACATTTGATAAAGTCAACACTATGATTAAGTCAACGCTATGATAAAGTCAATACTGTAATAAGTAGTCTACGCTCCAGCTAGCTTTGCTCATCATAGAAGACTTATTCTCTAATTGAAGAAGCGTGTAACATCCTCTGAGAGTGTCATCCTACCTTTTCTATCAAGATATGTCGAATCAATTATGAAGACAAATTTTGATAACCTTTTAATGCTGATTTAAAATCTCTGAAAAGATTTGATACAGGTTGTTAATTCACATGTTAATTTTATGCAATCACAAAAATGGTCAGAAACCCTAATGGACTAAATGACTCTTTATAAAATGATTCGTGATCGTCACTAAGAATACACGAACAAAGAAAAACAAGAGAATCACTTATGTCATTACAAAAACTTGAAAATCTCTTATATTAGCTCTAAGTACTGAGAAACCAAAGACATCTTATGAGAGCAAGTATATGTAAACATTCTTGTGTGAGAATTCATTCCAAATCCAATCTAAACACTTTGTAATTTGACCCTTTAGCGGATGTCGTGCTCAACCGTACTAAGCTAGAAGATTGATAAGATTTGAACACGGTCAGTTGACTAGAAAGTGTTCAATGAACGTGTGATTCCTTTGGTGAATAGTGAATTAAATCCTTTTGTGTGAAGGGACCGGACGTAACAACAATGTTATTGGTGAATCATGATAAATTAGCTTATGTTTATTCTCTTATCTCTTTACTTATTGTTTTACTCACTTCTGTTTGCAACATCACAATTGTTAAATTATATTTTTTAAACAAAACACAATTCAAACTTCCTATTCTTGTGTTTTTCTCTTTACGAGAAATTGGATGATTAAGACAAAAGATGTATCTTTATGGGCTACAATTCAAACTCCGAGGCCTATAAACTTTACAACCCAAAGAAAAAAAGGTGATTATCAGTCGAGATATGACATTTGATGCAGGAGGAATGTGGGAGTGTTCATCAAAGTTCCAAAAAAGAGCCGATCATGATTTCAAACAACTAAAAAGAGGCAGAAACATCCAATAGACAATGAAGGCAACAAAGATTACCAGCTAAATTAGAGGATTGTGTTTTGGGTAATGATAATGACCCATCAGATGAAGAAATTATCAACTTTGCTTTATTTGCATATTGTGAGCCAGTTACTTTTTAAGAAGCCTCAAGTGATAAGAACTGGAGAACAACCATGGATGAATAAATTAATGTGATTGGGAAGAACAAAATGTGGGAGCTGACAAAACTACCAACAAACAAGAAGCTTATGCGAGTGAAGTGGGTGTACAAGACAAAGTACAAACCCTGTGGTGAAATTGATCGCTTTAAAGCGAGGTTGGTGGCTAAAGAATACAAGCAAAAACCAAATATTGATTATTTTTAGGTATTTGCTCATGTTGCAAGGTTAAATATAATTGGAATGATTATTTATGTCTCGACTCAAAATAATTGGAAAAGACATCAAATGGTTGTTAAGTCAACATTTCTCAATGGTTCTTTGGAACAAGAAGTATACGTTGAGCAACTTTCAGGATACGAAGTCAGAGGAGAGAAGATAAAATCTATAAATTAAAGAAAATATTATATGGTTTGAAACAGACGCCAAAAGCATGGTACAAAAAGATTGATTCTTATTTTTTGCAACATGGTTTTTAGAGATGTCCATTTGAGCACACGCTATATCACGTTCATTGATCAATGAGAAGTTCTTATTGTGTGTCTATATGCAGATTATTTGATTTTCACTGGCAATAATTCAAAGATGAATGCAGAGTTTAGGGAGGAAATGATTAGCCATTTCGAAATGACAGATTTGGGCCTAATTGTTCTATTTCCTCGGTATTGGGGTCACTCAACAAAATGATGGTATTTTCATTTCTCATAAGAAGTATGTAGGTGATGTAGTACCTCAATTTTGTCAACCAATTAAAAGTAATTAAGAAAAAAAGTAATAATATGTTTAATAAAACTTTTGCACTTATTATTATTAAGTAAAAAATCGTGGTCCAAATTTTAAGACTATATTTCTTTGAGTTTCCATTATATTATATTTAGAAAAAAAAAAAAAAAACAAAACAAAACAAAAGAACGACTAGAAGTATACTGTTGCACTTTCCTTTCCTTGTACTACTACATTGTCCTTACGCATTCCTTCTCGTTGAAAGCAATCTCATCTTCATTTTAATTTTAATTTTAATTTTTATTTTAATAAGATTATATCTTCACCATTTGTACGCTCAATTAAAAAGTCAGCCACTTATTTTCTTAATTATTTGAGGTTGCTTGATTTTGCTGCAAAACAATAAAAAAATTCAGAAATCAATTTTATCTCATGGACACACAAATTCATCATTTTTGTCTATAAATTGAGAGAGAAAAAATCAATTAAGGGAAGAAATTTGGTTGAGTGAAAATTTGGCTGAGTAGAAAAAATAGAGAAGAAGTGGAGTTTTATTTTTTTATTTTATTTCACAAAATTCAAAATATAGGAAGAAGTTTTTGTCTAGAGAAATAAAAAACTAAAAAATGAAAAGTAAGGGCTTGTTTGATTCACATTCCAAAAACTCTATTTTAGTATTTTAAAATTTAAAAACTAAAAAACTTGTTTGGATTTCTTGTTTTAAAAAACCGTTTT
>JBBPBP010000003.1:44259637-44278038 GCA_037974735.1 Cicer chorassanicum | reverse complement strand
AACTAAAAAGTAAAACACAATCAAATAAACCATAAAACACCATTTATCTGTTTTGCTTTTAAAAAGTATAATATTAAAAATAATTTTACAAAATAATTTTTAAAAATAAGAAATCTAAATAAGTTTTTTAGTTTTTAAATTTTAAAATACTAAAATAGAGTTTTTTTTTTTTACGTGAATCGTGAATCAAATAAGCCTCGTTTCACTTTATTCTTCTTTTTCTTAGATCAACTCTACTCTTTCCTTTCTGCACTTTTTTCGTTTTTCAAACTCATTTCCCCAATTCATATTTCTGTCTTATTAACCCTATTTTTGTTGGTGTTATGTTTCTCTAAATTAATCAAAAATTTGTTATAACAAACTAAGCCCTAAATCTATATATGTTTTAATTTATTCAGGAAACTATAGGTTTTTTTCAATTGATTAATTGAATACACTTTTTGATAATTAGTAAACGCAAACATGTTGAGAATATAGTACATTACCATGGATGCACACTTAAGAACTACAATTGAAATCAACTATATAAGAAATTAAAATTTGCACAAGCCTCTAAAACCCAAAATATGAATATATGTGGCCATCGAAATGAATCATTTTATCAATCTAATTGAAAAAACTGTACAAAAGTTAAGAAGGTAATTAATATGTGTATGAGTCAAGTGGTACAGCGATGGAATTTGAGAGATATCATAGGAGAGTAACACATTTAATATTAGAAAGTAAATTATATCTGAACCGTTGGATTTAATCTAATGGTGACTATTTATTCCTCTCATTTCTCACAATAAAACTCTCATGTCACTTAATATATAATAGTGAGAAGGACCATTAATATCCATTAGGTTAAATACACAAATGTGATTTTCGTTTAAATGGTAGGGTTGATTTTATTTTAAAACCGCTCCTTCATCTTTTTTGTAAGAATACAACCGTCCCTTCTTCCACACTAGAGCAAACAAACATGAAGCTGTGTGATTTCATTTGAGTTTAAGAAAAGATTTAATGGATGGATTGAAAAGGGTTTCACAAATTTTGTGGTTGAGTTTTAACAAACCAGAAACTATTTAAACGAAAATCACATCCATGTATTTAATCTAGTAGATATTAATAGTCCCTCTCACCTCTCATTATAAGTATCCATTTCACTTGATATGTGCCTTATATTTTCAAATAATTAATATCTATATCTTTATCTATTATAATATTTTAAAGACAAATTTTTTTTGACATGTTTACAGTTTCTCGATTATTGAGAGATATTTGATTATATAATTTTATATAATTTTATATTATAAGTATCCATTTCACTTGATATGTGACCATGAAGACTACCGTAAAAACAAGGAGAAGTAAATTTATTTTTAATAGCATGTGTATGAAATTTATTTTGAATAAATTTTTCTTTATAATGATGATCCTTTTGTAAAATTGTAATCTTTTCTTGATTGGATTGATTACTTGCTTTAACAAAAATGGTTTTATTCAAGCTTGGTTTATCAAATTTTGAGTACCTAAGACCACTTTTGTCATTTGAGTATCTTTGCATATTCAAAACATTATCCAATCCTATTTGTCCATTTTCGTATCGTTCAACTACTCTATTTAATTGGACAATATTGAAAGAGAGGGAATCGCATTTATTGCATGTAAAATTCTGTTTTGGTTTTTCAGAATCCTTCCCCATAATGTCAATTTTTTCATAAAGACTTGAGATTTGTCTCTTTTGTGTTAACACTAGTTTGAACAGATTTTTACATTCAATAAGAAGTTCCTTAATGGCGATTTGAGCATCATTATAATCAATAATTAATTCACTATTACTTTTATTATGATGAGGGGAGTCTATGTTACTAACCTCTTCTTCGTCATCTGATTGATGCGATGCCAATAATGCAACATCAGCACATTCTTCACTTTCTGTTTTTGAAGATGAATTTACTTCGTTATTTTCCCAAGCTATGTATGCCTTCTTGGAGTCTTTCTTTTTGACAACATTTTTCTTGATATTATTCAGACAATCTGTTTTGATGTGTCCTTGCTTACCACATTCAAAGCAAGTGAAGTTTTGGCTTGAAGTAGAATTATCCTTTTTCTTGAAACTTTTATTTTTGAAAGTTCTATCATTTTTAAGAAACTTACCAAATTTCTTAACAAGGGAGGTGATGTTTTCATCTTCATCTGAATTTTCATCTTTGATTTTTTCTTTTGATTCGGCCTTTAAAGCAATGTTTTTGGTCTTCTTTATTTGACTTCATTCTGTTCTAACCTTCCGAGTTCGATTTCGTATTCTTGAAGTTTTCCAAACAATGCAGAAAGAGACATTTTAGATAGACTTTTCTTTTCGGAGATTGTTGTCACCTTTGGTTGCCAAGCCCTCGTCAATGATCTTAATACTTTTAGATTTAGTTCATCGTTGGTGAAGACTTTCCCGAGAGCCGTCAAGTGGTTTGTTAAGTGGGAAAATCTTTTCTGTAAGTCTAAGATAGACTCTCCGGACTACATTCAAAATAATTCATATTCTTGAGAAAGTGTATTGAGTTTAGATCTCTTTACTTCAACGGTGCCTTCATGAGTTACTTCCAACGTATCCCATATTTCTTTGGCTGTTTTACAGTGAGATATGCGGAAAAATTCATCTATTCCTAGTGCTGATTGTAGCATATTTTTAGCCTTCTTATCGAACAACACTTTTCTTTTATCATCATCAGTCCAAGAATTTTTTATGACTGTTGTTGGAATGTAAGGACCATTTTCAACTGCATCCCATATGTCGTCTCCTTGTGCTTCAAGATACGCTTGCATACGTATCTTCCAAAAATCATAGTGCTCTCCAATGAAGCATGGTGGTTTGTTACTACTGCCACCATCATTGAAAACAGGTTGTGCGGAAGCCATGTGTAATGATCAAGGAGTAAGTTATCGTGAACCTGCTCTGATGCCAAATGTAAGTACAGATGTGCACCTAAGAAGGGGGGTGAATTAGGTGTTTAGGAGTATTTCTTGTTTTCAGCGAATTAGCAATCGATTTTTGCGCTTACAGATAGTTAAAGATAAAGTAACTGGCAGATAATATAAAGAACACAACAATATTATCCTGGTTCCCCTTATGACCAAGGGTACATCCAATCCTTTTGCACACCACAAGAGATTTCTCCACTATTGTCAGAAAATGTACAATTCCCACCCTAGGATTTCTGCTACAAGCTTCTAACAAAACTTTTAAGATAGCACCCCACTATCTTAGATAAGACTACTTAAAGAAAGTACTACTTTCTTTTTACAACCAATGTGATTTGATAAGGATATAAGAATAAAAGAGAGAGGTAGAATGATATCAATCTGATATTGCTTCAAGTACTTTGAGAACCTTTGTCATGGATATGAAAATGATATGCAAGTACTTGAATTATGAAAAATGACTTTGAGAAAAAATCAGAAAAGTTGTTCAAAGTCGTTCAATGTTTGGTCGTGGGATTGTCTCAATTAATCTGAAGTTATGGTGTATTTATACTCCATAAACATCTCTTCAGATTCGTGGCCATTGATCCAAGAGGTTTGATGAACAAATGCAATGATCTAGAACCATTTCAAATCTGAAAAATTGCATTGGTTCCAGTTGTATTCGAATACAAGATGTATGTATTCGAATACACCTCTTTGCAACATTCAAATTTATTCAAAATTTACACCTTGTATTTGAATACAAGGATGTGTAGTCGAATACAGATTTGTCAATTTTGCCACTGACTTGCTGGTTGTATTCGACTACAGCAGATCGTAGTCGAATACAGATGCGAAACTTTTGCTACTTGATTTAGCATCTGTATTCGAATAAACTTATGCTGTATTCGAATACTCATTTGTATTTTGTCAAAAATATTAATTTTAATACTTTGTAAATGTAAGTTTGACATTTTAAAATACTTTTTATCCATATGTAAAGATGCATGGTTATCATGTACTTGATCTTGTGATTGTATCATTTACCTTTACATTTGAACATCTAGTATGTTTGAATTAAAGTTGAACTATTATATTCGGACTTCTTTTTGAGCTTGTTGTTTTGATCATCATAATCCTTGGTCTCTTTGTTGTTTTGATCATCGTAATCCTTGGTCTTTGTCTTCATTAAAAAGATGTATTTTTACAATTTTTAATATAATTTTATCTCTAGATTATTGCGAAAGATTATGTTTGCATTTTTAAAAAAAAAGGGAGAAATAAATTTATATAAGTTAACATTAATTTTGCACGATTATTTACAGGTAAATTTTTTTTTTACCGATGTCATAGGGTGCTAATACCTTCCCTACACATAATTGACTCGCAAACTCTTAATTTGGTTTCAAAGACTATTTTTTATTTTTTTATTTTTAAGGATTTCCCAATATTTTCCCTATTTTAAAATAAATTTTGGTGGCGACTCTATTGAATTCGAGAAACACTCGAAATTTTTGGTCGCGACAGGTGATATTCTGAAGAAATTCAAGATGCAAAATTAAAAACCAATCTTCACGGCTGTTGAAGAAAAGTTGAAGTTGACAAGAGAAAGTGATGGTAAAAGGATAGACTCAACCCTATATAAAATTTTGATCGAAAGTATGAGATATCTAACTGCAAAAAGACTAGATATAATATACCGAGTTGGATTTCTTAGCAGATTTATGGAGGATCCACGTGTTAGTCACTTGCGATGAGGTAAAAGAATTCTTCATTATATTAAAGGTACTCAGACTCGTGGAATTTTTTATGCTAATAATAGTTATTTGAAGCTTGTTGGATATACAAATAATGATTGAGCCGAAAATATAAAAACAAGAAAAAGCACGTAAGGGTATACATTTCATTTGGATACGGGTGCAATATCATGATCTTCGAAGAAACAACCAATTGTCGCGCTTTCTAAAGCGGAAGCAAAATATATAGCAACAATCAGTTGTGTTACTCAAACAATATAGCTGATAAGAATTTTAGTAGTGATGCACCAAAAGCAAAATAAGTCGGCTATTTAACTATCCAAAATCCCATTTTCCATGGACCGTCCAAACATATTGATATTAATTTTGCGAAATTCAAGAATTAGTTGCAGAGAAAAAAGTGGTAATAGATGCCTGCTCCACCGAAAATCAAATTGCAGAAATTTTTACAAATTCTTTGAAGATTGAATTATTTTACAAATTGAATAAAATGCTTGGAATTATGAAATTTGAATACGTGATTTAAAGGAGACAATATTGGAAATTAAATTAAATCAAGATTGTCTAGATGACTTTAAAAGCAACATGTTGATGTGTTGTCTTAAGCATGATTAACCTTCTAAGTTAAGACATAAATTCATTGGACCGAAGGAAAGAAATGAGGCACCGCCTATGTCTTGCTGTACCACCGTTTACATTCTTTACTTAGTAGATAAGATTTTGTTACCTAAATTGTTAAGTTTGTAAGCCTATAAAAGGCCATCTTGTAGAGTGCCATAAAATCAATTGCATGAATGAGAATATAGTATGAAGTTCATATTCAATTCCTCTACTTCCTCTTTGTTCGTGTGTATGGTTTGTGTCTTAAATTTATGTCCGATTGACATCACATGGTCTTCAACCTTGTGGTTTCTATACATACATTCAAAGAACAACCACTCAAAAGTAAACATGTCTCAATAAAAACCTCATAATTAACCTAAACTAGACCCCTCACATTATATAAGAGAAGAAGCATAAAAAATTTAATCTTTATCATGTAAAAGTTAAAAAAAAGTTGTAAATGACATGCCTGCAAGTAGAGCTGTCAATTTGACAAGCCCCTAATTATTGGCCTCGGCCCACATGTTGGAGGGTTAAAAAATTTTATAATTTAAAAGGCTCCAAAAAATAAAGCTCTCAACACTAAAAGCCCCCTAAAATTTTGTGGGCTTAGTAGGCCTATAGGCTCATTTTATAAAAAAAATCGATTTTTTTTTAAAAAAAATTTGACAATTTTCTTTTTTAATTTTTTTCGAGAAATAATTTTTTTCGATTTTTTCACCTATAAAATTTTTTTAATAAAAAATGATTTACAATTTCTTTCGAAATGTTATTTTGATTCGGAAAAAAAAATCAATTTTTTTCGAGAAGTCATTTTTTATTTTTCTCACAAATTTTTTTGTGAAAAAAAATATAATTTAAAATTTTTCTAAGGAAAAAAATATTTTTTAATTTTTTTCGATATGTTTTTAAAAAAAGTAAAAAATTCAAAAAAATTTCAAGAAAAAAATTTCAAAATTAAGAAAATATTGGGGGCCTATAAGCCCCTTCCCTTAATCCCCATGAAATAAGAGGCCGGGGCTTTAAAAAAATTATTTGGATAGGAGGCCTAATATTAGGGACTTAATAAATAAAAAATTAAAGGGGACCTTAGAGTTGGAGGCTTTTTTGACAACTCTACCTGCAAGAAATGTGCAAGGATCTCAATCTTTTGAATTTGGTTAGGGAACATTTGAACCTAATTCAACATGTAATAGGCCAATTTTTATTAGAGGACATAATCAAACTCTATTGATGATTCCATGTCGTATACAACCTACTCGCGCAACTTCTAGTTAGTAAGTGTTAACTATATGAAGTAAAATATGACAAAACTCTTAATTTATTGAGACTAATCTATTTATCTCATGAATTTTATTGACTAAGAATCTATATCGAGTAAAGTTAACCATGTGAAGTAGAATATGACCAAAATCTAATGTCATTGAGACTAATCTTCTTCTTCGATTGACTATATTGGCTAAGAATTAATATGGAGTTGAGTTAACCATGTGAAGTAGAATATTATTAAAATATTGATACATTGAGACTAAACTTCTTATTAGATTAACTATATCGGCTAAGAAGTAATATAAAGTAGTGTTAACCATGTGAAGTAGAATATGACCAAAATCCAAATTCGTTGACAGTAATATATTTATTTGATGAACTATATTAACAAGAACCAATATGGAGCAGAGTTAAACATTTGAAGTAGAATATAAATCTTAATTTATTGAGACTAATTTATTTTAAAAACATTACAAACAAATGATAACTAAAAACCATGAGTGTTACACTATTCCCTTTTACAAAGAAAGGGCTTGAGCGAGTAATTAACAAATTGAAACTACTATTAGTAACCTTGTTGTTTTTCCTCTTCATTTTTCATATATATATATATATAGGTTGGAACGTAGGGTATGTTAATGTGTGAGTTTAAAAATTGTTGAAGTCCCACATTGAAAAACTCTCATATTTTAAGTAGTTTTAAACTCTATAAATATTAAAGTTCAACATTGGATAGAACTCTGATACAGTACATCTGGCTATTTTATTCTGGGGACTTCGTGGTTGATGGTCTGCCTTGCACAATTTGGGCAGTGCCGCGAAACGTCTTAAAGATAGTGACATAGTCTGCGACTCAATCCAGTAATATCTTCGGTGGCATAAATTGATTTTGAAACAGTTTTTGAAACTAAAAAATAAAAAATTTAAGACGTTTCTTTCTGCCATGTTAACCGAAGAGATTACTGAATTTTGGTTCTATTGCCTCTAATTTCAATAAAATATTTCATTGAGGAAACAAAAAAGGATAAGAAAGCTGAAGAATTAACCCATGAGAGGATAATGATTACCTACCTCTATAAGAATTATATTCTTAATGGACTTGCTGATAATCTGTATGACTACTACAGTTCCAGCAATACTGTGAACTGCTACCTCAAGTATCAGATGACTGATGGCAGATCCGTAGAGGATCACTCTCATGAAATTCTAATGATAACTCATGCGATCATCTATTAAGGCACGTTACTCATGGCATGTTTAAATTAAATGTTCGAATTTAATAAAATGTCTCTTCTGTTTACATGTGTGATTTTAATATTTGGCATGTTAGGCTTTGTCATGTGAACAAGGATTTCAAACTTAGGTTTAGTTCCAAAGTTATCTTTAAATATATTTGAAAAATGTGATTTTAATAATCAAGCTAAAATAACAAAGAGTTCACATAAATGAGTAGTAAAAGAATATGAGTCTTTAGATTTAATATATATGTGAACTTGTTGGGACGTTATCAAGAAATGAAAAACGTTATTTTATCACTTTTATTGACGATTGTTTTGACTATACTTTCGTATATCTATTGAACAATAAAAGTGAAGCGCTTGACATGTTTAAGATCTTTGTAATTGAAATTGAAAATCAATTTAGTATAAAGATTAAGATATACCGAGTATGATTCTAGTTTGTTTAATAAGTTTTATAAATTTCATGGAATTATAAATGAAAGAAAGAATAAAACTCTTACTGAACTAGTTGTTGCTATTATGCTTAACACTAGTGCTACATCTCATTGGTGGGGGAAACTTTATTGAATATTTGTTATGTTTTGAATAGAGTTCATAAATTTAAAAACAAAACATCACCTTATGAGATAGTGAAGAAAAGACAATCGAACTTATCTTATTTTCGAACTTGGGGATGTCTGGCTTATGTCAAAATCGCTGATCCCAAGCGAATTAAACTCACTAGTAGAGCCTATGAATGTGTATTTATTTGGTTTGCAGTAGACAATAAAGCATATAGGTTTTATGACCTAAATGCAAAAGTGATCATAAAGTCAAATGATGTTGACTTCTATGAAAATAAATTCCCTTTCAAATCGAGAAATAGTGGGGGCAACAAACCAAGTAACATTCCTATAACTAGAAGCACTGAAAGCAGTAAACAAGGTGAAATAAAAGCTCGAAAAGTAAGAGAGTCAGAGTTGCTAAAGATTATGGACCCGAATATACGACCTATACTTTAGAAGACGATCTTGCAAATCTTAAAGAAGTTTTGTCATCATTGGATGCATATTTAAGGCAAGAAGCTATAAATGATGAAATGGATTCTCTAGAGTGTAACAGGAGTTAGCATTTAGTAGACTTGCCTTCTAGTTGCAAACCAATAGGTTGTAAATGGGTTTTGAAAAAGAAACTAAAACTCGATGGAGCTATTGATAAATACAAGACACGCCTTGTAGCCAAAGGTTTCAGACGAAGAGAAAATATAGATTTATTCGACACCTTTTCACCGATCACTATAATTACATCAATTAGGGTACTCATTTCTCTAGAAGCTATTCATAACTTGGTGATACACCAAATGAATGTCAAAATAGCTTTTTTAAATGGTGACCTGGAAGAAGAAATCTATACCGAACAACCTAAAGGTTTTGTAATTCATGGACAAGAAGACAAGGTCTGTAAGTTAGATAAATCTCTCTATGGTCTTAAACAAGCTCCTAAGCAATGGCATGAAAAGTATGATAACTTGATTATAACGAGTGAGTTTAAAGTGAATGAAAGTGACAAATGTTTTTACTACAAATCTGAAAATGACATTTTCACTATCATATGTCTCTATGTAGACGACTTACTCATAATTGGTTCAAATATTCATGCTGTAATTACTGTGAAATTATTGTTGTACGTAACAACTTTGATATGAAAGACCCTCATAGAAGCGATTGTAATCCTTGGGATCAAGATTACTAGGTCAGAAAAGGGAATTTCTTTGGATTAGTCTCACAATATTGAAAAGATCCTAAAG
This sequence comes from Cicer chorassanicum, assembly GCA_037974735.1. Taxonomy (NCBI): domain Eukaryota; kingdom Viridiplantae; phylum Streptophyta; class Magnoliopsida; order Fabales; family Fabaceae; genus Cicer; species Cicer chorassanicum. The sequence continues at coordinate 44,268,439 of JBBPBP010000003.1, read as the reverse complement.
AAATACAAATACTTTGACTGTAAACCTGCTTGCACACCATATGATCCAAGTGTGAAACTTTTTAAGAATATTGGAGAAGGTGTTAGAAAACGCGAGCATCATTGGCAGCCTCAGGTATGCCACTAATTGTACTAGACTTGATATTGCTTATGTCGTAGAACTGTTGTACAGGTTTACCAGTAGACCTAGTATGGGGCATTAGCACGCTATCGAAAGAGTCATGAGATACCTAAAATGGACCATGAGTCTCAAATCAATGAGTCCAAAAGGATGAGACTAATGCATATAGATCATGATGGTAACCTGACCTAAAAGACTAGAGATCCAAAGAATTAGGTTCAATGGGTAATAACAAGTCATAGTGACATGAGATGAACATGCTACAAGATCTCAAAGAAGCATGACTTCTGAAGTGATGAAAGGATGAGATAATAGAAACTCTTAATGAGATCTATACTCAATGTGGAGTGGAGTACCTAGCTACAAGAGTACTCTTTATAGACTCACCTATGTGAATGTGGACGTGGGGCCGCTTCCTATGGAATTTTGAGGCAGGATTCCTAGGATGTTCACTATACTACGATAGACGTGTAGGCCCATTAATGCACGAGCTTTTAAGAATACACCTTATGAAAAGGTTGTGTGTGAGTTTGATGTCAGAGATAGAGTTCAAGACTACAAATCACTCTTGTTGAATTTGAATCTTACTTACTATGCAGAGGTTCAAGTCATGAGAGACCTCTATTTATGTACGATCTTATAGAAGTGTTTGACGTTATTTCAGAAACATTTTTTTAAAAAAAAATTCAAGTGGGGGATTGTTGGAACATAGAGTATGTTAATGTGTGAATTTAAAAATTGTTGAAGTCTCACGTTGGAAAAATCTAATATTTTAAGTAGTTTTCAACTCTATAAATAATAAAGTCCCACATTGGATAGAAAACATATGTGGGTTTGCTTCCATCACTATATAATGAGTTTCAAACTCTTGTGAAAAGTACACCAAAGTTAAGAAGGTAATTAATATGTGTATGAGTCGAGTGGTACAACAAAGTTGGTTCGGTGATAAAATTTGAAAGAGACGGTGTAAAGAAATATCATAGTAGAGTAACACACTTAGTATTAAAAAGTAAATTATATTTGAATCGTTCAATTTAATCTAATAGTGACTATTTATTCCTCTCATTTCTCACGATAAACCTCTCATCTCACTTAATATATAATAGTGAGAGGGACCGTTAATATCCATTAAATTAGAAACACACGTGATTTTCGTTTAAATGGTAGGGTTGATTTTATTTTAAAAATCTCTCCTTCTTCTTTTTCAAAATCGTCTTATTCCACACTAGAGCAAACAAACATGAAGCTGTGTGATTTCATTTGAGTTCAAGAAAAGATTTAATGGATGGATTGAAAAGGGGCAGGAAAAATATAATTGATTTAATTTCAGTCTAATAATGATAGAAAAAATTAACTTGGCATGTTTACAAAGATAAACTTGAACCAAGTTTGAGATTTTGTTTTTAAACAAAACCATGTTTTGAAAAATAAGTTATAAACTTTTTTTTAATAGATAAACATTCGTAATGTATGCATTTCCATTTTTTCTCACTAATTTTGTGGTTGAGTTTTACCAAACCAGAAACCATTTAAACGAAAATCACATCCATCTATTTAATCTAATAGATATTAATGGTCTCTCTCTCACCTCTCATTATAAGTATCCCTCTCATTTTGATATGTCCCTTATATTTCCAAATAATTAATATCTATATATTATAATATTATAAAGATAATTTTTTGACAAGTTCATGGTTTTTCAATTATTGAGAAATGTTTGATTATATAATTTTATATTATTAGTAATAATCTATAAAAAAATCTTTAATTATTTAAACAAATTAATTGTAATTCAAAATTTATTTGAATTTAGTATTTAATTTTTATTGGAAGGTGCAAATGTTTGATACATCTTAATTTTTTTTAAAATTTATTAGCCACCTCATAGATGATTAAAGATATCTCTCTCACCACCGATTTAATCCACGTTTGAAATTTCTAGGTTACTAATTCTTAATCCCTTCTCTCTCTTTAAGGTTAATATTTTATCCTCCTTGACAAGGGGTTGTAACAATGCAGCATAATACCAATACACAGTCTTTTTTATTTTTTTTATTGTACGGTATAACTTGTTATATTTTAAGAGAAAGGAAGATGGTGTCTTAGAACAAGGGGCTGTAACAATGCAGCCGTTTTATATTTGTTGATTCAGTAAATATTCTCCGTTTAAATTGAAATTTTAATACTTATTTGAAGTATTGAAGTTATTTATTTAGTTATGATGATCATCGTCGTGACGCGTGATTTTTGTCATTTAAGAGTTTTTCACATTAAAATTTAAGATGCTCTATTTATAATGTTTTTTATTATATTATTTTTAGTTTGCTGTGATTATTAAGTTTTAAGTTTAGGTTGTATAAAAATTAATTAGTTTAATTTAACGAATTTTTGTTATGTTACTTTGTCAATATATATTGTCTATATGTATATAATTTGTTGTTGCAATCTTAATTCCTACGTATGAATAATCCAATCGTGTTTCAAATGTTTGATTTACATTTTGTTGCAATCTTAATTCCTACGTATGAACGATTCAGTTGTTTAATTAATTGGTTTTGTGGTAAAAAGTTATTTGATCCAAAAATAAAAGGCTTAATTGCAGTTTTAGTCCCCCTATTTATACTGATTCACGAAATTGGTCCCCCTATTTTAAAAGTCGTTAGTTTTGGTCCCTACATCAGATTTTTAAACTAAAAAATGACGATTTGATATATTTTAAATGACGTGACATACAATTCTATGATATAAAACCATCTAGATCCATTAATTATTCATATGTCATTAATTAAATTAAAAATACAAACAAATTTCAAAGTTGACAGTTAAGTTTTTACGCGTTTTATTCCAATTTTATGGGTGTTAATCACACTACATCATCGTGTCATATGTCATGTTATTCAAAACATCTCACGTCATCATTTGTTAGCTAAAAATTTGAGGGAGGGACCAAAACTGTTGACTTTTAAAATAATGGACCAATTTCGTGAATCACTATAAATAGAGGGAGTAAAACTGCAATTAAGCCAAAATAAAATCATATACAATTCAATTCGGTCTAGATGACACACTTATAAATAAAAAAAAAAAGATCTAATTTGATCCAATCATACATGGTTTAATTTGTTTATATAGTTATTCTACACTATATATGCTATGCCAATATTTCTCTCTCAAGGATATGAACTTCAGTGTTATATACGAACGATGGTGTAAAATTACTTGTCTTTCTTTCAACGATTCATATTTTTTCATGTACCAACTAAATCACGTGAGAGACTTATAGTTTGATTGGTATGACTATTAAGTAAAAACAAAGTTTAATACTACTTTCATCATTAAATATAGGTTAAATATCACTCGTAGTCCTTTTGTTTTTTTTCTTCTTCCTGATTTGGTACTTTATGTTTTTAAATAATTTCAGTGTTACCCTTTAAGTGGGGTTGTGTTAAGAAAAAGTTAAAAAATCCCTCATCTTGATCATTGTATATGTTCATCAAACCTCTATGAACGATTATCACTGATATGAAGTGATGTTTATGGAATATAAATACTCATAACTTCAGTTTTAACGAATCAATCCTAGTATCAAACTTAGAACAAACTTTAAATATTTTATTGAAATATTTTCAAAACATAAATGATAACTTTTTCTGAACATGGAGGAGAATTTTTTTTAACTTTTTCTTAATGAAATCCCACTTAAAGGGTAACGCTGAAATTAGTTAAAAATATAAAGGACCAAATCGAAAAAAAAAAAAAAGATAAAGGACTAAACCGTTAACCGAAATTAAGTTAAGGGACCACATGTGGTATTTAGCCTTAAATATAAGCTTTGTTTGAAGAAACAAAATTGTCTTTAAATATGAATCCTATTTAAAATTGTTAGATATATTTATTAAGGTGTTTCCTAAATACATCCTAAATTAATAATTCAAGGTATATTTGGTTAGAGGAGATTGGAGAGGAAATTAGAGCTTATTATTCAAAATTTACGTGGTTTGGTTCAATTATTTAGAGAAGGAGAGACGAAGGGAGGGAAAAGCAGAAGAGCAAAATCAATGAGAGCAGATAACTTATAAATTATTTAAAATTAACGAATAATGATTTTATCAAATTATCTTAATAATTATTGGTCAGAGTGATAAGTGCAATGTAAAATTCAATGCTTTGAAATGGTGTGCATAATATCAATTATATAATACAATTAAAAATAATAATAATAATAATAATAATAATAATAATAATAATAATTAATGATACATTAAAAATGACATTTTTTTAGACAAATTATATTTATTAAAATGACACAAATTGAGAGAGAGAATACCAAATTCCACTTATATTCAAATACATTACATCATATATAGAAACCCTACAAATCCACCAACAATATTTTAAATCCCAACATTACATAAGTAACCTCAAAGCTCAAACAATCAATCGTCCATAAAACATACACCAAGACATAATATTCATATATCAAACTAGTAATTAAATCATTTACACTTTTTTATTTATTTTAAAAATTTTAGAAAATACATATGTCTCAAACACATATTTTAACATTTGATAAAAGTGAAGGTAAATGATTTAATAAAATTGGCATGCAAGACCAACTACTATTGGAATTATATATTTATTTATTTGTAAAGTTCCATCACTCCAAGGATAGAGAAAACAAGACAAACAACTTCAAGCTTAGAAAATCCAGAGCTTTTACTCAAACTTTCATATTCTTTTAGGGTTCTTTCCCTTCCACCAGCAGCGATAAACATCATATTATCAAGAGTTGAAGTCAGCTTATAAGATATATTTGTTGATTCTGAATCTTGTGGTGATATGAACTCCACAAGAATGACCTTACCATTTGGAGGCAAAGCTTTGAAACAATTGCTTAAAATTTCTAAGCATTTTTCGTCCGACCAATTATGGCACACAAACTACAACAATATATATAATCAAATATATATATAATAAGATAAAATAATGAAAAATTCTTCTGTACAATAAAAAATAGAGTACGTATTCATACTATACTATGAACTTTTTGACAAATAATATTTTTTAATTTATTTACGTATGCATTACCGTAGTATCTATTAAAATTTACTAAATTAAGAGTTTTAGTACATAGATGATATGTCATTCAACTATTGACGATTTAATTTTGATAATACTAAAACATGTTAATTTTTCAATGTACAATAGAAGTCCGTAAAATAAATGTTTATATTATGTATTTATACTAACCTTAAGCATTATGGCATCTCCTTGTGGAACACATTCAAACATATTTCCTCCAACATGTTCAATCCCTAAATAAAGTTTGACAATTTTAAATTAATAATATAAGTGGTTGTTATATATAAACTTTGAGATGTGATGAAACAATATTTACCTGAAAAGGGTGGTGCATTTTCAATCACTTGAGGAAGATCAAAATTGATTGCTTTTATTATTGATGGATATTTAGACAAAATCATTTTGAGGCTTTGTCCATTTCCACCTCCTACATCTACTAGTGTTGATAGTTCCTCGTATCCTTTGTATATTTCAAGGATTCCTTTCATATGAGCTGTACATGTTTCAGTCATTGATTTATTAAATATTTCGTTTATATGTGGATCTTTTTCAAAATAATCGTAGATAGATATTCCATGGACTTTTTTGAATAGATCAATCTCTGACTCCATAATTGCTTCCTTCATATTCAACCTATATTAAAAAAAATGATTTTTGTATATAAAATTATAACAAGTTATTTGCAAGTAATGATGCATATTAATTAATGAAGAAAACGTACCTAAATATTAAAAATTTATTTATTAATCTACTCATCTCTATATATGTATATATTTAGATTAGCAAATGTAGCAAAATATATATATATATATATATATATATATATATATATATATATATATATATATATATATATATATATATTTTGCTACATTTGCTAATCTAAATATATATTTTTATGGTTGTTAAATAAAATTTGACAATATATGCGTTTTAAGTACAATTGAGTTGATTGTTGAAAAAACGTTGATACACATGGATTTGAGTTCGAATATAGGATTCTTCACCTCTCTACAGTTAAAGTGTGAGTCTAACCACAAGACTAATTAAACTTTATTAGTCATATTTTTTAAGATATTCAAATATACATTATTAACATCAATCAACCAAATTATGTTCAAATATGCAAGATGATTTTTAGTTGTTTAAATATACATGACATCTATTAGTATTAACTATGATTAAATTCAAATATATGCTTGAAAGTTCATAGTTAATGATGTTTAAAATTGAGATTAATTGTGTTATGTGAAATGTAAATGAGTTCTGACGCATTATTATATTTATCAACCATCAACCAAATGTAATTATCATACAGTTAAACGATGTTAAACCATTTGAATTAAATTGACTCATAACATAAGGGTTAAATATATTTTTTAGTTCTATAAAATTTCAAACTTTTAATTTTTGTCTATGTATATGAAAACCACAAAATTTAGTTCTTATAAAATTATTTATCGAACAATTTTGGTCCTTGTTTAAATATGTTTATTTGTTTGAAATTCTTAAATGATTTTTTTGCAAGCATGTTTAGAACGTTATAAAAAATTTCTCTTCAAAAATTTAAACTTTTAAAAGGTAAAAAACGAAAGATAAAAGTAACGAAAATATGTATTTAAAAGTTGAATTTAAAGGTTTTTTTTTATAAGAACTTTTTATATTGTTGTAAATATTCATGCAAAAATATATAACAACAAACACCAAACCGTATACATAATAATTTTGTAAAAACTAAAAGTTGTATTTTTATTCTACATGGATTAAAATTAAAAGGTTAAAATTTTATAAAGATTAAAACATATTTAACTATATCAATAGTATAACTATAATTAGTGGCAATAACTTTAGAAGAAAAACACTTACCACACCCCTAAGAGAGAAGGGTGACACAAGTATGATATCATTGAGCCCATATAATCATCATTGTTGTCATAACTAACAAAGTATTTTCCCAAAGATGTGATTCCATAAAATCTAACAATGTTACCATCATCATCATTGGTTCGAGTTGAAATAGACAGAAGAGAGTAGCTAGCAAGCAAGCGCAACATACGATCGAGCCTATTTGGCAACTCAGAGTGTTGTGTTGATAACTTTGAAGCAATTTCATAAGTTGAAATGAATCCACTATTGCTATCATCTTGTGAGCTAATTTCTTTGGCAATGATGTTAAACAAGTTGAGTTCCATTGCAGCATTAAGAACTGCAGGAAGCACCAAGTTGGCACCTAGTAACATGGCATTGAGGACATCATTGTCTTTTGATGTTTTTGGATTCTCCATGGAATAGGAATATGTGTGTGTTTGTGATGGTGGAGTGGACTTGTGGTGTATGTGTGTTTTCTTCCCTCAACAAGTGTTGTTTTTTATAGGCAAAATAGTATTTGACTTGGCACATGCATGTGTCACTTATTTTATATATAACTCTTTGTATTCAGCTGAGTAGCTTTAGTTACTAAACAATTCAATTACACTTTGACCCGTTAATCAAATAATCCATCTTTCCTTCTTATGTAAATGGGATGTTAAATATACTACTGGAAAGTTCCACACAATTATTAAATTCTGAGTTTGAATTTAAGAGATATTAGCATTATGTAAGATGAATTAGGACTTAAAAACATAATTAAATTTTTTTGTTTTAATCTTAAAACTTTATATTTTTTGTCCTTATAAACATCGATTATTTTAATTTGAGTCTATGTATTTTATTTTTGTTTATGCAATATTTCAAATCATTTTGATTTTTGTCATTGATGGATTCTTTTGGTTGTAAAAATATAATGTGACCAATTTTTAATGACGTAGTAGTAAAATTTGATTGTTGACTCAGCCATTTAAATAATTTTTTAAAGAATTCAAAGAGTACAATTTGTGTTCTCTGATTTAGGGACAAACAAACACATGATTGCTTAATTTCATAGGGTTGGGAAGATTTGGAGGAGAATGAAAGAGGTGAATTTTGTTAATCCTCCTATAAAATAATTATGGAAAATGCACAAATATCAAGACATAATTATCTCTTTTGATTTTTTTTTTCTACTATCAATAAATATGTTTTTATATGTATTTTGCTCTTGCTAGGTACAATATTATCACATGAATCTAGGAATAAAAACGTATCCCAATTGTCAATGATATGTTGTCTTCAAGGTGTGTTGGATATAATGATACCACGAAAATGATAGAAATTGAAGTGCAAAAATCAAAGATTTTGAAGTTGTCACTCATATGTGGTTATGGTTGTTGTAATTGTAACAATGATATTGATGGATGTAACTTAACTCTAACTTAGAGTTGTCCAAATAAATTAGTTATTTTTCTACCTTTATCGTATATCATGTTGTTGATTACGTAAATATTATATATATGTATTTTAATTTATTGATAAACTATATTGTTTTTTTTTTATTCTATATTTCTGGAACTAATGTGAAATATTACTTACAAAACAAAACCTTCATTCGGAAGATCTTCAAGTATTTAATCTATTTTTGTTATTATATAAATTTGAATGTTAATGTTATATATTTGAATTTAGATTTTCGTTATTTGGTCGATAAAAGAAGTTTATATTTTGAGTGAATATTTAAGATTT
>JBBPBP010000003.1:44232377-44257008 GCA_037974735.1 Cicer chorassanicum | reverse complement strand
TAAAATTAATTATATTAATATCTGTTAGTCGTAGTTGAGTTCATAAAAAATTTTATATACTTTTATGGTCCCTAATTTGGTTTGTAGGGATTTATTTTATCATAAAATCAATTAAACGTCATTTAATATTTTATTTTAGTTTATGGTCCTTAATTGACATATAAAATATGTCATAAATTGTAATTTAGTAATTTGTAGTTGTTGTAACTAATAACAAAATAATGCTTTTGAAAAATAAATTACTTTATATATAAAGCATCAATATAATTAATGATCTTGTTAAATTTATATAATTTTTAAAATATATATATATATATATATATATATATATATATATATATATATATATTGTAGTTGGATGTATGATAAGAATTTTCTTGCAATGAAGGATTTTAAACAGTATTTTGCTAACAAGGTTTAAGAGTTTCTCAATTTTGTAAGAGTGTGAAAAATTGTCGAAGATGTTGGGGGATGAGATGTTCATGTTGTTTATGTCAATGTCGACGTTTTAAGAGTGAAAGGAAATAAGAGTGCATTTATTTGTAGATGGATTTGTGCCTAACTATTAAGTTTGGACTAATCATGAAGAAGAGTTTCCAGCGGCATCTAGTACTAGTATATTTGTAGAGAATAATGTCGGTCCATCAAGTAGTTATGGCATGTTAGGTGTAGATTATTATAATTATCAGCACTTTGAAGTGACGAACGATATGATTTTGGATGATGTTGGTGTTAATTTGTCATTCAATAAATATCAATATGATGACACTGATGGACTTCCAAATGGAGAAGCTTAGAGATTTTATGGTCTTTTGAAAGAGACAAGTAAACCGTTGTTCGAAGGATCTCCAAATTCAAAGTTATCGATGTGTATTAGACTTTTAGGTCTAAAGTCCCAATTTTATGTTCCTGATTTAGCTTTAAAGTTGATGACTAAAATGATGCTAGATGCAACATCTATTAGATATAGTTTGCCACAAAGTCATTACGATGCTAAACATTTATTGTCGAAGTTAAGATTAGGTGTCAAGAGGATTGATTATAGTGTAAAAGGTTGCATGTTGTATTACGACAATGAATTTGGTATAAATGATGTCAATTTAGTTGAATGTAAGTTTTGTCAACAACCAACGTATCGCCAAAGGAATAACTCTAGGATAGTATAAGAAAACCAATTCCAAGGAAGGCAGTGTTTTATCTACCTATTGTGTCAAGATTGCAGATAATGCTTGCATCAATGCAAGTTGTAGGAAAGATAACATGACATTATAAGAATAAAAGAAATTCAGGTGAGTTGCGACATCCGTTTGATAGATAGACATGGAAACACTTTGATGAAATGCATCCCGATTTTGCGTCAGATCCACACAATGTAAGACTTGGATTATACTCAGATGGATTTACACCATATATCAAAGCATCATCTACTCCTTTTTCTTGTTGTCATGTTATTGTTACTCCATATAATCTTTCTCCTGATATGTATCATGGCACAATAGGACAAAAATATGTATTTTTTGAGATCTACCATATTGAAAAGATAATCTTTTGAAGCACAATCCCGATGTTTTGCATATCAAAAAAATTTCTTTAACAACATATTTAACATTGTGATGAATGAAAAAAAAAAAGAAAAATAAAAGATAATGACAACGCTAGGAAAAATTCTAAAACTCGTGCAAATTATACTTTATCTGCCAAAGAAGTCAACTCCGTTTGTCATTGGGTCAAAGAGTTGAAGACGCCTAATTGTTATTGTTCTAATTTAGCAAGATGTGCCAATGTAAAAATTTGGAGGACGCATGGGATGAAAATTAATGATTGTCATATTTTTTTTAGAGTGTTTACTTCTTATTGCCTTTAGTGCTTTTTCGACACATATATTGAACCCACTTATTGAAGTGAGTCAATATTTCAAGAATTTGTGTTCTGCAAAGCTTAAAGTTGAAGATCTCATTAAGATGGAAAATGACATTCCAATTATTCTATGTATGTTGGAGAAAGTATATGCAACGCTTAATGGTTTAATCCATCGAGTAGAAGAACTAAGATCAATTTAATGACCAACACTGTAGACATTCGTTTGAGCACAAGATATACAGTGTTTGATCTATTCGCCATGGCCCATAATGTATGACAACTGTATTATATTCCTTATCCATCAAAAATCACTAACAAACAAGGTTGGTGTGTTGTAATCAAAACAAGACCAACGAGTAGAATCGAAGAAGATGAAACAGATCAGGACGAAGAAGTTGCATATCAGATGGATAAAATGTCAAATGTGGATCATGTGATTGGAGATGAGACTATTAGTCAACTGTCATGAGTCAAACACTAGAGAAAAAGTTGATGAACAAGAACTAGAAGAATTAGAGGATGATGAAGACAGTGACTTAATTCACTCATCAAATAACGACGACAATGATGATGTCGACAATTAATTATGTAAAATGTGTATGTGTGTATATATTATATTGTAATGTGAAATGTGAACTGCAATTTATATATAACTAATTTATTTATGTTTATTTCTGTATTTATGTGTATTTCTAATGGATTTGAGTATATTTCTTTATATATATATATATATATATATATATATATATATATATATATATATATAGATATATATATTGTAAAATACATGTTTTTGATGAAGACAAAAGAGGGAGAATGATGATGATGATCAAGACAACAAGCTCAAAAAGAAGAAGTCCAAAATATCTCATTGATAAACTTTAGACTTCAAACATATTAGATATTTAAATGTAAAGGTAAATGATACAATCACAAGATCAAGTACATGAGAACTTTTCATCTTTACATATGCATAAAAAGTATTTTCAAAAGTCAAAATTATATTTACAAAGTGTTACAATTAATATTTTTGACAAAATACAAAGGTGTATTCGAATACAACCTAAGTGTATTCGAATACAGATGAAAATTGCTAAGTCAGTAGCAAAAGCCTCTCATCTGTATTTGACTACATCATGTTGTATTCGACTACATCTTGTTGTATTAGACTACAACCAACAAGTCAGTGGCAAAATTGATCAATCTGTATTCGACTATATCCTGTTGTATTCGACTACAACCAACAAGTCAGTGGCAAAATTGGTCAATCTGTATTCGACTACATCCTGTTGTATTCGACTACACAGTGTTAAATTTTAATAAATTTGAACGTTACAAAGAGGTGTATTCGAATACATACATCCTGTATTCGAATACAACTGGAAACAATGCAATTTTTCAGTTCTGAATAAACTCTAAATCATTGCAATTGTTCCTCAAACCTCTTGGATCAATGACCGCGAATCTGAAGAGATGTTTATGGACTATAAATACACCATAACTTCAGATTCATTAAGGACAATCCCACGACCAAACCTTGAACGACTTTGAACAACTTTTCTATTTTTCTCAAAGTCATTTTTCATAATTCAAGTACTTGCATTTCATTTTCATATCCTTGAAAAAGGTTCTTAAAGTACTTGAAGCAATATTGGATTGTTATCATTATACCTCTCTTTCATATTCTTATATCCTTATCAAATCACATTACTTGTAAAAAGAAAGTAGTACTTTCTTTAAGTAGTTTTATCTAAGATAGTGGGGTGCTATCTTGTACATTATCTAAGATAGTGGGGTGCTATCTTAGAGGTTTTTGTTAGAAGTTTGTAGCAGAGATCCTAGGGTGAGATTTGTACATTTTCTAACAATAGTGGAGAAATCTCTTGTGGTGTGCAAGAGGACTGGATGTACCCTTGGGTATAAAGGGAACCAGGATAATATTGTTGTGTTCTTTACATTACTGCCATTTACTTTATCTTTGACTATCCATAAGCGCAAAAATCAATTGCTAATTCGCTGAAAACAAGAAATACTTATAAACACCTAATCCACCCCCCTCTTAGGTGCACATCTGTACTTACACACACACACACACACACACACATATATATATATATATATATATATATATATATATATATATATATATATATATATATATATATATATATATATATATATATATATATTATATGTATATATATGTATGTATATGTATATATATGTATACAGTTCACATAAATAAAGAAATCAGGATCGGGATCAGGAGCAAGAGGATCAGGATCGGTTGGCATACGAGGAATATCTAAAATATCACGTGGTAAGAAAAAAGTTGGTAAACCATGTGTTATTAACGACCTATCCCTCATGTCTGTGCCAATGAATGGTACTAGCGGTGGAGCTGTTCTCCTACATCCTGGGGTCTCTATTTTTCCTTATACCATAGATGAAATAATGGAACCAGGTGTTGATTGTTATGATCGACTGTCATTATTCCAGAAGTAAATGGATAAGAGAACACAATACTGCAATTTTCTTTTTTTAGTTTAAACAAACTACAGACAAAATGTACTTGGAGAAGATAACATAACGCTGCAATTTTGGTTGCTTTTGACCACCGGTTCTCCAAACGTCTATCATCTATGTTGGTGTACGTGTGTAACAAGGGTGAGGAGAAACGGACAAATTGGATTGGTGAAAATGTTTGGAACGTTTTGTAAAAGTAATGGAACACAAATGGTTGCAAAATGAAAAGAGAAAAAACAAAGATTAATAAAGCACTTGAGAAGGATACAAAACTCATAAGGGAGGTTTCATGTCTCCCAGAGATATCAAATACTATATGATAATTATCATTAATATATAATTAATTTGTATTCAATAATTATTAAATTTCACCAATTAAACTTGACAATTCACATTTTAGGAAAAGAAACTTAAACGAAAGGTCACTCAGGCTGAGATACATCACTATCTTCATTTTAATCCTGAAACAAATATGTATACTAATGAATTCTCCCATATGATTAAGGTAAATACATAATTAATTAGTATTTATATTGATATTGTCGCGTCCGATTTGTTTGCAAAAAAGGAGTCGCCACCAATTTTATTTTGTTAAAGCAAAAATTGGATAAAACCTAAAATGATGATTTTGAACCAAAAATTTGGATTCGGGAGTCGATTATGAGTAGGAAATGTATTACCACCCTACACCGTCCGTTAAAACGGTAACCTTATAATTAACTGTATACAAACTATTTATTTACTTATATTACCCCAAAAAGAATAACCAAAAGAGAAAATATATTATTTACATTAATAAAAGAAGGAAAAATAATTTTTATTAACTTGATTTGACAAAGGGAAGACCTTGCTCCTATCCCTAGGTGCAATAGGGAAATCAACACATGTGGTTATTGGTAGAAAATATTTGTGGGTTGATTGATTTTATTATTACTCAATTTTGTTTATTATTAAAAAAATGGGTTAATAGTGATAAGTGAGAAAGAAAAAGAATTACCAAATAGTAGGATAATAAAATATATATATATATATATATATATCAATTTTTCTAAATAAATAAATTTTATTTTTTACGGGCTGCATCAATTTAAGAGGTGCATGGTTTGTATAAAAATTAAAATCGATAATTAGATGACAAATCGTAATACATAGTAAGTATCAAAATTTAACAGGAAAAAAAAAACATCGTACCAAATTATGAACTATAGTTGTCTCCTTTAGACAACATGTTTCTTCTTTCTCTTATTTTTTTAGTGAGTTACAATTGGTGGTTATAGAGAATATTGTGTAAGAATGGCGCGACGGAGAACTAACAATGTTCGTCGAAGGGCGGAATCAAACACTTCTCTATTTTTCTCTTCCCTTTTTGGAAGTGGGTGATTATAGGGAAGATTGTGTAAGAATGGCGCAACAGAGAACTAGTGGTGGCTCTCTGGTTGACAAATTCAAGCACCTAAAACTAGTCGATATTTTCTAATCTCCTCTCCTCATCCTCCCATTCGAAGAGTCTTTTAACACTCTTATTTATAGTCATAAATTAGAGTTAAGTAATTTTTAGAAATAAATGTCTACGAGTATGACTAATTAAGTCGAATAATCAAGTTTTATTTTCTTTTAAAAACTTTCCTCAAATTCCAAAAAATCATATTAAATAGCAATGATTCATATTTAATTTACTCCAAAAAATCTCGTATTTATTAATTTTATATTTAACTTCGTTTTATTATTATTTTTATTAAATAAAAATAAAAAGCCTAACATATATCTCTTTTCATTAACAAGCGAATATCATATGAAAAATTAAATAAAAATTACATATTAAAAATAAATAGAATGTTAGGGTAAAAAGTTCAAAATACCATTTTTATTAATTTTTTGTGAATATTAAGAAAAGGCGGACAAAATTAGGTATCGACAGATATATATTAACTACATACTAATTAAAATTAATTAGTTCTATAAATTATTATACATTAATTAATGAATTTTAATTTTATGAATTTTTTATACAAGAAAAACTTTAACAAGTAATGAAAGAATTAGATGATCTACAAGGTACTCTTCCTCTTGCATAGCGACATGGTCCATTGGAGCGGAAACAACATGAGTGTTGGCAAGTACAAAGGACATGTGTTTGGTGTTGGCAATTTATTGTCTATAGTTTTAAACGATTCATCATGATATTTTCAGACTGAATCTTCTTTTTATTTTAATACGGATCGATTTCATCGTTTATCGATAATTGTTGCCAATGTAAAGCAATTAAAGGAACAATAAATGATTGAGCAAGAAGAGAAACACAACGGCTGATACAAGCAACAATTGAAAAATTAAATGCAGACTAGCAACAAAAGTTTGAACAACAACAACAACTGTTTTAACAGGAGCAGTTTTCATCTCAATAATTTCCTCCTACTTTGCACCAGCAATTCCCGCCTCAGCAGCAATAACAATATCCACGGTCTCTGAAGTTGCAGCAATAATCATCGATGTTGCAACAACAACAACAATACTCTCAATACTTCTAATAGGAGCAACAATAACAAGCAGTGTTCCAACAACAACAATCTTTTAATAATTATCAATATGTGTCATCTCTTTCACAACAGTTTTCTCAACCTCTAGCATATCAAACTCGATAACGACGAACTATGCCAACAACTTGCTTGAGCAGATCAGACTTAAATCAATCTCAACCAACTATGACTCCATCAACTAGTGGTGGTGTACTTGAAGATTAAATGCAATTTCAAACCATGTTGTCATCAGTACCACTAATTAATACTTTTGAGGTACTTTTATCGTCGGTAATATTCCACCAAATAATGATGGAGGGAGTAGAACTAATGATCAAAGAAATTATTATGATTATTGATGTATTTGAGTAATTTTTTCAATTTTTATTTTTAGTTTGTACGGATAATTTAAATATTGTTATTGAATTATGGTATGTTTTACTTTTGGTTTGTATGATATGATTTATTAATTTTGGAATGTTTTATTTTGTATAGTAATAATAATTTAATTAATTATTGATAATTTAATTAATATTAAAATTATATTTTTTGTTTTTATATATATTATTTAAAAAAATTATATTTTCATTTTTTAAATTATATTAATATTAAATTTTTATATATATTATTACTTTTTAATATTAATTTCATATTTATTTAAATTTATTATTATTTAATAAAGTTACCCATTTGTGGCGGACAAAATGGCTACAAACTGTGATTTTTTTCAAATAAAATTTCCCCTTTCTGGTGGCCTATATCGACATAAATTTGTGGTTGTCTTTCCCGTCACAAATTTGTGACGCCATAAGCTCTCAGTAACCCAAAAACCAGCCATTGTGGCTATTTTGACAACTACAAAGTGTTGTGTCTGACTTATTAGTTGCTGCTTGAGGCCGCCATAAATATGGTTTTTGTGGCCCTTTTTCCCCCTTTGTGGGTGCTTTTAGCCGCCACAAATATGAGTATTTCTAGTAGTGATGTTTCTACTTCCCCTACATCTCTTTCTTGAACCAAACATACACTAAATGATCATGTAGCACTTAAATAATTGTTAATCATGATCATCCATGTATGGTTCTCTCACTTGATCCATCTCATATATATATATATATATGGGGAGCATATCAAAATGAGAGGAATGATGAGAGAGTGAGAGAGTTAAATTTTGACAACACAACTATACATGGATGGTCAAGATTAGAAGAAAAAATCATGTGACTTTTATAAGTGATCATATACGACTTAAATAACTTTTAATCATGATCAAGTATATTATCAAGATTTAACATTTTCACCATCTCATTATAAAACTCATCTCATTTAATATGCTTTATATATATATATTAACATAACTTCAACAAACAGCTTTTGAACCCAAAACATGAATATATCAATTTGATTTTTTTTTCAAAAATAAACAAAGTCAAGACTATTTTTGAAGTCTGTTTAGATTAAAAAAAAACTAGACTACAAGTCATTGAAAAATAATTGTAGACTTATTACACCGACTTATTTAAGTGATTTAATAAATTAGTATATAAAGTTTCATGCTTTGTTTTGATCATAAATTTATTAATATTTTCAATTTAAGTAGAGTGTCATATTAAATTAAATTTTTTAAATGTAATTTTTATTATTTAAAAAATGTTGTATTCCATAGTCAAATTTGGGTAAGTGGTCGTCTACATCATATTATATTAGTGCCTTATTACTATTTGGGGAATTGAGGATTGAAAAATGAAAATCGTGTGTTTCTTTTTTTAAGTCAATTGAAAACCATGTCTTGTAATATTATCTTATATCATTGCTCAGAAAAATGTGTAAAATTATGTTAGAAAAATCACAAACGAAGTACTACACGCCATATTCTCAATTACAATCAATGCGATTTACTTATTTAAAATACTCAACTCCAAAAAAAAATAAAAAAAATTCCGTCGGTCTATAAAAAGTTTCGGTCAAAACAAAAATAATCTATAAAACCAAGTGAGATAAGCAATTAGAAATTTGAAATCTAGAAAATAGAAAGAGTTTGTCCAAATTTTCATATTGTTTCTTATTTCTTTACCTACCAGTATTCTCTATGCAAAACCCCAAAGTACAAAGCTCTCTTAAAAATTTCTCACTAAGTACTTATTATTAGATTTTTTATTGAAATAATTTTTTTAAAATTTTGGTCTATTATTTTATGTGGGTTTAAGTGCAAGTATCATAGGTCCAGTATTTTGTTAATTGAGATCTTTTTTAGAAAAATATCAAAAACATTGCTAAAAAAATATAAAACATTTTTTTCTTGAAAAATTTTTAAATCATTTTTTTCTCGAAAACTTTTATGAGAAAATCAAAAAGGATCTTTTTACCGAAAAAAATCAAAAAAATTTATTTCTCAAAAAAAAAAATTTGTCAGAATTTTATCAAAAATAATATCGATTTTTTTTTCAAAAAAGTGGGTCCATAGGCACCATTAAACCCACCAAATTTTAGGGGCTTTTTTAGTTTTGTGGCATTCTTTTTTGAAGCATTCTTAACTATGAAATTTTTTGGCCCTCCAACATGTGGACTTGGGCAAATAATTAGTGGACTTTTGAAATTGACACCTATACTTCCCGCGTTTAGTGATATATTCGTAAAAATATTACCAAAATGAATTATCTTTTCAATTTTTAATTTTTCAATTTTCAATATAATATTAATGTAAAGTAATATTTTGATCCCTCACAAAAAATGGACGGCACAAATCAGTCATTGACAAAATACGGCTTTTTTTGGTTTGTAACAAAAATAAATTGGGACAATTGAATTGAACCACAATCTATCATTGAACCATGCATATAAAAATTGATGACGTGTACCGTTAAATCATTAATAGCGATAATGAACTTCCTACGTGACCTTTAACAAAAACATAAATGTATAATTTTCGGCGATTTCTGGCTACAACAAGGAAGAGTTAACAGACACAAGAGTTATACTCTAATGATTTCCATCCAAGGTATTTCTTTTTGTGTTTTCGTTTCCTAATTGCGATTTATTTCCTTTTTGCGATAATTTCATCTCCTTAGATATTGCGAGTTTGTTTGCATATTCATCCTTTTTTATTTTTAACTGTTTGAATTTGTGTTGTTCTTGATTGATATATTCTACCAATTTAAAAAAAAATGAATATCGTGAAACTTGGAGACGATCTTCTCTTAAATTTTGAAGGATTAATTTATCTTGTGAAACATAAGGAAGATCGATAAACTCAAATTTATGCAATTTTTAGTTATTATTATTAATTAATCTTAGAGCAATTATATGACATTATATAAATTTCTAAATTAATTTGCTCTTTATTATGAAAAAAAAATAAAAATAATTCTAAGAATAATACATGAAGTATATATATAAATATATATTATATTATATACTTCTATACTTTATATTAGATAAAGATGAGTTGTTGAGAGTAATAAGTAAATTAGTTAAATTATTAAAAACAAATGCCGCGGAAAGAAAAGAGATAACTAGGTCACAGAAGAAAAAGAGTCGTTTTAATGAAATGATATAAAAAGAAAACATAATAATAGCAAAGGGGTTACTAAGATGGTGACATAAAAATAGTATAACTCTGTCATCTAAAAAACACACAGAGGAGAAAAAGGTGGAAGAAGACGGCACATCAATTTTATAATTAAAGTCTCTTATGGGGTCGTTGGTGAATTTTATAATTGATATACTTTTTAGTGTGTTTAAGTTATTTATTCTAGTTTTATTTTAATTATTTTTTATTATTCAATTACATTTTTCTAATGCTCTAATCACATATTAGAATTAATCACCATTTGCATGTTCTTAATCAATTAGTTGTTAACAATGATACTGCAATAAATTGGTGGATCTGTAGGACAATTGAGACCATAAATTATTGAACCTTTTTATGCTATATGCTTTTCTTGAATATAATTTTTTTTGCATGACCAAACTAAGAGTTAATTTAAGAAAAATAATATTAATCATGAATGATCAAATGAGTTAATAGTCTTAGTAAGACACTACAAGAAAACATTCATTTTATGGCCAACTTATAAAATATTTTGTGGCTGAAACCCTCACAAATTACTGACCAAAAAACCCTCACAAATACTAAAATTCGATTCGGTTGTTATTTGTGGCTGAAAAAGCCCTCACAATAGATTTGGTTGTTTGAAAATTTCAGCAGGATTTTGTGGCGGCCTATACCCACACAAAATCACAACGTTGGACTATTGTGAGCGCTTAGGCCGCCACAAAATCACACTTTTATGAGGGCAAAAGCCGCCACAAAGGCAGTCGTTTGTGACTGCAACGGCCGCCACAAAGGTCCAATGTACCATTGGTACTTTTGGCTACTTTAGCTGCCACAAAGGCAGTCATTTCTGACTGCAAAGGCCGCCACAAAGGCCCACATTACCATTGGAACTTCTAGCCACTTTGGCCTCACAATGGCCCAATGTTGTGGCTGTTTTGGCCGCCACAAAGACCTAGTGTTCTCCTATAAATATCACTCTTCCTCTCATTTTTTATTTCTACATTCTCTCTAAATTTTCTATCTACCTTCTCTCTAAATTTTCTCTCTACCTTCTCTCTACAAATATTTTTTCGCCAACTTTTCTCTCTAACTTCTTTGTTTAATTTCGGTAAGTTTTTATTTTATTTTTTGTTTTTAATGTTATTTTTTATTTGAAGTTATTTATTTAATGAATATTATTTAATTTTTATTTTGACACTGGTCCTATTGTGTTTATTGCGAAGAGTTGTTAGTTGTTTGTAAGTTTCAAGTCAGACACTACCCGACATCAAGTTAGTATGTAATGCATTTTAAATATAGATTAGTAATTTATATAATTATTATTATATAGTTATAAAATATTTGTAGACTTAATATTTTATTTTAGAATGTAGATTAATATATTATTTTTAAAATTGGGTATAGTATTATTTTTAAACTTTAATATTAGTAAGATTTGTTAAAAAAAGTACTAGTAAAATATTTAAATTGTAAAATTTATACTCAAGTTAAAATGTAGTTTTTTTTAAATTGTTGATGAAGTGTTATTTTTTTTTATTGTAGTTATTTTTGGTATTATGATTTATTACGTTAGTAAAATTGAATTTTATTAAGAAATTGTAATTCTTTTAGCAGCGAAATAATACTTATGAAAAACAAGATTTATAATAATGATCCAATCATAAAATATATAATATTATAAATATAAAATATTTTTATATTATTTTTAAAATACATAAAAAGTTCATCATTCGAAATATTGGTAGATTTGTCCAAAAAAAAATAGAAATTATGTTGTTTACATAGTATATGATAAATAAAAATTGGAAACATAATAAAAATATTATTAAAATTAATGATATTAATATTTGTTGTTAGTCATTACAAAGAATTGTAGTTGAGTTCGTACAAAAAATTTATATACTTTTATTGTCTCTATTTTTGTTTATAAGGACTTATTTTATGAAAAAGTTCATTAAACATCATTTAAATTTTTATTTTAGTATATATATGTAGTCTCTATTATGATTTGTTATATTGTTTGTAAATGCTCACTTATATATATATATATAATCTCAACCTCAAGCAGATCAAACTCCACCAACTATGCCAACAGCTGGCTTGATCAGACCAGATTTAAATCAACCTCAACCATCTATGACTCTATCGACTAGTGGTGGTGTACTTGAAGATGAAATGCAATTTCAAACCATGTTATCTCCAACACCAATTAATAATACTTTTGAGGGACTTTTGTTGTCGGGTAATATTCTATCAAATATAATGATGGAGGGAGTGGAGCTAATGATCAGAGGAATTATTATGATGATTGATGTATCTGAATAATATTTGCTATTTTTATTTTTGGTTTGTATGAATATATTATACATTATTATTTAATTATGGTGTGTTTAATTTTTGGTTTGTATGACATAATTTATTAATTTTGGAATATTTTATTTTGTTTGGTAGTAATAATTTAATTAATATTAAGATTATATTTTTATATATAATATTTATTTTAAATTTAAATTTAAATTTAAAATTTAAATTTAAATTTTTAATTTTTAAATTATATTAATATTAATTTTTTTTATATAATATCATTTTTTCATATTAATTTCAAATTTTCTAAAATTATTTTTTTTAATAAAGTCATACATTTGTGACGGCCTAAGCCCTCACAAATGGGATAGTTTGTGGCGGCTTTGGCCCTCACAAACGCTTACTTTTTAAACAGTTTTACAATTTGTGGCGGCCTAAGCCCTCACAAATTTGTGGCAGACTTTTCCGTAATAATTTTGTGATGGTAACAAAAAAACTAACTTTTGTGGTCGTTTTGGCCGCCACAAACCTTTGTGACTGACTTATTTGTGGTTGCATAAGACACCCACAAATGTGTCTGTTGTGGCTGTTTTCTTCCCTTTGTGTGGGCTTTTGGCCACCACAAAAGCTTGATTTTCTTGTAGTGAGAGGATTGGTAATTGAATCAAAAGAAATGAATTCGAATAGAACTAGAACCAGGGATAATTAAAGTTACAAGTGAAACTGTGACCCTAGGCTTCTCTCTATTGATCTCCAACTTTACACTTTTGTTTGCAATTTCCTATTATTAGTTATTTTGTTACTGTAACAACTCAACCATTATTGTAGGCCTACATAATAAATAATATTAATTAGTTTGATACTTGTTAATCATTCATGTGGATACGATAATCTTTTATACTATTTAAAGAAAAGAGATACTCAATAACTTGCAATGGTTTCACTCCTGAAGCCATCAGAATGATATTGTTTCCATGGTCATTAGCTGACAAGGCAACTATGTGACTAGATTATCTACCTTCTAGGTCTATTACTACTTGGGATCAATGGAAACAAAAGTTCTTGAATAAATACTTCCCCCAAGAAAGGCTGCAAAGATTCGAGCTGAAATCACAATTTTTTCTCAATTCGAGCAAGAATCTTTACATGAAGCATGGAAAAGACTTCAAGACAAGCTATGAAGTTGCACCCACCATGGATTTGAGAAGTGGCAAATACTTGAAATTATGTATAATGAACTATCTTCTCATAATAGGGGAGTTATTGATTCTGTAAAATACATATTTTTGATGATGACAAAGACGAAGAACTATGATCAAATGTCTCAAAGCTCAAAAAGAAGTCAAAAGTTATAGCTCGACTTTAATTCAAACATATTAGATGTTTACTCAATGTAAAGGTAAATGATACAATCAAAAGGTCAGGTACATGAGAACCATGCATCTTTACATATGCATAAAAAGTATTTTCAATTGTCAAACTTACATTTACAAAGTGTTAAAATTAATATTTTTGACAAAATACAAAGGTGTATTCGAATACAACATAAGTGTATTCAAATACAAATGCTAAGTCAGTAGCAAAAGCTTCTCATCTGTATTCGACTACGACCTGCTGTAGTCGAATACAACCAGCAAGTGGGTGGCAAAATTGACAAATATGTATTCGAATACACATCCTTGTATTCGAATACAAGGTGTAAATTTTGAATAAATTTGAACGTTACAAAGAGGTGTATTCAAATACATACATCCTGTATTCGAATACAACTGGAAGCAATACAATTTTTCAAATCTGAAATGGTTCTAGATCATTGTGTTTGTTCATCAAACCTCTTGGATCAATGGCCACGAATCTGAAAAGATGTTTATGGAGTATAAATGCACCATAACTTCAGATTAGTTGATATACAATCCCACAACCAAACATTGAACGACTCTGAACAACTTCTCTAATTTTTTTCTCAAAGTCATTTTTCATAATTCAAGTACTTGCATTTCATTTTCATATCCTTAACAAAGGTTCTCAAAGTACTTAAAGCAATATTGGATTGATGTTATTATACCTCTCTTTTAATCTTATATCCTTATCAAATCACATTGTTTGTAAAAGAAAGTAGTACTTTCTTAAAGTAGCCTTGTCTAAGATAGTAGGGTGTTATCTTAGAAGTTTTGTTAGAAGTTTGTAGCAGAGATCCTAGGGTGGGACTTGTACATTTTCTAACAGTAGTGGAGAAATCTCTTGTGATGTGCAAGAGGACTGGATGTACCCTTGGTCATAAGGGGAACCAAGATAATATTATTGTGTTCATTACATTACTGCCAGTTACTTTATCATTTACTATCCTTAAGCGCAAAAATCGATCGCTAATTCGTTGAAAACAAGAAAAACTTCGAAACACCTAATTCACCCTCTTCTTAGGTGCACATCTGTACTTACAATTGGTATCAGAGCAGGTTCAAGGTAACTTACTCCTCGATCGTTATTCATGGCTTCCGCACAACCTGTTTTCAGAGATGGTGGCAGTAGTAACAAACCACCATGCTTTGTTGGAGAGCACTATGATTTTTGGAAGATACGTATGCAAGCGTATCTTGAAACACAAGGAGACGACATATGGGATACAATTGAAAATGGTCCTTACATTCCAAAACAGTCATCAACAACAAAGAAGAAATAAAAATAAAGAATTCATGGACTGACGATGATAAAAGTAAAGTGTTGTTCGATAAGAAGGCTAAAAATATGCTACAATCAGCACTAGGAATGGATGATTTTTCCGTGTATCTCACTGTAAAAAAGTCAAAGAAATATGGGATACGCTTGAAGTAACTCATGAATGCACCATTGAGGTAAAAAGATCTAAACTAAATACATTTTCTCAAGAATATGAGTTATTTCGAATGCAGCCCGGAGAGTCTATTTTAGACTTACAGAAAAGGTTCTCCCACTTAACCAACCACTTGTCGACTCTCGGGAAGATCTTCACTAACGATGAACTAAATCTAAAAGTATTAAGATCATTAACGAGGGCTTGGCAACCAAAGGTGACAACAATCTCTCAAAAGAAAAGTCTATCCAAAATGTCTCTTCCTGCATTGTTTGGATAACTTCAAGAACACGGAATCGAACTTGGAAGGTTAGAACATAATGAAATTCAAATAAAGAAGACCAAAAAGTTTGCTTTAAAGGCCGAATCAAAAGAACAAATCAAAGACGAAAATGCATATGAAGATGAAAACATCACTTCCCTCGTTAACAAATTTGGTAAATTTCTTAAAAATGATAGAACTTTCAAAAAGAAAAGTTTCAAGAAAAATGATAATTCTACTTCAAGCCAAAACTTCACTTGCTTTGAATGTGGTAAGCAAGGACACATCAAGGCAGATTGTCCGAATAATATCAAGAAAAATGCCATCAAAAAGAAAGACTCCAAAAAGGCATACATAGCTTGGGAAGACAACGAAGTGAGTTCATCTTCGGAAACAGAAAGTGAAGAATGCGCTAATGTTGTATTAATGGCATCGCATCAATCAGATGACGAAGAAGAGGTTAGTAACATAGACTCCCCTCATCATAATAAAACTAATAGTGAATTAATTATCGAATATAAT
Source organism: Cicer chorassanicum (assembly GCA_037974735.1). NCBI lineage: Eukaryota > Viridiplantae > Streptophyta > Magnoliopsida > Fabales > Fabaceae > Cicer > Cicer chorassanicum. Next base: position 44,240,635 of record JBBPBP010000003.1, on the reverse strand, counting down.
GATGCTCAAAACGCCAATAAGGAACTACTTATTGAATGTAAAAATATGTTCAAACTAGTGTCAACACAAAAGAGACAAATCTTAAGTCTTCAAGAAAAAGTTGACATTGTGGAGAAGGATTCTGAAAAACTAAAAGAGAGTTTTACATGCAATAAATGTGATTCCCTCTCTTTCAAAATTGTTCAATTAAATAGAGTAATTGAACGATACGAAAAGGGACAAATGGGATTGAAAAATGTGTTGAATATACAAAGATACTCAAATGACAAAAGTGGTATTGGATACTCAAAATTTAATAAACCAAGCTTGAATAAGACCATTTTTGTTAAAGCGAGTAATCAATCCAATCAAGAAAATAATACAATTATGCAAAAGGATCATCATTATAAAGAGAAAATTATTCAAAATAAATCTCATACACATGCTATTAAAAAGAGATTTATTCCTACTTGTTCTTATTGTGGTCTTAATGGTCACACACCTAATGTCTGTCACATTAAAAACATTAGTGTTCATAAAGAGCATTACGTGTGGGTAAAGAAAGGTACCTATACTTTGTCATCACTCTTCAAGATCTAACATTTCCTCTTGATAAAGTGCTAGGATTAATTCTTTGATATATATCTTTTATTAATATATGAATATATGCCTTACATGTTGTATTTTCTATGAATTTTTTTTTAAGGAAAAACTCGAAAATGTAGTTCGAATACTAGAAATAGTTTTTGATGTAGCTTGTTTAATAGTTCTTATGATGTTTTTGTTAATTTTCCTTTTCAATATGGTCTCGTTGTAATACTTAAAAATTATTTTGGGTATTATGCAATATTTTCTTTGATATTCAAATATTATCTTTTATATCTACTTTTTGTGATGCTTTCCCTTATATATCTTTAATTGCTTAGATTATACTGTATATATTGTCTATATTTTTCCTTCTTTATGATCATGTCAAAAAGGGGAGAAAATTTGGGATATTGTTGTTTTTAAAATCTTTGTAGGTCTTCAACAATTTTTTCAAATGATCACAAAAACATTCTAAGTTTTCAAGTTCAACTGTGGAGTACGCATGAGTTACGGGGGAGTAATTTTACCATGATGCAATCTCGTCAAACAACAAAGTTTTGTCATAATAAAAAAGGGGGCGAATGTAAAATACATATTTTTGATGATGACAAAGACGAAGAACTGTGATCAAATGTCTCAAAGCTCAAAAAGAAGTCAAAAGTTATAGCTCGACTTTAATTCAAACTTATTAGATGTTTACTCAATGTAAAGGTAAATGATACAATCAAAAGGTCAAGTACATGAGAACCATGCATCTTTACATATGCATAAAAAGTATTTTCAATTGTCAAACTTACATTTACAAAGTGTTAAAATTAATATTCTTGACAAAATACAAAGGTGTATTCGAATACAGCATAAGTGTATTCGAATACAGATGCTAAGTCAGTAGCAAAAGCTTCGCATCTATATTCGACTACGACCTGCTGTAGTCGAATACAACCAGCAAGCCAGTGGCAAAATTGAAAAATTTGTATTCGACTACACATCCTTGTATTCGAATACAAGGTGAAAATTTTAAATAAATTTGAACGTTACAAAGAGGTGTATTCGAATACAACTGAAAGGAATGCAATTTTTCATATCTGAAATGGTTCTAGATCATTGTGTTTGTTCATCAAACCTCTTGGATCAATGGCCACGAATCTGAAGAGATGTTTATGGAGTATAAATACACCATATCTTTAGATTAATTGATATAAAATCCCATGACCAAACATTGAACGACTTTGAACAACTTCTCTGATTTTTTTCTCAAAGTCATTTTTCATAATTCAAGTACTTGCATTTCATTTTCATATCCTTAACAAAGGTTCTCAAAGTACTTGAAGCAATATTGGATTGATATAATTATACCTCTCTTTTATTCTTATATCTTTATCAAATCACATTGTTTGTAAAAGAAAGCAGTACTTTCTTAAAGTAGTCTTGTCTAAGATAGTGGTGTTCTATCTTAGAAGTTTTGTCAGAAGTTTGTAGCAGAGATCCTAGGGTGGAACTTGTACATTTTCTGACAATAGTGGAAAAATCTCTTGTGGTGTGCAAGAGGACTGGATGTACCCTTGGTCATAAGGGGAACCAGGATAATATTACTGTGTTCATTACATTACTGTCAATTACTTTATCATTTACTATCCTTAAGCGCAAAAAACAATCGCTAATTTGTTGAAAACAAGAAAAACTCCTAAACACCTAATTCACCCCCTCTTCTTAGGTGCACATCTGTACTTACAGATTCAACATGTGGGGGCTTTTTGCTAAATAAAGAACCCGATGATGTTTATAAATTAGTTGCAGAGATAACAATTGATGGTGCTCATTGGGCAACAAATGACAAACATATTAAGAAACTGACTGGGATGGACAAGGTGGATGCTGAGTCCAATTTTGACATAAAAGCTAGATGTTATTTCTAAACATATTGAAACTTTGATGAAAGCATAAGCTCAACCATCTCCCATAGTCCATTCTACTAACGATAATGCTCGCAACTCTTGGGCCAACCTAACTGAAAAAGCTAACTTTCTCGGTAAAAAAAAAAAAAAGTGACTTGAGGCCTGGAATGCAACATTCTTTAGTCAAATGCATGGAAAAGGTTGGATATCCTTGCATGGGTATTTTAGCAAATTACATTAATATGACTGATGCAAGGGTACAATCCATTGCAGATCTTATAAAAGAACAGGGTAAGTCTTCCTCGTCAATCGAAGAGGCTAATTATATTCATAATCCCAACCAAAACCAGAATGATCCTTATTCTAGTTCGTAAAACCAAGGTTGGAGAAATAATCCCAATTTTTATTAGGGAAGAGAATAAAAAGGGCATAACTCTAATTCCTACCAATGATGTGATGGCCAAGTTAATGGAGTAGACATAGGAGAAAATTGGAGTCTTAGAGGGTCATATCTCAAGTATCCTCAGTTTGTCATCTCAAAGGCCTTTAGGCTTACTTCCTACTCAAACTGAGTCTAACCCAAAAGAGAAGAGCGAGCATTGCAAGGCGATAAATCTTAGGAGTGGTAAGGAGCTAAATCAAGAAAATAAGCAAGATGGGTGTGCACTCGAGAAAGGAAAAGAAACTCCCGCTGAAGGAAATGCTTCCAGAGTTAACAAGAATCGAAAGGAGAAAGATGATCAAGTAAAGGTAAGTGTTCATTTTCCCTAAAGACATAAAAATAAGCAACATGATGAGCAATTCGCTAAATTTCTTGAGATATTTAGGAAATTGCATATCAAAATTATATTGTTGAAGCTATTGCCCAAATGTCTAAATATGCTAAATTTTTAAAAGAAATTATTTCCAACAAAAAGAAGTTAGAAGGCTTCGAAACTATAAAACTTAACGAGGAATGTCTTTCTATAGTTTTGAAAAAGTTACCACCTAAGCTTAAGGATCCAAGTAGTTTTACTATTCCTTGTACAATTGCTAACTCTCTTTTTGAAAAGGCGTTGTGTGATTTATGAACAAGTATAAATTTGATACATGTTTGTGTTTTAGAAAAATTGATTTGCATGAACCACAACCTACTAACATATTCATACAATTAGCTTATAGATCCATAACTCACCTTTGTAGGATAGTGGAAAATGTTTTGGTAAAAGTGGAAAAATTTATTTTTCCACGGATTTTGTGGTGTTAGAGATAGAAGAGGATAAGAAAGTTCCAATAAATTTGGAGGGGCCATTCTTGGCCACAAGAGATGCCATAATTGAAGTTAAAAGGGAAGGTTGACTTTACAAATGGAGGAGGAAAATAAGTTTTTACAGTTTATAATTCCTTTAAAAATATTTCTCTTTTTCTTACTTGTAATTTTGTGCAGGATATTTTAATTGATGATGGAAAGCCTCTTTTAGGGAAGTCACTTTTACTTTCTCTCATTTATTTATTTATTTATTCATTTTGTGTCAATTTCAATATTTTGCATATGACCATGCTTTTTGCTAGTGTGAGAGGAGGAAATATATTTTGACGTTTAACCTCTTGTAGTGTTTGTGATGGCTTCTTTGTTGGCTTGTTTTACTTAAATTATGTGTTTGAAGTTTATCCTATAATATTGTTATTGTGTTTGATTTTCGAGCAAGGCCTAGTGATGAACATGTTGTTAGGGCTAAATTGAAACTTTGAAACTATGTTTGCTAGGATAAAGATGTTCTTTAGTTTTAACACAAGAATGTTCTATTGTGAATAAGTTTAGGTGTCTTAAGATGGACCAAAATTAAAACTGTTAAGCCTAATTTGAAGTAAATTAAATCCTTAACATAAGACAACTGAGAAATAAAAACTTCATGAACTAAGAGACAAGAAAAAGAAGTAATTGACAACTTAGTCTAAAGAATTAAAAATAAAATAAAATACTATCTCAATTATTAGCTTGAGGTTACTCATACTAGCAGTCAAGTGAAAGGTGATGTGAAGTATTGTTTCTTTGAGTAGTTTGCGGATTACTTGCATTAATAGTCAAGCCAAAGATGGAATGATATCAAAATTAAAAGAAAAAATGTCATGAATAAAAGGTGTTGAGTTAATCTAATTAAATCAAAGAAAAATGTCCCTAATACTTGAGAAAAATAAACATATATGTTCTATGATAAGAATAGAACTTTATGAATGAGAATGGTTAAATGGATTGATTGAAGAAAATCTCAATGCATTGAATGGAGAAGCAATAAGGTTAACCACACACACTTTGAACTATGTGAATTAATCTTACTTAGTTGGCATAATGTAGAAAGTGTTATATTTAGTCTTAACAATTCATAAGGATTATTGCTCGAATTGAAAAATTCATGGTGTTTAGATGAATTTCATTTTTGTTTTTCCTTTCAAAATTTTAATTTATCTTTGAGCCATAACTTGCTTGAGGGCAAGCAAAGATTAAGTGCCAGGTAGTTTATAAACTCCAATTTAGTACAATTTTTAGTTTATTATTATTAATTATTATTAGACCAATTATATGATTATATAAATTAATTTATTCTTTATTATATGAAAAAAGATAAAAAGAACTAAAGGAATAATATATAAAATATATATGTAAATAATATATATATATATATATATATATATATATTATATTACCATACTTTATATTAGATAAAGATGAGTTGTTGAGACAAAGAAATAAATTAGTTAAATTGTTAAAAACAAATACCGCGTAAAGAAAAAAGATAATTAGGTCCAAAAAAAATGGCATAGGCTTAAATGAAAGGGTATAAAAAAAGCATAATAATAGGAAAGGGGTTACGAGCATGGTGACATAATAATAATATCAACTCTTTATAAAAAAAAAAGAAAAAAACAGCGTAATAGTATTTGAATTTATAATTTAAAAAATGTTGTATTCCATAATCAAATTTGGGTCAGTGGTTGTCTACATCAATACATCATATTATTATTACTTATTTTTTTGGTCTATCAATACATCATATTAAATTAGTGCCTTATTACTATTTCGGGAATTAAGGATTCAAAAATGAAAATCATGTGTTGTTTTTACTCAATTCAAAATCATGTCTTAAAATATGTTCTTATATTATTACCCGGAAAAATGTGTAAAATTATGTCAGAAAAATCACAAAGGAAGTACTACACGCCATATTCTCAATTACAATCAATGCGATTTATTTATTTAGAAAACTCAGTTCCAAAAAAAAAATAAAAAGTTTCCACCAGTCTATAAAAAGTTTCAGTCAAAACAAAAATAATCTATAAAATAAAGTGAGGTAAGCAATTAGAAATTTGAAATCAATTGAAAGAGTTTGTCCAAATTTTCGTATTGTTTCTCATTTATTTACCTACCAGTATTCTCTATGCAAAATGAATTACCAAAATGAATTATCTTTTCAATATTTCAATATAATATTAATGTAAAGAAATATTTTGATCCTTACAAAAAAGCAGCACAAATAAGTCATTTATAAAATAGAGCTCTTTTTAGCCTGTGACAAAAATAAATTACAACAATTTAGTTTCTGAACAACAATATGTCAATATAAAAACTGATGATGTGTATGGTTAAATTATTTCAATGTTAATGAACTTTTTATATGATCTTTAACAAAAGCATAAAAGGAAAATTTTCAGTGATTTTTGTCTACGATAAGAAAGGGTTAATGTCTGGCACAACGACTATATTCCAACGATATCCATCCAAAGTATTTCTACTACTATTTTTTGTTTTTTATTTTCTAATTGCGATTTCTTTCCTTTGTGTGATGATTTTGTTTCCTTAAATGTTGTGAATTTATTTGCATATTCATCTTTTTTTTCATTTTTAACAACATTGAGTTTGTGTTGTTTTCAATTGATATGTTCTACCAATTTAAAAGAATGAATATCGTAAAACATGGAGATGATTTTCTTTAGTTTGGTACTTGTTAATTAATTCATATAAATACGATAATCTTTTATACTACTTCTGCGATAGAGTATACTTGCTCGGGGTCTGTTTTTAACGTAACAAAGATGAATTATTGTATGGTTACAAGACTTTGGACACAATCTTTAGGATGTGATCATGCAAGTATTTTTTTTTTGAATTAGCTAAAAAATATATAATAATAAAAATTCAAAGTACAAGTGATACTCAGAATTTAAAAATACAAGAAAATAATGTCAAAAACGAACCACAAACGCAAATCCTTCCGAAAGAGATTAGGAGATCATCACAAAATACATAATAGAAAGCCCCATACAGCTTCGGGGTCGTAAATACTAAGAAATAAAATCATAACTGAAATTATTATCTTTAGCTTTGATCACGCCTAAATTGACAATTTTATGTTCTCAGCAAGAAACACACCATTTAAAACCTCCTTTTTCAAAATAATGGAGTTCCACATTTACCACAAGGACCACGTAGAAGTCAACCAAATAGAACCAAACTTTGAACTAACCCCTTTCCTCGTGAAACAAAGACCCATAAATTGGTGAAAATATCATTCCCAATCATTGATAAAAGCATAAGAAGAAGTCGCCTTTCAGAGGGACCATATTGTTCCATACCGCATGGTGTGAAGAAGATGCAACCAACGATACTGATCCTCTTTATAAGATTAGTACACACTTTTCTTATCTATAAAAGATTTGAGAGGATACCCAATATGTTATAGCTAATGAAGCAATCAAATTAAAGTTGGCTAAGTCGTCGGGTCAAATTAGTTGCATCATATTATATACCTTAGTTATTTTAGAATGTAAAAGATTTCATGTGAGGGCTCGGAGTAAATAAAAAAGTTGTCATATAAAAGGATTAAAGATTTGTTTAGAGACCATTTTTTCTTAAAAGTTACACCCACTAAGAGAGTTGGTAGAGTGTTGAATGCGAAGAAGTTGATGTTCATATTTATTGAAATGTATGAAATTTTGAAAAAAAAAATTGGAGTCGTGGCTTATCAGATTGTTTTGTCATTATTTTTGTTTATTTTTTATAATGGGTTTCACATTTCGCAATTCAAAAAGTATGTGCATGATTCTAGTTATGTAGTAGAATCAAATACAATTCAGCTAAAGGACAATTTTACCTTTGAAGCTTTATCGAAAATGATCGTGGAAAGGAAGAGTAAGAGTCCAAGGGGAAATGAAATTCTTTTGGTGAAAGTGATATGAGATACAGTTGAAATGTAGGAGAATAAAAACGATAATTCTTTTGGAACAAACGATAGTCAAGACAGACAAACTTAAGTGATAGAACTGAGTTTGTGAAGATTGAGATGGAAATAGTGGACAACACATGTGGAACCAAAGATATGTGGAGGAAGTAGGTTAAGTGGGGGCATGGGGGCCCGGGAAAAGAGCACTGAATGAAGGACTTTGTCATCAAAAATAAACAAAATAGTAGAAACAAAAAAATTATCACTTGATTGTTAAGTTTATCCTTATTTTTTTACACTTCTAGTCTTTATGCAACTGTGAAACTATTTTTGTTAGGAATAAAAATTGTCAAGACAAAATTTATAAATGAAATGGACGATGATTTTCTTGTAAATAATTTAATTATTTACATTAAAAAAGATAGTATTAATTTATTTAGTACAACATCAATTATGAATCAATTTGATTATTTGAAGTAGCTATTGTAAGTTTCTTATTTCCTTTATGATGATTTAATTTACCTTTTATATAAAAATTAATTGCGAAAGTTTATGATTAATAATTATATTTTATACATTAGTTTTAAAAGGTATATTT
>JBBPBP010000003.1:44209926-44232278 GCA_037974735.1 Cicer chorassanicum | reverse complement strand
GAATGATTTTTTATAGCTATGTTTAGAATATCATATGAATCTCCTATATAAAAATTTACAATTTTTTTTACAAAAGATGAACTGAATATGAATTTTTAAGCGTTAAAAGCTTAAAAAAATTATATTTAATTCATCTCTTGTTTAAAAATTCTATATTTTTGTGAGAGAGATTTTTATAATGTTCTAAACATGCATGCAAAATATCATTAAAAAATTCAGACGATGCACATGAATTGATTTTAAAATAAGGACTAAAATTGTTGACGAAAAATATTTGAGGAACCATTGTTTGAAGAAAAATTTTAGAGAGACTAAAAGCGAATTATAGTATATTTATAGGGATAAAAAACTTATTTAACCCTAAAATTAATCTTAGTTTCGTAACTTACAAGAGTTAATCCTATTTGAGACATATTAGACACTAAATGTGGTATATTTTCCAGTCGAGATTCGAAATTTGATTCGTTGCATTGTGATAGTCTAACCTCATATGCTTCGTTGGTGGAACAAGATTACGTTGTGGGAGTCTAATGTGGGGAAAAAATTCAATTTTTGACAAAATACATTTACATATTCAATTAGGAATCAACAAGATGTTTGTTGGGATGAGGTATTGTAGTATTCAATTAAGATTTTGTACTTAATTAAATATGATTTGTGGTATTCAATTAGGATAATTTGAATTTTTTAAACAAAATGTAGAAATCCATTGATATTCAATCAAGATTTACAACATAGAAAATGTTTAGTGGTATTCAAAAACTTTAAAATAGATTGTTTTATAAAATGAGTTTTGTTAGACTTTTTAATGAATTTTTATTATGAAAAGTATTTCTTCACAAATTTCTATGTATCTTTATTTCCTTCATGTATTCTCATCTCTCTTTTCTTCCATCGTTGTCATGTCTCACATCTCTTTATTGTCACATCTTTCTCGTGCCCTAATCTTTGTACTCTTTTGTTTATCCATTTGTGTATAGGTTATGTAAGAGGCAAACATTTTTTTAGTGAAATATGAATTTTTTAAATGAAAACAATTTTTAGCTCACTTTAAGGTGTGCAATATTTCACTTAGAGAAGTGTGATATAATCTACAAGGTAAGGCATATTATGGTAATGACCCTCAATATAAAAATGAGTTGATAATCTTCTCTATGCATCATTGAGAAACTTAACCGAGATAATAACTGAGTACAAGTAAAATTTTAAATGTCTTAAAGAAAATTATTTTGATTTCACTAACTTCGAATGTTTACTAAAAATTCAAGGGGTTCTTTGAAGTCTTATACATCTATTAAATCTTTTCAAATCCTACGAATTCATATGATATAAATCTAGTAAAATATAAAGGTATTGGAAAACACAAGAAATAATAGGGTTTTGGATTGTGTTGATCATTTTAAAACTTTTTCTTTCAATGTGTTCTTTATCAAAAACTTATCTTTATTTTAACACAATTAAATAAAACAATGATTGGAGATAAAACATGAAAAACTAAAGCACAAAATAAAGAGGTAAGGGAGAAGAAAAATACACCGATATTTTTATACTAATTCACAATAAATGTTGTTATATCTAATCCTTCTCTTACATAGAAATTTTACCATAATACAATCAACGACTTAATCCACTAAAATTCGAGTATATTAACCACCTCTCCAAGTGTTTAATATTGTTTTCCAAAGCCTCTTCGGGTTCCCTGTATTTTGATGCATCAGTAGGAAACCAAAAGTACATTCTCTCGGTTCCTCAAGACTACTAGCTTCACTTGCCTCTTGAGTTGAATATTATTTTCTCTGTCTCTTCAGACTAAGTATTATTGAAGACCTCTTTGAACCTACCAAAAGTACAGTCCATGAATTTCCTCAAGAATTCTAACATCATTTTGGCTCTTGAGTTGAGTTTATACAATGCCTCTCCAGGCTTCCCACTTGAGCCATTCTAGTATTCTCAATACTCCTTGCAACCTTGCACTATTGAGGAATCAAGTATTTAATTGTCTCTTCAGACTACAAGTATTGTCCTAACATACTCTTCAAGCTAAGTATTATTTAGGATCTCGTCAGATCTACTATACAATTTCTAGATTTCCTCAGGAATCCCGATTTCACTCGCCTATTGAGTTTAGTTCATATAATATCTCTCTAGATTTCCCTTTAAACAAATGTTGTCGCTACTACTGAGCTAGATTCCATAATTGGGTTTTTATGCGTGTGTGTGATGTGTGATTTAGTTCTTGATGAGTTTGGTAGATTTAATATTTATTTTTAAAGTTTTGATTTTTTTTCTAGGCTTGTATGAATAAAATGATGATCTAAGTGATGAAGATAATAATTTTATTAATTTTTTTTATCAAAAACAATTTAATAGCCTCACAATCAATTTTTATTTTATTTTTAACGAGTGGCCAATTCCTATACATTTTGATACATAAAAAATCAATTTGAAGCAAGAAGATAAATGACTAAATTAATATAAAATATAAATAAAAAAATATGTAATCTTACCTTTATTTTAATCCCTCTGAATGATAGAATATCAGTTTTTTTTAAATAAATCATTTAATTCTTTTTCTTTTAATTAATTTTTAGCTTGGAGAAAAAAAAACATTTGAGTTTGATACATATTCTTGTTATCTCGAAAATATAAGGAAGAAGTAAGAAGCAAGATGAGTAGCAGTTGCAAAACCATGTTGTGTTCATCACTCTCTTCTTCCTTCAAATTCAAATCCACTCTTTCACCTTCTCCGTCTCTCCTTCGCCGCCGTAACTACCACAAATCCACGTGGCAATGTTGCACCTCACCTCAAAACGTCGCCGTTTCAGCAATAGACGACTCCCAATCAAACCACTCAATACAGAACCTCCTAAGCACCGAAGGAGTCACATCACTTATGAAAATGGAACGCAAACCTCTTCTTCACGAACCTCAGGTTCGGTGGTTCCCTTACCTAAACTCTTTCAGGTGCGGAAACGGTTACGAAGTTACAAGTTCGGAAGTTATTGAAGCGGTTAGTCCTTGCATTTCAGAAACGAGGAAGCATAGGTTCGGGAACGCGGTTCGGAACCGAAGCTACTCGGTTTGTCTTGTGGTGGAAGGGTTGTGTGATTTCGGCAATGTTTCGGCTGCGTTTCGATCTGCTGATGCTCTTGGTGTTCAGTCTGTTCATGTTGTATCTTGTGATGCTAACAAAAGGTGTTAGTTAACATTGTTGTTGAGGTGAAATTTGAAAATGGATTTGGAATTTTTTTTTTCAAGTTCTTCGATTTTTGAAATTACTTAACCTTAGGAATTTAATTGTGCATATATCATAGTGGCGTCGTATTTCATGTTAATATATAAGGCTAGCAAATTCGGTTTTAAAGAAAGCGTGCAGATAAATAAACGCACAACTATTGATCAGAGTTCGACCAATTGTGTCTATGTCTTCGAAAATAGAGTGACTGATGTAGTTTTGTATTATGCAGTGCTTAGAGTTGGGGATATAGGGTTGGCTTAGTGGCTTGGTTGAGTAAGTTAGGGAGTGGAGTGATAAGGAGGTTGAGGGTTCGATCCCTACCCTCAACAAAATACTAACAATATTAACGTACTAATTACTAACATGTGTTCCAAAACAAAAAGGCAATGCTTAGGGTCTATTAAGTATAAGTTGTGTTTAAATACTAGGGTCTAGATTAAAAGTTTAGCCCTGAACCTACTGCGGTCTGTGGGGTGCGAAGCCGAAAGGGCAAGGTTCCACTATGCTTGTTGCACTTTCGGCTCCATTCGCTACGTTACACTATGCTTGAGTGTCTGTCCACTTATTAGTTAATATGAACCATACTCAACATATGTTCTATATTGTACTAGATTTGGTAGAGTTAAAGTTAGTGGAATAACATTTTGTTATGAACTTCATCTTTTGAACATTGTAGAAAATTTTGTTATTGTTTCTTGCGGTTATAAAGGATGTTGCATTCTAATTATTGTTTTCATTCTCAACTATAAATGAAGTGAACAGTAATTTATGTAGTAATTATTTTATATATAGTTTTACTCTTCTTGAATCTTGCTACTTAAATTTAGCCAATCTCGTGAATTTTTTGTTGTCATGATCAAAACTTTTCATAATTATGACTTATGTATTTGAAGTTCATATATCGAAATTGAAATGAACTTAAGTGAGTGGTATTTGCATATTTTCAATGTCTATCCTGGGTTCCTTGTTCCAGGTATAAGGACAATCGCCATGTAAGCATGGGCGCAGAGAAATGGTTAGACATTGAACTATGGGATTCTACAAAGGAGTGCTTCGAAATGTTGAAATCACGTGGTTATCGAATTGCCACGACTCATGTGGGAATAGATGCGGTATTGTTTGTCTCTGCTAATTTTGTTAGTTCACATCCAGAGAAATTGTGTGAAACCTGTAATCATGTATTGATGCATTGTATATATGTATTTTTTTTTCCTGTATCGAATTATTGTGTTTATTATTAAAAATCCTGTGGCAAAATGTTCAAAATCCTTGTATGTCATACAGTGAAATTGACCGACCTTTTTCTGCTGTGTATAGGTTTCTATATATGACTTGGACTGGTCCTGTCCAACTGCAATAGTTGTCGGGAATGAAAATAGGTTATTTCCTTCATTTTTATCTCTAGTCTTAATTGTTTATCAATGAAGTAATAGATGTCTTATTAGTAAAGGGGGTTCAGTTCAATTTGACAGTTGATGCTTTTGAAGAAAATACATATATTTCCTTCATATTGGTGCTTTTGATATGCGGTTGGATTAAAAAAGTTCCATGTAATACTTTTGAAGACGCAAATGTGAGCTTGCTTGTATGTTCTTGTTGACTGACAATGAGTAGTCTGAGGATCTCTGCCCATCTTGATATTGAATTAAATGCTAAATAGTTGTTCTATTTCTTGCGACTCGGGTTTGACTTTTGTACTCAGATTTTGTATATATTTAACAGGAGCTGTGTTCTTTTTGCAGGGGTATTAGTGATGAGGCTTTGGCATTGTCAGATTTGCATTGCAGTATTCCAATGAAGGGGATGGTTGACTCTTTTAATGTTTCAGTTGCTGCAGGAATCCTCATGCACCATGCTGTTTGCGATAGAATTTCTCGTGTGGTAATGATTTTAATTTTGTACTTTATGTGGCATAGCATAGCTGTACATTTCAATCTGAATATGCTATGTGATTTTTTATCAATATGGTAGTGAACTTTGAACCATTATGGTCAGTCTTAAGCTTATCAAAAATAAAAAAAATTATGGCCAGTCTTTACTCTTCTGAACTGTCTTAATAGCTGTAAATGAAGAACTGAACATGATCTACTGTTCCAACAAGTTTATATGATATCAAAATCATGTCTGATTCTATAATTCATTTCTTATGGCATCATTATTGCTGTTTTCTACATCTCGTTTGACTTTTTGCAAAGTCTAAATTCTCCACAACATTTGCAGGGCCGTCATGGCGATTTGACAGTTGACGAAAGACAAATTCTACTTGCAGAGTTTTCGCTGCGTCATAGCAATAGTGCTATCAGTGTTGTCGAAGATTATGCAAAGCGCAAGGCAACATTATTAACCTAACAGCATTAACAGGAAGTTAAACTACTTCAAATTGTATGTTTGCTCATCCTTGACAAGGAGACAGGCAAGCACTAGATCCCTGATTGATATTCGTGCAAACTTGATAAGCAAATGCTATGTTGCATTAGCCAAAGCATGGCGCACAAGCCATACACATGACAATGAGGAACTCACCGTATAATACCATGCTTCTATTTAAATTGTGATATTTCATTAATGATGTGCTTACTAGTTACTAGCCCAATTTTCGTAGCCATGGGATATTATAATAACTAATGTGCAACTGTTTTTTGTAGAGTTTCTCGGTATTACTGAGTCATAAAGACAAAAAATTTGAAGTTCCTAGTTTGATTCATTTTGACATACAGTAGTTTGTATTATAATCAAGGAAATGCAAAAGGTTATGCTGCTAGTATGAATGCCGTATCATTCTGTCTTAATGACTTCTTTTCTTAGTGTATTTAAGACTGTTATTACTTTGGAAATCCCTTACAGAATGAATGATATTTAAAAATTTGTAAACATGAAGTTAAATCCAGTTAGAGAATGCTATTCAATCACTAAAAACAATACAATAATTAGACTCTTGATGCCTTTCGCCAATGAAAAATTAGACGACAAGACAGGTGGAAGAATCAGTGCACTACTACACAGCAACGGAAGGGAAGGGAACGGACTCATTGTTGGGATCATTTTGCAGGAAATATGTTGCAACAAGTAGTGTAATGAATTGGACACAACCTTTCATATTATTTTTTGTAGACATATATGGACATATGATATTATTATAGTGAATCATCACTAGAATTGTCACTGATAGATATACTTGAGGAGGAAAATCCTGTATTAGCAGGACCAAACAGTAATTCTAATCCGAATGTAGGGCCACATATTGATTTTCCTTTCTTCCCTACTTTGTCCAAGTCCTTTACTGTGAGCTACAAACAAAAATAGTTACAAAAGGGGACACAGTCAGTCCTTTATTGTGTTATTTTTACAGAAAATTTGCCAACAACTTAGATGGTTAACACAGCTTAAATATAGTGTTAATTATATTTAATAGATGGTTAATGATTATAACAAGTGTCACAATTTATTAACATTAATTAAATGGAATTAACCACAATTTTAAATGTCATTAACCATGACTTTGATGTGTTCAAATAAAATATACATATCTATTCATTAACTATTCAAATTGTGTTAAAAAATACTTGATTTTTAGGTATTCAAATATGCATAGTGTTTATTATCCACGGTTTGGTTTCAAATATACACTTAAAAATTGTGGTTAATAACATTCAAAATTGTGGTTACTTAAGTGATTATTAATGAGTTGTGTCACCTTTATATTCATCAACCAACCACTCACTAAATGTAATTAACTACATATCAGAATTGTGTTAGCCACCTAACTTGTCAAATCTTGGTGTTAAATTTGTGTGTCAAAATATCATTTCACATCCAATTTATATATGGTAAATGTCAAAAAAAGAGAAAGCAAAAAAGAAAAGAAAAGGCTAGTCATTTCTGAACTAAAACAGTATCTGGTATATATTCTAGTGTATTTCTTATGTGTCCAAGTATTTTTCTATATCCATATTCTAAATGCTTCAAAATCCTAACTATTTTAATGAAGGACTACCTAAACAAAAACTTATGATATACACAGATGTGAAATTTATGCTATATAAACTTGGTATTATTTGAAAGGCATAATTCCATTTTCATGTACATTGCAGTTCCCTAAGAAGGATGAAATTACCTGTAGTAAGCTGTTCCTAATAAAAGATGTATTAAAACAGCAGTAGAAAAGACGGCCTCCAATCATTTTCTCATAGAATATCACACGTACATCTCCAGTTACCTGTCCAATGATTAAATGTCTAATCAGAATATATGCAAACACAAATGAAAATAAATAATGGATATTAACAAAATCTGTTGTTGATGCTTTCACTTCCCTTTGCTTTTCAGTAGTTCATTAAAATAAATAAGCATAAACACTAACAAAATGGACTAGATTGTGTGATTAGTAAAAACTAACTAGTTTCTGAGAAAAATATAAGTTTGATCCTTAAACTATCACTCTCTCTTATTTAGCCAGTGTTTGGTTCTGCGTTTGCTCAATGCTGCCGCATGTCAGAGGCCTTTTCACTGTGAAATTGAGAAGCTAGTAAGTGTAGCTTCCACGTTGACACAGTTTTCTGCCACGGTTTTAAGAGTTGCCGTGGTTTCTGACTCCGAACCAAATACACTATTAGTCTTTGAACTATAGAGAGAATGATAATTCAGGGACTAATTTACTGATTGAGAAAAGTTTAGAGACTATTTATTATATTTTTATTGTTTAGAGATCAAATTAAATGTTTACTCGAAAATACTGTATTATTTTTAATGGACACTTATAACTTACCTGTATAGGTTTATCAAAATAATGGTCCAAACAAGATTTCTGGTATATTGCAGGACTCTCTGTGTCCATTTGAACTACAACACGAGGCTCTTGCCGCTCTTCTATTTCTGATTGTATTCCATCTTCATCATTTTCAGGAATAGAAATATAATAGCGAGGGCTGTTAGTTCTCTGATAACCTTTCTTAACCTCTCTGCAGCAGCTCCTGTAAATTTCCACTGATGGACGATACACCTCATTTGGAATCTGTCAAACAACACATGTTGGTAAGTCTAAAAAGAATTTTGCAGCTTATCAATATTTAATGATGCTCTCAAGACAATTGCTAGGGTGGAAAAGCGTCCCATGTGGTCTAGGATGGACCAATGCTTAAAAGGTATCCAAAATTTTGACAACAATAGATGTTACTACAAGAAGTTTAAAGTCCTTCACATCTTTACGACTATGTCAGTGATCAGATTGATGTTGATTCAACGAAAACAAGAGAAAACAAAAATAAGTTGAATTTTGAGGCACTAATATTTATTTTTCTTGATGAACCAGCATTGATTGAATCACTGTCTCAACGGTGAGGAGAGGGTGAGTAATACTATGTTAGGACTTAGAGTCTTGGGTTCCTAACATACTATGAGCTTTTACTTCAAGTCCATTATCAAACATTGGTCCATTAACAGCATTGGTTATTGTTAGTTTCAAACCATTATCAAACATCAGTCCACTGTGGATATGAGACATTTCTCCACCCTAGACATCACCTGTTTCAATCACTCATATGATTCATGCAAAATCATTATATTATAGAGATTGGTGGAAAAAGAAAGAAAATAAATAACAACATTGATGTGAGATGTATTGCAAAAAAGTTTATCTATTGACATAAGCATTTGTGAGACTGTTTAGAAGAGTTTATGGAAATAACTTATTCCATGCTCATAAGCTGTTTTTAGAGCATTTTCATAAGCTCTCCATAATAGCTCATATAAATAGCTTATAAATTATATGAAAAAAATTTGACTTTATTTTATCCTATAAGCGCTTACATGATAAACACTTATTGAAACTGTTTATCTAAACAGGGAGTAAGTCAATTACTAGTGTAATGCATCTAGTACAAGCTTAATCCATAAGACTCCTCTAACATATGAAGATTCCAAATACTAGTTCAAACACTAGCCTCAGCTAGTGAAAATTAGCATGCTAGCTTAAATGTTTAATGTGAGCTCCTTGAATCAAAGCCAGAAATATTTAATAAATTGATGTGAAACTGACCTCCTGCAGTTCTGATATAACAAAGAAAATAGTGTCAATGTTGACAGTATCATACAGCCGGATTCGCCGCAATTCTCTGCTACATGGTTGAGGCAAATTCACATTTGGCGATCCATATCCAGTTCCTCTAGGAACAGAAAGTAGACTTTCCCAGTACCCTACATAACGACGTTGGCTTGGTATCGATACCTGATCCAACAGTATAGGCACAAAAATGCAGTTGAATTTAGTTCCTTTTTTTCTTTTCAATTACAGATATATAGAAAATTGAAGTAATGGTATACTTATATAAAAAGGAAACAAAGTCACATAGACTTGTTGATTTAACAATGTGTTTGGAAATGCGGTGAAAATATCATGACATGTGGTCAATGTGAAGCTAGTAGTTGTAGCTTCAAGACAGAGGTGTGGTGAGACAGAATTTGAAGCTCTCCAAACACGCGCCACGACTTCTACTAATGAATTTTTCATAAATCTCCAATTTGTTTTTGTATTTTCACAGTTAACAAACTTGTTTTTTTCTTCATATTTAATCATGCACTATGTTGTCATTGTTTGTTGAAAATAATAGGTCTTAATATCCAAAAAAATGTTATTTGAACATCATTTGAGACACGTAAATTTGACAACTTTTTACACGTAGTTAACATAGTTCAATCTGTAACCATCAACCAATTTTATTAAATCACAAATTTGAGTGCAATTACCACAATTTCAGTATAGATTTGAATATTAAAATCATGTTTAATCACGTTCAAATTTGTGGTTAAAGAAATGAAATAGATGGTTAATAGGTAATTGAGTTATTTCACCTGATATATATCTATTAACCAAATCTAACTCTTCATTAACCATGTTTTGAATTGGGTTAACTATTTAAAAATTGTTTAATTTAGCTGTCTCAAATTGATATTCAAATATCATTTCTGATATCCAAACTCATAGTTGCCGAAGATAAATTTACATTTTCAAATTGTTGGAATTATACCTAATATTAACTTACTCCTTCATTATTGGTTGTCCTTCTATCCGCATATAATTGAAGAGCCTCTTCTGCTGACATGCCGCAATAAGTTAGGTATGAACTAACCATCAAACCAGTTCTACCTTTACCTGCCTGCATTATTGGAATCAAATCATAAATATGAGAAAATATGTAACTAGTATAGTTAAGAGTTTAAAAGAGATCTATTGTAACTGTAAACTAGTTTTACATTGATATCTAATGAAAGTTTATTATTTTGACACATCGACTCTAACAAGTGTACTTTGAAATTGATTGTATGAAGTGACAAAGTAATAAGTTCTTATTGAATGTGAGTGTAAAAACTTATTTACAATGACAATTTATGTCCTTTTAACTCTATATTTAAGCAAATTCTAATATAGACCATGTCCACCAAAAACCAGTATTTAAAAAATGTTTAAAACTTTAATGATCATAGACGTCATATTTTAGAAGTATACGTTAATGGTCATCTTCATTTCTATGACTAAGATAGTGACTTAAATGATTATGGTTCAATAAAAACTAGAGAAAACAAATGTGTATCATGTATTGAATCGACATCAATCAGGTCACCATTTTATCCATAAAGACAAAGAGCGCCATGAGCTATTACTTTTGAAGAGTATCGTCGACTGTTGTAAGAATTTTCGATGATTTTTAAATACTATTCCACAGTAGACTATTTAATATACTAGAGGAAAAATTATTCTACAGATATTTTCAATTAGAAGTGTGAACTCTCATACCATGCAATGAATAACAGCAATATTTTTGGGGTCACGTGACAGCCATGAATCCACACTTTCACAGAAAGCTTTGACCATTTCAAGAGATGGAACATGATTGTCATCAAAAGGGTATGCTTCCACACGACCATAGAAGTGTGCTGGATCATAATTCTCTTCTATACAGAGATTATAGACCTGAAAATTTCAAAATTAGTATACTAAGGTATAATTATATGTATTGCTGGGAGAGGAGAAAGTAGAATTATAGGTATAAACAATATTATTTATTATTTCTATATATAATCTGAAGACCAATGTGTCTATGAGGTGTCTGTTAATGGTACAGTTTGACATTTTGACCTCATGAGGGAAAGTTCAAATGAGAAGAGTAATTTTTTATTTCTTCTATTACTATAGTTTTGGAAATATAAATATAATGATGTGACATTTGATGGATCCAAATATTTTCTATATTCTTCAAATATGGCAGTGGAGAGAAAAAATGGAGAGGAGAGGATCTGAAGAAAACTCAATATTAGAAGAAAGAAATATTAAACTAAAATAAAAATAATAAACCCCCAATTGACTTGTAAGTAATAGATTTTAGTACTTTTCTTCCACATTTATAATCATGAAATTAAAATGTGTAGTCATGTATAGAAAAATGAACAAATGGCTGTCAAATTGATAAATTGATGTATTTGATAAATGGTTAGTTAGATCTATGAAAGACTATTTTAATAGGTGGTTAACGGCAGACTGATACTTAAAAGTTATTTGAAACTCTAACGACGACAACTCTCGAAAATAGAAGTTTACAGTCTTCCTTGTTCTTAAAATTGAGCCAGTGATTTGATTAGTGTCAGTTCGACAAAAACAAGGAAAAATGAACATGAGTTGGGGTTTGAAACATGCATATTTATTTTCTTATATCCAACACCAATCGAATTATTTTTTTAACTATAAAAACAAGGAGGACCATAAACTTTTACTTTTGAAAAACGACGTCTATCGTCGTTAGAATTTCAAACAATTTTAAAATATGTCCTCTGACGAGCCACTTATCAAAGTGGTCAACTGTATAATTTGTTTAGATAGATAACTAAATAAAAAGTATACATACAAATTAAGGGTGAATAGTATGCACCTTATAATGTTCATGATGTCTCATATCCAACACAGATTTAACCTGCCAGAGAGGATTTCTATACATTGCTCTCATACGTTCTGCAGGAAATGACATAGCTAACACTCTATCTGTGATATATGACATATCAAGATCATAACCAGCAATAAGCATTCTTCTCCTTTGCTTGGATACCAAGTTACGTATAAAATTCTTGGTAAGATAACTGATCATGCGATGATGCAATTCCAAACTTGGACTATTCATTTTGGGTGGCGGTTCCTGCTTTGATAAGTTCAACCCCATTAGGTTGATATGCCAGGTTCCACGCTGACAATAGGGTACCTATCACAAAAATTAATAATAATGTTGTAAAATACTATAGAATATGATAAAGGTTAGCTACATAGTTTTTTTTTTTCTTTCTAAAATTGTTATTGTGAACTTTCAAAAACTTAAATTGTTGGCTCCATTTTCATGTTATGATTATGATTGATACATAGTTGTAAACTATGGTTGTGATTATGCTGCAAAGCTTAATATTGCAGTAAAATACGGACAAATGCAGTCGGTATGGTTGCAATTAAAGATGCAATGTCGAAGCACTTCTAAAATATTTATATTTTGTTCCAATTACGATTGTATGTGACTCAAATATCTTTTTACTAATGATGCCGTTAGATTAGTCTTTTCGCAGACAAAAATTTAAATTATATGCACTTTTGTTTTTTGTCAAAATAAAATTAAGCCACAAATTATAGGTTTCAACATAGTTTTAAATTGTTGTTTTAGGATTCCAAGATCAAAGTTTTTGAAATTTCCACAATTGCATTGCAACCGCAATCAATTATATTTGTCTGCAATTTTTTACATCTCAATATAAAACCTTAGTTTCAATGTCGTGTCACTGTCGACAACATAATTTAGAGATAACATCATCTAAAGTATCAATAAAAAGTTGCATGTATGATCCATTTGTGAAAACAACGTAAGGTTTTGTAAAAGATATATTAAATTTTGTAATTTTGTTGTTCTAAGATGTCCTTCATTAAAAAGATTAAATTTTTCATTGACCCTATTGAAAACAATGACAAATAAAAGACAAATAGAGAGATACAAGAATACAAAACTGTGGTACCTAATTAATCTGAACATGTAGTAACTCTAAAATTGTAAGAGAAGAAACAAGCAAAATCCAGGGCTCCAAAAGAATTAAGGAGACCCCAGAGAAGGCTAGTAGAAAGATGAAATGAAAGGTGATGATGATCATCATGATCCATGTTGTGATAGGTTGGTAAGAAAGAGAAAAAAATGGGAATTGGATTGGCAGATATGGTTTGCTATATTTGGAGGTAATAATCACCTCACTTCCAACCAATATCTCCTAATTTAGAAACAACAGAACCGACATCATAGGAACTTAACTGTATCATATGTTATTTTTTTCTTTCTATTTCTCTTCTGTTGCTGCCAAATCACACTGCCTCATAGTAGTTACAATTAACTGTCATTTTGAATTTCTATAGCTGGTTTATATTACAGTTTGATATTATCTATAATTAGTTTGCACTAAGTACTCAACAATAAATAGGTTACCTTTTTTATCTAATCACAGATACAAAATATCCATCCACATGTCTTATCTCTGTAAAAGAATTTGGCTGACAACCTCCATACCACGATTTTGAATATACAATCATTTTGGTCTTTAAAATGTGCAAGATGTCGTCAGTCGTTACAATAGTATCTGAATATATCAAAATTATATAAATATATTTAAACGCAACTTTTGTTATTTAATTTAGTTTTTTATTATGTCTTTCGTTAGTTAGGTTGATCTTCGAATGTGTCTTCTATTTATTAGTTTGTTTTATAAAATTACTAATAAATGACACACTTAAAAATATTTTTGTAATTTCAATACATTTAGAAATTGTAATAACAACGCTTCACACATTTAGGCATCAAAGTGATTATTTAATAAGTCGAGAATGGTTTTGCGCGGACCCTCTCATACTAATGTAAGGTTAAAAGGTTACTCATTTGAAATTGAGTTAAAAAAAACAGATGATTCCCTATTTTTGTTTTTCATAGAAAGGAAACTTCATGAAATTGAACAGAAACAAATTTGACTCTAGTACCCTTTATTCATTTATGCAATAAGTACATTGCAGCCTCTCAAGAGGAAATTGTTCAAATACAAATCCAATAAAAAATTCACAGTGCAAAACAATATAGTAAAATCAAATGAGCAAACAGGAATTCAATGATTCCTGCATTACAATTTCTCATTTTCTTTTTGTTTTTTTATACATTTTAAGAATAATTTCAATACTTGATAGCAATTTCAAAGGTCTGAAGAATTTGATGACACAGAAAATTCAAGATAACCAATCATGGACATTAGCTTTTCATTCAAGATGATCATGTGGCCTAAGTGACATGAACATTGCAGCATACTGCATGAGCCTGCGCTCCGAGCCGCCAATTTCCCTTACAGGAGTCACTGGACCTCTTGTCCTCTGCCTGTAACGTCGCCATGCAAGTTGAATGTTAACTGCAGCCCATGTTCTCCAATTGGATGAGTAGTATCTTGCTGTTCTCTTTAGCCTCTCGTTCGCGAATTTGTAGCGGAAATGATCGGTTATGTACCTCAAGTTTTGAGCATCAAGACCAAATGCTTCTGTTGATTCAAGACATATAAATGTTGCCGAGGAGGCTGGAAGACGGTCGATAAAAGGGCGTCGAAGGCACCAAGAAAGTAGTTCATCCCCTAAAAATCCTCCTGGTTCGAGGACACTAGTTGCTACCATTCCTTTGCTGAGACTTTGGTTTCTTCTAACGCGTCCGCGAACGATGAACACCATCCTTGGTACTGGATCACCTTCTCTAATTATCTGTTTCACAAGGATAACGAGTTAAAAAACCATGATAGTCATTTTGAAGTTTAATTTTGTATGCACCGTCAGTGTAAAAATGTTTTACACATGTGTTCAATGATGTGTTGTTGTCGCAGCATTTAATATGTTTGAAAACACATGACTTGTCATATACATTAGTTTATACATCATTGGATACATGTGTAAAATAACATTTCACAGACACTTTATAGAAGTTAAACTCATTGTTTATATGAGGATATCATTAATACCTTTTCATCTTTAGAGAAGACTAGGGGATTCACCCTATCACAGATGTTGTCAAGAATAAGATCATCCAAGTTGTGGAACAATGGTACCTGTCAAACAGACATAACTACTTATCAAGAGAGGTTACTTAGATAGTTATAGCAAAATAAGCTGAACAAGTATATGGAAATAGACACATAACCTATTAGTTATAGGGTTAATAATATCTTTTTATAAGCTTCTTTCCTTTATCTTTCTTAGGTCCTATTTTAATAAACACTTTAATTAAGCCCCAAACACTTACAAACTATTTCTATAACATATGATAAAATAATGTCAATTTGTTTTACTAAAAGCTATAAGTTGTTTTTATGAACTATCTTAGAGAGCTTATGAAAATAAGTTAAAAGTAACTTATGGACATGTCATAAACTCTCCCAAATAGTCTCAAACGTGTTTTTGTTGGTGGATAAACTCATATAAGTCATTCCAAACAAAGTCTTAATTTACTATAAGCTGTTTTCATAAACTATCCTTGAGAGTTTAGGAAAATAAGCTGAAACAAGTATATGGACATGACATGTCATAAATAAGCTGATTTCACAAGCTCTCCCAATAGTCTCACATGTGTTTATATCAATAGATAAGTTCAAATAAATCATCTAGAAAATAACAACTAAGGAAACTTATCCATCTTTTATTTGCAAGTTTGTATCATTCTTTACCTTTTTAATGAGATCCAAACAAAGATAGCGCTTGATGTCTCTCCTAAGACCCTCAGGTAAGTCTTTGATCAATTCCATCTCATCTTCTCCTCCCATGGCTACCCATCTTTGACGTTCGAAATGCCGAACTCTTTGTCTTAATCGGGACGGCAACTGCCTTCTCCTCATCCACCATTCCATGTCGCGGCATCTCAGCTGCATCTTTCTCTTCTTTGCCATGACTGCATGTAAGAATACCTTCACAGTAGGAATAATGGTGCCATTGTTAGACCATGTTTGAGTATGAAACAGTTTTTCAATAAGTATAACAATATCCATCATCTTTTCATATTCACTTGTAATATTAAGGTTTAAATATGTTTGAAGCCACTCCAAATATATAATTTTTTGGTTTTAGTCCATGCAACTTGTTTTTTTGTCTTTGTCAAGATACCACTTTTTGCTTTTAGTCTTTATTGCTTTATTTTGATTTCTACAAAATTTGTTCATAGAAATTGGTTCTGGTTCTGTAATATATAGAACATTTGATTCTAGTCCCTCCAGTATGAGCTATGTAAAGACTAAAATGAATATCACACATGTTACTGAAATCAATTTGATATAAACAAATTTTGCAAGAACCAAAATAAAGCAACAAAGACAAACAATAAAGTGGTATATTTGCAAAGATCATAAACATAATTTATTTATTATAAGGAGTAAAAGAAAAAAAAATGATATATTTGCATATAACAAAAAAATATTTAAACCTATTAATAATCTACTATGGTTACCTGAATGTTACCAATCAACAAAGTGAAAAGTAGTAGTCCACTCAGTACAATGCATATGCTGAAAATCACTTCTAGCCAGTTACTTGTGGGGTCAAGATCATTTCCAAAAGTGCTGCAAGAATCAGTAGGGTGATTAGGAAATTGGAAATTCAAGATCATAACCATCTATGTAGAACCGACACTTCAGATCAAAAGTGTGTTTGGTATTCGACACAAACACACCACTAATCCATGTAGTTATATTCAATCTTCCATTTTCTTAAATTACAATTACTAGTATCTATTTGTTAATACCAATGTCATATTTGGTGTCATATTTCGTGTCTGTGTTTCATAGATTATAATTATGATTTAGGTTGTTAAAGAAAAGCACAAGTTATCAAATGAATTCCAAGTTTGAGAAAAATGTACAAACCAAACCTTTACATAAAAAATGCTTATTAATCATTTGATTTATAAATTATAATTATCAGTACACTAACTTGAACAATCAAACTATTTAACTGGACTTGAATTCCTTGAGCAAGGTCTCGGGTTTGAGCCTTGTGAATGGAAATGTGGTTGAGAGGGCAGATTCTACTAAAGTGGCCAGTCAGATTTCTTGACAGAAATTAATCATCAACAAAATTCGATGGATACTTCACAATAATATCATAACATGATTAAAAAATCTCTAACACTATAAGAGACTGTTTATTGACAAATTTACCTGAGGGTCATCAAACCCCAAAAAATGGGATAAAGAATCTTGACAGCCAAGGAATTGCTGGATATGACTGGAAGTGCCAATTGGTAGATTCCATATTGGAAAGGTCCTTCAACATCTAAGCACAAAGGCTGACTTCTCACCAATGTTGAGTTTCCACCACATGGATTTCCAAAGGTTCCTGGTGGTAACAAAGACTGATAGCATACCTCCTCTGAACATGACAGAGATAGATTGCATCCAATAGTTCTTTCACATTGCTGTTGGAGGCATGATGCTACGCGTTGAATCGCAAGGACATACCAGCACCCTCCAGCAACCTTTGAAAATGAAAAAGAATGTTTATTTTAGACAATGAATTAGGCCATGTTTGGATATACAGCTTAGTTAAGCGCCTATAGATAAGAGAAATGCTTATATATCTATAATAAAACATAAAATAAAGTCAAATTGTTTCATATAAGTTGTAAGTTGTTTTCGAAAGCTATTTTGAAGAGTTTAAGGAAATAAGATGAAAAAAAGCTTATGAACATGTCATAAGTTGTTTTCAGAAACTCTCCCAAACAATTTCACAAGTGCTTATACTAGTAGATAAGCTTATGAAAACAGCTTATGACATATCCATAAAATCTTCGCAATGACTTATGAAAAAAACTTATTGCTTATATAAAAATAATTTGTCTTTATTTTATCTTTTGTTATAGAAATAACTTATACATTAGCACTTATATGTTAAGCATTGAAGTTATTAATAAATGCTTAATTAAGTTGTATATCATAACAAGGCCTTAATCAAGTGCTTATAGCTTAAGTGTTTATCATATAAGTACTTACGTTTAAGTTATTTCTATAACAAAAGAAACTCTTTCATATAAGCTACAAGCTGATTTTATAAGTTATTCTAGATAGTTTACGGAAAAAAGTGAAAACAACTTATGAATATGTCACAAGCTATTTCTATAAGATCTTCTAAATAGTCTCACAAAGCTTATGTCAGTAGATAATTTCTATTAGAACAATGCAAATGTGATAACTTATGTATAAGGATGAAGCTCAAATTTCAGTTGTGGTGTTTGCTTACATGAGAAGCAATGAAATAAGCTATGAGATTGAGTCCAAAACCCCACCAAATGGTACCAAAGATGTAGCCAGTGACTTTTTGCATTCTTCTCATCATGCATATGCTATGGTAAACCTTAGGGAGAAATTGGAACAAAAAAATTAATAGCATTGTGGTCATAATGATTTTAATCTTGTCTTCTCTTATCAATTTTGGTACTACTAGCCAAAACACAGCCTGCAAAATACAAGGAAATCAGATAGTCAAAAGAAGTTTATTTAGAATTAAACAAGGACAGATAAAGGACTAGTAATCACTTCTGTTACTTTGGAAAGAAAAGTATATCTACTGTCTTATAAATTATCTGTCTACTAATAAAAAATTTATATTAATTTTCTAGTTTTGACCAATTTTCATCAACTGAATATATGACCAAAAACTAAATATGGCACTTTATAAGGTATATAAAATTATGAAGAGAATGATTTTTATAAAAACAATAGAAACAATATTATTACCAAATAAATAGACATACTTGAATATTTTATTTTATTTTAAAAAATTAGAAAAAGAAAAATTATTATTAACAATGGTAGTAGTGATGATTATTTTACATCGATCCCTAATAAATTAATAAAGATTTAAATTATATACATCATTCTTGTAAAGAGTTTTATACCGTCAATTAATTACAATTATCATAAATACTTTTAAAAATTAGGTTTAATTATAATTTTAGTCTCTTATGTTTACCGATTAATGAAAACGGTCCCCTATTTTAAAATCAATGACAACATGTTCTATTTTAAATAACGTGACATATAATACGAGGTATAATTATTTAATATCCACAAAATCATAATAAAACTCTATAAAAATTTAATTTTCAACTTCAATTTTTTTTTTTTTAATTTAATTAAAGACATAAAAATAACTAATACATAAGTATAGTTTTATATTATAAAATCATATACTAAATCATTTAAAATATATCAAATCATCTTTTTTTTACTTTAAAATATATAAACCACAAGCTATGTTAAAAAAAACCACACGTTGTACAATATATCAGCCACTTCAGGGAATCTAAAAAAAAGAATAACATAAAATTCTTACCTGAGGCACCGGAAGAATAACAAAAACATCGAACCAAAAACCCTTGAAGTTTCTAAGATAATGAGAAGCAATGGTACGTGCGTCCCACACGAGTTTTCCACACCCAACAACAAGCGATTCTCTCGACACATACGCTAATCGAAACTGCAACCACACATGAAACAAATGCACCGCATCAACACACGTACGCGCCACCGTAACCATCGCCGCCAAACCACCGTCCATATAAAGACACGGCGAACCTTCTCTCCCTATCGACAGCGCGTAGAAAAACAACGGGTCTATAGCCAACGCAACTCCACGCGCCAACAACAACGCGCGGTTCCATATCTGCACGCGCTTGCTTCTTGGATCTAA
Source organism: Cicer chorassanicum (assembly GCA_037974735.1). Taxonomy (NCBI): domain Eukaryota; kingdom Viridiplantae; phylum Streptophyta; class Magnoliopsida; order Fabales; family Fabaceae; genus Cicer; species Cicer chorassanicum. The sequence goes on along the minus strand of JBBPBP010000003.1, from coordinate 44,212,278 downwards.
AACTGATCCTAAAAGTCCCCAATTTGCCCTTGTAACTGCTCTTCCGAATTTTCCGGGTCGGTTTTGAATTGGAACAAGATAAGAACCCGCTGATGCTTCCCATTCGGGTTGGTGACAGCTATCGCAGCTGGTGGAGTGAAACACCGGTACACCTACTTGTGTGCATGCATAACACTCCACCACGCTTGTCACTGGATTGTCGTCTGTTACTACGACAACTCCAGTATCACTATTGCTGTCACCAACGTTGTTGATTGTGCTCTTGGGATTCCTTCCCAACAATTTTCCTCCAATCCACCTATAAAACATCAAAACTTGAAAATCTTAATCATTTCATATTAAAATTAAAATCATAATAATTATCCCTATTATAGGCAACTTTTGGTTTTTCACATGTTCACTCCGATAGTAATAATCTTATTTGTGATAGTTACAATTATTTGAAAAATTAGTTGTACATTTGAATTTGATGTTATAACTGAATTAATAACCAATATGGTTTAGTAGAGTGAGTGATTGATTATACCTAGGGAGAGAGTAGAAGGTGGACATGGTTGATGATGGAGAGTAACAACCATGGGAGAGTGAAGAAGAATTTGTGTAGATGAGTTATTAGTACTACATGGAAGAAAGTGAGAGGATGGGGTTGGGGTGTGACAGGGAAGAGCACATGATGTTGGTATTGGAAAAAGATAAAGTATAATATTATAAGATGATGGAAATGAAATGAAGAAGAGTTTTGATTTTTGCATGTGAATGAATTGGGTGAATTAGTGAAACTGGTGCTTATGGTTACGCAACGTAGAGTGGATGGTAGTGTTTGTGAAGAGAGAGAGTGTGGTGTGGTGGGGTTATTAGTGTGTCCGTGTGTGACAACTTACGTTCCAATGTGTTGTTTCATCTTTGCCGTTTTATGTCACACTTTCGGGACCACGGTTGTTTTCTTTGTCTACTTCTGCACCTGCGTTGCTCACATCCATGTTTTAATCACTAGTCTCCTTAATAGTTCTGGTGCAATCATGCTTTTCAATTATGTTTCACAACCGCAGTAAAATTCTAAATTTTCAAATCTCTACGATACTATCGAATAACAACGTCAATTAAGAGTGTTTGTAATACCATTTGACTCGATTATAAAGTAAAATTGTTAAATATAATTTAAAATTTAGAATATTCTACAATTATTTAAATAAGTTATGATATCTATTAAAAAATTTAAAATTATATTAAATATAAAAAAATGTAAAAAATATTTAGAAATATGTAAAAAAACATCTAGAAGTATGTATTAATTAAAAATATCTTAGAAATATATCTAGAGTTATCTAGCAAGTTTTAAGTCAAGTAAATTGTAAGTTTTTTCCTTAGAAACCATTCCCTTCCTCTAAAAAATAATATTTTAATATAATATTTGATATTAATAAAAAAGTAAATATTAAAATATATATATGCAGTTTGGTTTTTAAAAATAAATTTGAAATTTGATAGATGCAAACAGTTTTCACAAAAGATCATCCAAATATATCCAATGATATTCAATTTTATGTAGTTGTTGGATTTTTTAGTTTGGTTTGCAGTTCTTTTTTTAGATCAGTTTGGTTGTGAATACTTTTAATATTAATCGATTTAATATTTGTTGAGATAATGTTAATTAAGTTTAATTACCATATTTAATAACATAAGTTATAATTATGTACTGAAATAATAACATCAAGAATTTTTATTCACGTAAAATTTGTTTAAAGTGACACTGCATCATCTTTTATTATATTAATTTTAAATAAAATAGTAAAATATAATACCTATTGTCACGCAAAACTTTAGCTTTTTTGGTAGATTTAAAGCAACTAACTTAATGAATCGTTAACTTTTTTAGTATTCCATTGCATTGTTTTTAGAACTTTATTTTTTTGTTGTATTTTTTTTAGGAGGTGATTAATTTTGTAAATTGGTAGAATACTCCGTTGCATTATCTTTAAAATGTATGAAAGTCTACTTTTGTAAGATCCCTTTATTCGGTATATTGTTTTTTGTTTATAAAAAAAATAAAAAATACAACCACCTTGTTTACAATTTACAATCATTTACGTTACAATTTCAGCAACATAAAAATTATTTCATCTGTCTCTCAACGAGTGTTGCTTAATATTTTTGTACACCTATTAAAAAATGTAATAATTAGAAAATAGTGAGAAATTATTTTATCAAACATTCATCTTAACTATCATTAATTTTTTACTATTATCAATACAAAGTATAATAATATTTTCAAAATTGTGTATATAGAAATCATTGATCAAAGTTAATATAAAAAAAATAATAATTAAAATTGAATTGAAAATTATAAATATC
>JBBPBP010000003.1:44183175-44209798 GCA_037974735.1 Cicer chorassanicum | reverse complement strand
TTTTTTTTTTCATTTCTTTCGATCTTGTCATCTTCTTATGTTTATATTGTGTTGTGATATTTGTTTTTTTTTTTTTAATAAATAGAGGATGAGAGAGAGATAGATACTTTTAGAATCCTTAACATGTGTCCATATTAACAAGACCCATTAAATAAAGCCTATCTCATCATCATAGTGAGGAAAATCTATCCATCTTCTATGAAGAGGTGTACAGTACTCACTCACACAATCATGTGCTAGCAAAATTAAAAAAGGTCATACAAAGTTTATTACACCAATAGAGGTGCATGATTACATAGCTGCCTCACACACGAGGACAAAGTTATTATAAAAACCATAATTAAATATAATAGATTTATTTAAAAATTGTAAGTGATATGAGATCATACTTCAACTCCTCTATTTAACAAAATTAACAACTAATTACTAATATCTACTATTTTAAAAAAATACAATCAATTTATTTTTAATTGTAGTTTCATTGCAATTTTTATCAACTTACTTCAAATATAATAGATTTATTTAAAAATTGTAAGTGATATGAGATCATACTTCAACTCCTCTATTTAACAAAATTAACGACTAATTACTAATATCTACTATTTTAAAAAATACAATCAATTTATTTTTAATTGTAGTTTCATTGCAATTTTTATCAACTTACTTTGTTTTTGTTTGTAGTTATTTTTATTGGCAAATATTAATTTAGTTAAATTAATATTTTTCCTCCTTTATCAATTTGAACTCTGATTTTTTACTTCTTCGCCTCTTTAATTTTTAGTTCAAATCAATTGAATTACTTATATGCTTATCACAATAGCATGAGTCATGCATGTTCTGTGGATATAACTTTTTAATATAGAGCGAATATTCACAAATAAATTCGTTCACATTCCCGGTTTCAATCAAGATCGAGTGCAAATTCATGCCAAAATCAAATTTGTATTCCCTCTCTTAAATTTTCTGTTGTTTAGCTAATCATGAGGCTTGTCACATCAGCTCAATCTCAATCTCACAATTCACAACTTCTTATTCCTTTTTTTTAGAAGTGGGGGAAAAAACAATTACTTAAGAGAAAATGTGAGAAGAGATAAAGAAGATGTTAGAAATAATAATACTGAAGATTTGCAGATATTTTATTGGCATGAGTGAAAGAGATGATAACTACTTTTTTTTTTTATTTTTTAATTTTTTATTTCATTTAATTTTCTTTATTTTAAACAATTTATTTCTCTTATAAATCAATCAGTAGTAATTATGGTTCTCAAACCATAAGTCTTTTTTTATTTCTGTTCAACACACATTAATTAATTTTTTTTTAACTTTTGCGGAAAAAATAATTACACCATTTTTAAATATTTAAATACAGTTTTAATCAATTTATTTTATTTCATTTGTGGTTTTAATTTCTTTATTTTAAAATTCACAATTTTAATCTCTTGACTTTTAGAACAATTGAATTTTTTTCACTTATTTATTTTGATAAAAAAAAATATCATTACATGGAAAATGGGATATTTATGTTGCAACTCAGTTGAAGAGCTGACACTATTTAAGAGAATTTTTACTTGATGACTAATTTTTCATATTATCAAAATATAAATTAGTATATATATCACAAAAGTTATTAAATTTGATGTGAAATACTGTGTAGATGGATTCTCACTTTATAACTTATTTTCATGCTAATAACTTAGAACTCGTTGACATGGTTCTGAGTTTTTGATTGATCGTTTTCAAAGTTAATTTTGAAAACAAAATATATTGAGTAAAGTAGTCTTAAGTTTACTTTTCACATAATATAAAATGTTTTAAACTCTAAGATTTAAAACTACAAAAATATATGTTATCATTTTTGTTTTTGTTTTAACTCTAACACAACACCATCCATAGTCATTAGTCATCACTTCGATTACTATTGATCACCACTCCAAAATAATAAATTAGAAAAATTAGTATTTTAAAATATTGTCAACATTGAGAACAATTATAATACAATAAAATATTTTTTTTACACTCTAATTTTTAGTTTAATTGCAGTTTTGATCTCCCTATTTTCACCTATTCTTTGAATTGGTCTCCATTTTAAAATTCTTCAGTTTTGGTCCTTCCCTTATATTTTTAGACTATAAAATGGTGATATCACATGTCTTAAATGATGGGATATACAATCTAATAATGTGAAATGATCAACACTTATGATATTTCAAGAAAATCCTTAAAAGCTTCATTTTCAACTTCATATTATTCATTTTTGTATTTTAGTTAATGACCAGAAAAAAAAAATCAATATGAATGATGCTACATTATTAAAATATATCATATCAATTAAAACATGTCACATTACTATTTTTGTGTTCATAAATTTGAGGGACGGGCCAAAATTGAGAGATTTTAAAATGGGGGACCAATATTAAGAATATGTGAAAATAAGGGGACCAATTTTGCAATTAAACCCTAGGTTTTTACGTCTTTTTCTTCTGAAAATGAGTTGCAAATTTTTGTTGTTGAAATGTACAATTCATACATGGAATAAGTGTTTGTGTCTAATCAATTAGTTAAATTTAGTATTTTTTTTATGTCTTCTAAAAAAATTAAGAATAATTATAATATACTAATTGTAAATGTATTATAAAAACTATGCACGGACAAATATTTGTCCATAAAAAATTAGTTAAAATTAGTTATTTTTTAATGTAGTCAACATAGAATTAAAAACAATTATAATCCACTATCTATAATTTTTTCACGTTGTTTGTTTGAAATGAGTAGCTACAAAAATCAGTGGAACATATAATCATACACGAGATAAATATTAATCAATTAGTTAAATTTTTTTTTTATATATTCTAAAATAAAATTTCTTGTATTTTACATGGACTAAAACGAAATTTTTAATTTTGTAGGGACTAAGTTTAAAATCATTGATTAGTCAACCGTTAAAACTAACCATGTTAAGCATTAGAGACTAAAATGAAAACGTTTTTATTTTGCACGAACTAATTGATATTTAAGCCTGATATATTTTTTTTTTACAAAAAATTAATATTCATTCAAATTAGGAGAAATAAGATTGATCAAGAACAATACATTTCAAAGTCGCTAAAACTAAAAATGATGAATCTGCGAAGAAACTCACAACATCAAGTTAATAGCATAAAATGACAAAATGCCTACAAATGTGACAAAGCCTACAAATATAATAAACTTGAAGTGTCCAGAATACCCATGCCTTTGGAGCTATAATGTTGAAAACGTCAAAGTCATTGGTTGAATATGCATTGGATCGAAGTTGATATATCAATCTGAACCAAACTAACCCCTTAACAACATAGGAAATCCAAAAAACACTACGCCAAGATGACGAATAGAATCAACGTCGCACTAATACTACAAAATCACGTAAGAAAAATAAAATATATGTAGAAATCACTTATCTAGATAAAAAAAAGAAAAAAAAATGATGTAGATGTATGATTCCGTACCAAAATTTGGCCCTAGACCAACAATATTGGGAAAAAAAACAAAGGAGAAAAAGAGATGATAACCAGAGAGGCGGTTGATAGATTTTTGACACATTTATTTATATTTTAAATATCATATTATACACTAAAATAAAATAATCTAATAAAACATCGAGTAATTTTAAAATTTTCTATTGAAGAGTGAAAAAACACAAGAAAGCAGAATTTGAATTGTGTTTTAATTTTAAAAACTTTTCTTGTAAAACAGATACTAAAAGATAAAGATAAAACAACATAAAACAAAGAGATAAAAAGGAGAGACATAAGCCAATTTATCTTAGTTCACCGCCAACAAGGTAACTACGTTGGAAACTTGCATGTAGGAATTGTTGGAAACTTGCATTCGATTTTTCAAAATTCATTCATTGTGCGTGTGTGTCCTGGTGATTATAATGTGTTAAGGGATTCAAAGAATGGTGGTGGAATGTGAAGGTGCAAACACGATATGGGGAGTTGAATTGTGTTTGCCAAAGTTGATAAATTTTTGATAATTTATAGATAAATAAAAAAACTATTTCGGTTTGGTGACTTACTTAGAGTAGAAGCAATCGGATTCAGAGGCAGCAAGCAATAAAAGCATAAATAATTTGACACATAGGTTTATCCTGGTGCACCACTAACTTGGCTACATCCAGTCCCATCATTCAGAAGGCTTTAATCCTCTAATTCAAATACCTTGAATTACAAAGCACCTAACCCTCTAAGTTAGTCTTCCCAAACAACCTGATAACCCCATACTTTGGAGAAACTAACCACGTTGACCCTACAAGTCAAGTCTTCTCCTAACAACCTGACAACCCCAGATTAAAGAAAGAACTAAACCACTATCGGGTTGGATACAAAAGATTGGAACTTTAAGGGTTTGCTTCTAACAAAGCTGATAATAATAATAATAATAATAATAATAATAATAATAATAATAATAATAATAATAATAATAATAATAATAATAATAATAATAATAATAACTCTCACACTCTAAGAGAAAAAAAAAACTTAGAGAATATTTCTCATTCGAACAAGTGTTTCTCTCTTTGAACTCTAAGACTACTCTTTTCTACTTTCCGATGATTTTCTTGTTCAGCATTGAGTTCAAATTGCGTTTGTAAATTCTTCAAATTGATTATGTTCCTATTTTGATTAGATTGAGATTGTAAATTCTTTAGATTGATTATGTTTGTATTTTGTTCAGATTGCGTTTGTAAATTCATCAGATTGATTATGTTCATATTTTGTTGTAGATAAATCTTGATCAAATCTTCTACAAATCTTGACCATATCTTCTTTCATACTCTTTGAAGTCAAATATATTGTTCTCGTAAAATACTTTTGTTATCATAAAAACTCTAAGTATAAAATCAACTTAGTTCCAACTGAATGTTAGTGGACTAACTGGTGCATTAACTGTATTGAGAGACTCCCTCTAAAACTTCCCTCTGAACGTTCTATGTAGACTCTCTATGAAACTTCCCTATATACATTCTACGTATACTTCCTATGAAACTTCCGTTTGAACGTTCTACGCGGACTCTCTTTGAATCTTCCCTCTTGACGTTCTACAAAGACTTTCTCTAAAACTTCCCTCTCAACATTCTACATAGACTCCCTATGAAACTTCCCTCTAGACGTTATACATAGACTTCTTCTGAAATTTCTCTATGAACATTCGACGTAGACTTCCTCTGAAACCTTCCTCTAATCAAGTCTTCCTTTGAATGGAACTCCCTTTGAATGGGGTGTCCCTCTGACTGTAACCTCAATATGATATTTGACCTGGGACTTACCTTTACATACTATTTTTGAATTACTTATGTTAAAGTTAATTAACTAATTGTAATTGATGTGATAATGAGGTATGTTTAATGTACCTAATGTCATAGCATGAATTGTTTTAAAATGTTACAGTGGGAGATAAGGTCGTGTCAGAAATGAAGCATTAGAAAGGGAAAAACAATTGGGTCGTCAATTGAGGTCACGACCAAGACCTACCTTACAAAGAAGATCTCAATTATCTTGGTGACCCAATAATCAATGAGGCCTTTTCCATACTCTAAGGAAAATGAAGGACTGGTTTTCTTTAACAAAATTGCATAATCATGTCATGCTTTAAATTGCAACTAAAGAAATTTATTTGAACTGTCCTTCATTTTTTTATAGAACTCATTGAGATTATTATTTCACCCCATATTTTTATGTATTATAGCAGATAAGAGGACTTGAGACATGGACTCGAGTTTAGAGGATAAAACTTATGTAGTTGTATGTTGTGCAATTGTAACTTATTTTGTGTATTAGAACATTAGATGGATTGTAACTTATGTTTTGTAGATTATGTATTATGTAGTTACAATGACATTTCAATGATTGTACTTTATGAAATTTTATATGGATTCCTCTGGAATGTTGGAATGTATGTTTTATTGCCATTTTCTAGATACATGGTGATGAATATGCGAGCAAACTCACATCAAGTTAATAGTATAAAATTGAAAAATGTCTACAAATGTGAGAAAGCCTACAAATATGACAAACATGAAGTATTCGGAACACCCATGCCTTCGGAGTTGTAACGTTTATGACGTCAAAGTCATTGGTTGAATATGAATTTGAGCGAATTTGATCTATCAATCTAAACCAAACAAACGCCACAGTAATAGAGGAAATCAAAACAACGTTGCACCAAAACGATGAATGAAAACAATGTCGCACTAAACAACAAAATCACGAAAGAAAAACTATATGTGTGTAGAAATGACTAATCTAGATAAATAAAAAACAATGTAGAGATGCGATTCCAGACTAAAATTTAACCCTACACCAACCATCTTCGGTAAAAAAAACAAAAAAATGAGCAAAAGAGAGATTAATGAGGGAGGCAGTTGCTAGGTTATTGACACATTTATTAATATTTTAAATATCATATAATACACTAAAATAAAATAATCTAATAAAACATCGAATAATTTTAAAAATTTCTTTTAATTACAATATTTTAAATTTTCTCAACAACTTCAATAGATTTGATCTTTCATTGAAAAACTCCATCTCATCATAATTATCGAATTATTGAAAATACTTGAGATTTTACAATAAGTATATCTAAATTCATAAACATGAGTGAGAGTCATAATGTGGTTTGGAGAAGTTGGAGTAACAAGGAGGTAACAGGCTCAACTTCTCTCTCTAACAAAATTAACAACTAATTACTAAGATTTGTTATTTAAAAAAATGTCATATACATGCGTGGTTGTTTGTAATTTGTTGACCATAAATATTTTATAGTGATGGTGTATAAAAATAATCTCATAATAAAAATGATCCTATTTTCTTCACTTTTATAAGAGAACTAAATCTCGCAATTTTGTAGCAGTTTTAAATGTAAAATGTGAAAAAACAAAATTTCCACCGATCTCTCAAACAAAACAACAATCATTGTTTTAAGTAGCTATCGCACCTTGTGTCTCAACAAAACAAAGTTATGTTAGTCATATTGAGGAAAATTTATTTCTCCTTTTTTTATTTCATAACACTCGTTTACTTACACTTTCATTTAAAATAAAATAAAAATCATTATATTTTTCAACAACTTAATATTTACTCGTGCATGACACAGGTCTCACACTAGCACTGATTAAATCACAACGTGATTTTTGTTTTACAAAATAATGAGAATACTTATTATGTGAAGGGAAATTAACCTTTTGCAAATAAAACTATTCATCGAACATAATTAAGTTTTATTGTGTTTATTGATAATATATCAAGTTGAAAAGACATTAATATTCATTTTACAACATACATATATGTTTCTCCTATTAAGGACAAATTATAATTGTGTTCATAACTCATCAAAGAAATATTTTCTCAATGCTTGTATTACAAGTTCTAAGCTATTTTGAAAGGAGCGGGTTTAAGAGAAGGGTTTGTAAAAGGGCCTTCGACTAATCCTTTTGCTATTAGTTTATAAGCTGCTTCGGTTAAGTGGGCTCCATCCCAATCTATTAGTTTTGAAGGATCAGAGCAAATTGTTGTACCAGGATTTCCACAAAACAAAAGTGCATTAACATGGTATGGTCCATCTCCTCCACAACATGCTTTCAAAATCTCAACTTTATCAGAAGTAAAGCCTACATCATTAATGTAGATAAAATAATATATGTGATTAAATGAATTTGACAAGAAAAATCATTGTAAACTTATCAAGAAAAGAAAATAATTGTTCCACAAACCATATTGTTGTGGAGCTTGATATAAACGTTTGGTGGCACCGTAGTAGTCAAAGTATATTATCTTTGCTTGAGGGTATTTTTGTTTTAATGTCTCTATGGAATTTTTGAGTTGTTCATTATAGTATTCAGTGAAAGTGTTGTAAGCTATCAAGAACCCAAATTCATCATAGTCTTCTTTCTTCATACTATTCACAAAGTTCAATACGCCAGCATTACACCCCAATGGAAAGTTCCCTGGAATTACTAGTTCTACTGCTCCTTCTTCAATTAATGCCTGACAAATAGAGAAAAATAAATCATTATTACATTTGTCCAACACTAATATTTATTCAATAATATATATTTATAATTTAAACCTAGTTATTTTTAACTATTTCAATATGATATAACATACTGTAGCGGTATTTGTAATTGATCCAACCAGTAAAGGAACTATTTCTCGCAGTTCTATAACAGTTTTCTTTGTCATATGTGAAAAAACATCATTTCCACCAATCTCTCCAACAAGAAACAACGATTGTTTAAAGTAGCTGTCGCACTCTATGTCACAACAAAACAAAATTTGTGTTAGTAGTATTGAGAAAAATCTATGTATTTGAGAAAAAATAAAACAATATGCAGGGAGTTATGACAAAACCTTCTTTATTTTTACACAAAGAGGGTTTGAGCATCTTAAACCAATCAAGTTGCACTTTCAGTGAATTAGTTGTCGCTGGTGGTGGGAGACCGTTACGTGTGAAATAATCAAATTCAAGTGCAGTGGCACCGGCATATGCAAAATTTACTCCCTTCTTTATATCTGCTTGACTTTTGGTGATATTCTTATAGGCCGGCAAAAATGGCAACCCGTATGCCTCAGCTACAATTAAATGACCATGAGCTAGTGAATTTTTTAATAAAAAATATATCAACATTAAGTATTATAGACTTTAATTCAACAATTATATCAAATAGAGTATGTTAGAGTGCTAGTTAGTATTTTTCTTATTTATCATTTCTTGAATATGAGAAAATTTTATTTAAAAGTAAAAATAATATGTGTAAAAGTACCTATGAAATCTATGATGAGTCGTCCATTCGACATACGTCCTGATGGATGTTTAAAGTACGTGGAGCCATAAGCACCATTTGTATTCATAGATGGATAGTCAGTTGCAACATTTCCGGTGTCACTTGTAGAGTCACCAAAGTTGAAGATAGCTTCATACGGCAGAGGATTTCCATTTGAAACAACACTTCCGAAAAAACCGCATGCGAATGTGATAATAAAGAGAATAAAGATCTTCATGGTGTTATAGAAATATTAGAAATGACTTGTGTTGTTGTGATTTTAGAAAGGGGATTGATCTGCTTTATATATTGTCCACTTACCCATTTGTCATGTCACGTAACGATCTTTTCTAATTTGCTAGTTGTAAACTGTTTAACTATTTTTAGTTTTGTAATCTATGATGTTAGATCCAAATCACGCTATCCAACGCATGCAAGTCAATGAACACAAATTTATTACTTTACGATGAACATTATTTGTTGTCATTGTTTTGTTTCTTTCTATTGTTGTTGCTTCCACTTTCTATTTTTATTGTTTCCATCTAAACACTCTAAAACAAGATTCATACGCTAAAATTACAAGTCATAGTAATTCTTCTTTTTTCTAAAGTTCATAACAATTCTAAGAGAAATACTAACAAGTGTCTTTCTCCAAGGGAACTTGTTAAGGAATCAAAAAAGAAAATGTAATTGTGGAAGTTGTGTATGCAACACTTTAACTTGTTTACGCAAGTACTTCAGAGTAAATTCGTACCAAAATTTGAAGAAGTAGAGTTTAAGCTATATTATAGGATTGCGTTGTCTTGTGATCAATGTGTATCGAAGGTGATAACAATTTGTTAGATGATTTGATGTTATGATAAGATAATGATTTTCTATGATTGATCTTGACATTATAATGTGATATTATTTCTTTGAATGTTTTGATATACTATGATGCGTATGATACAATTCTATTAGGATTGTTTGTGTGTTATTTTCACTTATACTATATTATCAACATGATTTTGAAACTCACGCCCTTCGTTGTTTGTGTTTGACGAACTTGATTTGACGTTTGCGAAATCGCGGTTATTACATGTTAATGAGTCTTCAAATTCTAATTCAAGAAAAGTCTCACTCTGATATGTGATACCATGAATGTGATTGATAGGTTGTAGTTTGTTTATTTAATAAGAAACTACTTTTTGTAAGAAAACATCGTTAGTAAGCTTTTGAAATTAAATTAAGAAATTATAGTTAAATCAAGTTTATTGAGATGCACTGTTTTATTTAAGGAATAAAGTGTAAATTATTTCATGTGTACCTTGATAAATTTGATATTCTTAATCACTTGTAAAAGTTTTATTTTTCTTTGAAAATGTTTTCATTTATTTGCTGCGAATTTTTACAAAACATAGTGTAATTTATTATATATGGTGTTTTGGGGTTTAAGGTGTTACATTTGAGAGTTTATAAGTTTTTTAAAAGGAAAAGTGAAAGTTTGGGAAAGATGAAGAGGGTCGTGGTTTATAAGGATATGTTTAGGATGTGCAACTTCGGACAAAATCCCTCCGATCAAAAGTGCAAATCTGGACCAAAGAAAAATTGTCGAAAAAGAATCTATATTTTGGGAAATTTTTATGAAAATAAGAGGGAAAAGAAAATCTCTAATTATTAACAAACCATTACCATAATACTCTCTTTATGAATCAATTGAGGATTAAATATAAAAATAGTCCATGTAAAATGCAATAAAATTTATTTTAGTCCTTGCAAAATAAAATTTTAGTTTAAGTCCTACAAAATGCTAACGTTTTCATTTAAGCCGTTAATGTTTACCAATGTTAGTTTTTTAACGGTTGAGTAAGTAGTGAGTTTAAACTTAATCCCTGCAAAATCCATGAAATTTGGTTTTAGTCCATACAAATAAAAAATGTTTCAATCCTTGCAAAATTGATGAAATTTGATTTTAGTCCTTACATTAAAAAAAAAATGTTTTACTCTCGTCTACGAGTTTTTGTCTTATTAATTAATAAAATTTATTTTTACAGTTTTTGTTTTCATTTTTATTATAAAAATCATATACAAGATAAATTTTTGTCCTAAAAGAATTAGTTAAAATTAATTAATCATTAATTTTGGCAACATAAAAAATGAGAACAATTATTATACAATAACTTTAATTTTTTTTCACATTCTAGTTTTTTCATTTTTTTCTTCTTATGAAAATCAGTCAGAGAAGAATCCATTGAAATGTACAATTCATACACAGAACAATTGTGTATCTCTAATCAATTAGTTAAATTTATTATTTTTTATGTCTTCTAAAAAAAATGAGCATGTGCTGATTTATTGGCTATGTTAATTATATAATTTAGAAGTATTAAGAATGAATTGTGTTAGTTTTAGGATGGTAGGTGTAACAACCCTTGTCACTACCTTAGAAATATTTACAAGATTAGGATAGTAATTAGATTATTAAAAAAATAGCTAAACATCATACATTATTTTATGATAAAATTTAAGTTATATTCAAAGTTGGGGTGGGTAAGTGGTAGTGTTAACAAGTACAAGTGTCAAAAGAGGAAAATGTATCACTCTTCTCTTCCCCCCTTCACTCACGGCTACACAAAACCTTTAGTAATTTCCTTTCTTTCACCACCAACCCCACTTTCTCCTCCATTCTAACATATTTCTTTCACTTTGTTACCGTTCATCGTCAACATTCCCCTGCCTTTCTCCCCAAGATCCTTCAATGACATTAACCATCAGAAGTTCTCTCCCTCCAATCTGATCCATGTGCATGTCACCTTCTTCATCTTTTATGTGGTCTAAAATCCAAGGCAGTGCTGAAAGAAGATAAAGGCCATATCAAGGAATCTCGTATTCGACCAATTGCAACAGAGGCAGAAATGTTAAAAGCTAGGAAACCAGACAACTCCAACAACCCAACTCAATTCTAAAGGAAATTTCTCCTTGTCAAGATTGTGAGTTATTTTCCTAGTAACTAATTATCATATTTGCATGTGGGATTCTTGGGCTAACTTCAAACTCGTTTTCTGTTGAAAATTTATTCACTGGGTTTGAAATGATGGGATTTTTGAAATATAGAGTAAGGAAAATTGTGAGGTTTTGCATGTAGGAATTGTTGGAAACTTGCATTCGATTCTTCAAAATGCATTCATTGTGCGTGTGTGTGCTGATGATTATAATGTGTTAAGGGATTGAAAGAATGGTGGTGGAATGTGAAGGTGCAAACACGAGATCGGGAGTTGAATTGTGTTTGCCAAAGTTGATAAATTTTTGATAATTTAAAGATAAATAAAAAAAAAACTATTTCGGTTTGGTGACTTACTTAGAGTAGAAGCAATCGGATTCAGAGGCAGCAAGCAAAATTTGACACATAGGTTTATCCTGGTGCACCACTAACTTGGCTACATCCAGTCCCATCATTCAGAAGGCTTTAATCCTTTAATTCAAATACCTTGAATTACAAAGCACCTAACCCTCTAAGCCAGTCTTCCCAAACAACCTGACAACCCCAGACTTTGGAGAAACTAACCACGTTGACCCAACAAGCCAAGTCTTCTCCTAATAACCTGACAACCCCAGATTAAAGAAAGAACTAAACCACTATCGGGTTGGATACAAAAGATTGGAACTTTAAGTGTTCACTTCTAACAAAGCTGTTAATAATAATAATAATAATAATAATAATAATAATAATAATAATAATAATAATAATAATAATAATAATAATAATAATAATAATAATAATAATAATAATAATAATAATAATAATAATAATAATAATAATAATAACTCTCACACTCTAAGAGAAAAAAAAACATAGAGAATATTTCTCATTTGAACAAGTGTTTCTCTCTTTGAACTCTAAGACTACTCTTTTCTACTTTTCGATGATTTTCTTGTTCAGCATTGAGTATCCATTTATAGTTAAAATTTGGGCTTCAATTTAGTCCTTGTTTAATTCTAAATTGTGTTTTGTTCAAATTGCGTTTGTAAATTCTTCAAAATGATTATGTTCCTATTTTGATTATATTGAGATTGTAAATCTTTAGATTGATTATGTTTGTATTTTGTATAGACTGCGTTTGTAAATTCATCAGATTGATTTTTGTTGTAGATAAATCTTGATCAAATCTTCTACAAATCTTGACCATATCTTCTTTCATACTCTTTGAAGTCAAATATATTGTTCTCGTAAAATACTTTTGTTATCATAAAAACTCTAAGTATAAAATCAACTTAGTTCCAACTGAATGTTAGTGGACTAACTGGTGCATTAACTGTATTGAGAGACTCCCTCTAAAACGTCCATCTGAACGTTCTATGTAGACTCTCTATGAAACTTCCCTATATACATTCTACGTATACTTCCTATGAAACTTCCGTTTGAATATTCTATGTAGACTCTCTTTGAATCTTCCCTCTTGACATTCTACAAAGACTTTCTCTAAAACTTCCCTCTCAACATTCTACGTAGACTCCCTATGAAACTTTCCTCTAGACGTTATACATAGACATCCTCTGAAATTTCTCTATGAACACTCGACGTAGACTTCCTCTGAAACCTTCCTCTAATCAAGTCTTCCTTTGAATGGAACTCCCTTTGAATGGGGTGTCCCTTTGACTGTAACCTCAATATGATATTTGACCTGGGACTTACCTTTACATACTATTTTTGAATTACTTATGTTAAAGTTAATTAACTAATTGTAATTGATGTGATAGTGAGGTATGTTTAATGTACATAATGTCATAGCATGAATTGTTTTAAAATGTTACAGTGGGATATAAGGTCGTGTCAGAAATGAAGCATTAGTAAGGGAAAAACAATTGGGTCGTCAATTGAGGTCACGACCAAGACCTACCTTTCAAAGAAGATCTCAATTATCTTGGTGACCCACGTTAAAATAATCAATGAGGCCTTTTCCATACTCTAACGAAAAGGAAGGAAAATTAAGGACTGGTTTTCTTTAACAAAATTGCATAATCATGTCATGCTTTAAATTGCATCTAAAGAAATTTATTTGAACTGCCCTTCATTTTTTATAGAACTCATTGAGATTATTATTTCACCCCCTATTTTTATGTATTATAGCAGATAAGAGGACTTGAGACATGGAGTCGAGTTTAGAGGATAAAAATTATGTAGTTGTATGTTGTGAAATTGTAACTTATTTTGTGTATTAGAACATTAGATGATGTTTTGTAGACTATGTATTATGTAGTTACAATGGCATTTCAATGATTGTACTTTATGAAATTTTATATGGATTCCTATGGAATGTTAGAATGTATGTTTTATTGTCATTTTCTAGATACATGGTGATGAATATGCGAGCAAACTCACATCAAGTTAATAGTATAAAATTGAAAAATGTCTACAAATGTGAGAAAGCCTACAAATATGACAAACATGAAGTATTCGGAACACCCATGCCTTCGGAGTTGTAATGTTTATGACGTCAAAGTCATTGGTTGAATATGAATTTGAGCGAATTTGATCTATCAATCTGAAACAAACAAACACCACAGTAATAGAGGAAATCAAAACAACGTTGCACCAAAACGATGAATGAAAACAATGTCGCACTAAACAACAAAATCACGAAAGAAAAACTATATGTATGTAAAAATGACTAATCTAGATAAATAAAAAACAATGTAGAGATGCGATTCCAGACTAAAATTTAACCCTACACCAACCATCTTCAGTAAAAAAAACAAAAAAATGAGCAAAAGAGAGATTAATGAGGGAGGCAGTTGCTAGGTTATTGACACATTTATTAATATTTTAAATCTCATATAATACACTAAAATAAAATAATCTAATAAAACATCGAATAATTTTAAAAATTTCTTTTAATTACAATATTTTAAATTTTCTCAACAACTTCAATAGATTTGATCTTTCATTGAAAACTCCATCTCATCATAATTATCGAATTATTGAAAATACTTGAGATTTTACAATAAGTATATCTAAATTCATAAACATGAGTGAGAGTCATAATGTGGTTTGGAGAAGTTGGAGTAACAAGGAGGTAACAGGCTCAACTTCTCTCTCTAACAAAATTAACAACTAATTACTAAGATTTGTTATTTAAAAAAATGTCATATACATGCGTGGTTGTTTGTAATTTGTTGACCATAAATATTTTATAGTGATGGTGTATAAAAATAATCTCATAATAAAAATGATCATATTTTCTTCACTTTTATAAGAGAACTAAATCTCGCAATTTTGTAGCAGTTTTAAATGTAAAATGTGAAAAAACAAAATTTCCACCGATCTCTCAAACAAAACAACAATCATTGTTTTAAGTAGCTATCGCACCTTGTGTCTCAACAAAACAAAGTTATGTTAGTCATATTGAGGAAAATTTATTTCTCCTTTTTTTATTTCATAACACTCGTTTACTTACACTTTCATTTAAAATAAAATAAAAATCATTATATTTTTCAACAACTTAATATTTACTCGTGCATGACACAGGTCTCACACTAGCACTGATTAAATCACAACGTGATTTTTGTTTTACAAAATAATGAGAATACTTATTATGTGAAGGGAAATTAACCTTTTGCAAATAAAACTATTCATCGAACATAATTAAGTTTTATTGTGTTTATTGATAATATATCAAGTTGAAAAGAAATTAATATTCATTTTACAACATACATATATGTTTCTCCTATTAAGGACAAATTATAATTGTGTTCATAACTCATCAAAGAAATATTTTCTCAATGCTTGTATTACAAGTTCTAAGCTATTTTGAAAGGAGCGGGTTTAAGAGAAGGGTTTGTAAAAGGGCCTTCGACTAATCCTTTTGCTATTAGTTTATAAGCTGCTTCGGTTAAGTGGGCTCCATCCCAATCTATTAGTTTTGAAGGATCAGAGCAAATTGTTGTACCAGGATTTCCACAAAACAAAAGTGCATTAACATGGTATGGTCCATCTCCTCCACAACATGCTTTCAAAATCTCAACTTTATCAGAAGTAAAGCCTACATCATTAATGTAGATAAAATAATATATGTGATTAAATGAATTTGACAAGAAAAATCATTGTAAACTTATCAAGAAAAGAAAATAATTGTTCCACAAACCATATTGTTGTGGAGCTTGATATAAACGTTTGGTGGCACCGTAGTAGTCAAAGTATATTATCTTTGCTTGAGGGTATTTTTGTTTTAATGTCTCTATGGAATTTTTGAGTTGTTCATTATAGTATTCAGTGAAAGTGTTGTAAGCTATCAAGAACCCAAATTCATCATAGTCTTCTTTCTTCATACTATTCACAAAGTTCAATACGCCAGCATTACACCCCAATGGAAAGTTCCCTGGAATTACTAGTTCTACTGCTCCTTCTTCAATTAATGCCTGACAAATAGAGAAAAATAAATCATTATTACATTTGTCCAACACTAATATTTATTCAATAATATATATTTATAATTTAAACCTAGTTATTTTTAACTATTTCAATATGATATAACATACTGTAGCGGTATTTGTAATTGATCCAACCAGTAAAGGAACTATTTCTCGCAGTTCTATAACAGTTTTCTTTGTCATATGTGAAAAAACATCATTTCCACCAATCTCTCCAACAAGAAACAACGATTGTTTAAAGTAGCTGTCGCACTCTATGTCACAACAAAACAAAATTTGTGTTAGTAGTATTGAGAAAAATCTATGTATTTGAGAAAAAATAAAACAATATGCAGGGAGTTATGACAAAACCTTCTTTATTTTTACACAAAGAGGGTTTGAGCATCTTAAACCAATCAAGTTGCACTTTCAGTGAATTAGTTGTCGCTGGTGGTGGGAGACCGTTACGTGTGAAATAATCAAATTCAAGTGCAGTGGCACCGGCATATGCAAAATTTACTCCCTTCTTTATATCTGCTTGACTTTTGGTGATATTCTTATAGGCCGGCAAAAATGGCAACCCGTATGCCTCAGCTACAATTAAATGACCATGAGCTAGTGAATTTTTTAATAAAAAATATATCAACATTAAGTATTATAGACTTTAATTCAACAATTATATCAAATAGAGTATGTTAGAGTGCTAGTTAGTATTTTTCTTATTTATCATTTCTTGAATATGAGAAAATTTTATTTAAAAGTAAAAATAATATGTGTAAAAGTACCTATGAAATCTATGATGAGTCGTCCATTCGACATACGTCCTGATGGATGTTTAAAGTACGTGGAGCCATAAGCACCATTTGTATTCATAGATGGATAGTCAGTTGCAACATTTCCGGTGTCACTTGTAGAGTCACCAAAGTTGAAGATAGCTTCATACGGCAGAGGATTTCCATTTGAAACAACACTTCCGAAAAAACCGCATGCGAATGTGATAATAAAGAGAATAAAGATCTTCATGGTGTTATAGAAATATTAGAAATGACTTGTGTTGTTGTGATTTTAGAAAGGGGATTGATCTGCTTTATATATTGTCCACTTACCCATTTGTCATGTCACGTAACGATCTTTTCTAATTTGCTAGTTGTAAACTGTTTAACTATTTTTAGTTTTGTAATCTATGATGTTAGATCCAAATCACGCTATCCAACGCATGCAAGTCAATGAACACAAATTTATTACTTTACGATGAACATTATTTGTTGTCATTGTTTTGTTTCTTTCTATTGTTGTTGCTTCCACTTTCTATTTTTATTGTTTCCATCTAAACACTCTAAAACAAGATTCATACGCTAAAATTACAAGTCATAGTAATTCTTCTTTTTTCTAAAGTTCATAACAATTCTAAGAGAAATACTAACAAGTGTCTTTCTCCAAGGGAACTTGTTAAGGAATCAAAAAAGAAAATGTAATTGTGGAAGTTGTGTATGCAACACTTTAACTTGTTTACGCAAGTACTTCAGAGTAAATTCGTACCAAAATTTGAAGAAGTAGAGTTTAAGCTATATTATAGGATTGCGTTGTCTTGTGATCAATGTGTATCGAAGGTGATAACAATTTGTTAGATGATTTGATGTTATGATAAGATAATGATTTTCTATGATTGATCTTGACATTATAATGTGATATTATTTCTTTGAATGTTTTGATATACTATGATGCGTATGATACAATTCTATTAGGATTGTTTGTGTGTTATTTTCACTTATACTATATTATCAACATGATTTTGAAACTCACGCCCTTCGTTGTTTGTGTTTGACGAACTTGATTTGACGTTTGCGAAATCGCGGTTATTACATGTTAATGAGTCTTCAAATTCTAATTCAAGAAAAGTCTCACTCTGATATGTGATACCATGAATGTGATTGATAGGTTGTAGTTTGTTTATTTAATAAGAAACTACTTTTTGTAAGAAAACATCGTTAGTAAGCTTTTGAAATTAAATTAAGAAATTATAGTTAAATCAAGTTTATTGAGATGCACTGTTTTATTTAAGGAATAAAGTGTAAATTATTTCATGTGTACCTTGATAAATTTGATATTCTTAATCACTTGTAAAAGTTTTATTTTTCTTTGAAAATGTTTTCATTTATTTGCTGCGAATTTTTACAAAACATAGTGTAATTTATTATATATGGTGTTTTGGGGTTTAAGGTGTTACATTTGAGAGTTTATAAGTTTTTTAAAAGGAAAAGTGAAAGTTTGGGAAAGATGAAGAGGGTCGTGGTTTATAAGGATATGTTTAGGATGTGCAACTTTTGGACAAAATCCCTCCGATCAAAAGTGCAAATCTGGACCAAAGAAAAATTGTCGAAAAAGAATCTATATTTTGGGAAATTTTTATGAAAATAAGAGGGAAAAAAAAATCTCTAATTATTAACAAACCATTACCATAATACTCTCTTTATGAATCAATTGAGGATTAAATATGAAAATAGTCCATGTAAAATGCAATAAAATTTATTTTAGTCCTTGCAAAATAAAATTTTAGTTTAAGTCCTACAAAATGCTAACGTTTTCATTTAAGCCGTTAATGTTTACCAATGTTAGTTTTTTAACGGTTGAGTAAGTAGTGAGTTTAAACTTAATCCCTGCAAAATCCATGAAATTTGGTTTTAGTCCATACAAATAAAAAATGTTTCAATCCTTGCAAAATTGATGAAATTTGATTTTAGTCCTTACATGAAAAAAAAAAATGTTTTACTCTCTGTCTAAGAATTTTTGTCTTATTAATTAATAAAATTTATTTTTACAGTTTTTGTTTTCATTTTTATTATAAAAATCATATACAAGATAAATTTTTGTCCTAAAAGAATTAGTTAAAATTAATTAATCATTAATTTTGGCAACATAAAAAATGAGAACAATTATTATACAATAACTTTAATTTTTTTTCACATTCTAGTTTTTTCATTTTTTCTTCTTATGAAAATCAGTCAGAGAAGAATCTATTGAAATGTACAATTCATACACAGAACAATTGTGTATCTCTAATCAATTAGTTAAATTTATTATTTTTTATGTCGTCTAAAAAAAATGAGCATGTGTTGATTTATTGGCTATGTTAATTATATAATTTAGAAGTATTAAGAATGAATTGTGTTAGTTTTAGGATGGTAGGTGAAAGAACCTTTGTCACTACCTTAGAAATATTTACAAGATTAGGATAGTAATTAGATTACTAAAAAAATAGCTAAACATCATACATTATTTTATGATAATATTTAAGTTATATTCAAAGTTGGGGTGGGTAAGTGGTAGTGTTAACAAGTACAAGTGTCAAAAGAGGAAAATGCATCACTCTTCTCTTTCCCCCTTCACTCATGGCTACACAAAACCTTCAGTAATTTCCTTTCTTTCACCACCAACCCTACTTTCTCTTCCATTCTAACATATTTCTTTCACTTTGTTACCGTTCATCGTCAACATTCCCCTGCCTTCCTCCCCAAGATCCTTCAATGACATTAACCATCAGAAGTTCTCTCCCTCCAATCTGATCCATGTGCATGTCACATCCTTCATCTTTTATGTGGTCTAAAATCCAAGGCAGTGTTGAATGAAGATAAAGGCCATATCAAGGAATCTCATATTCGACCAATTGCAACAGAGGCAGAAGTGTTAAAAGCTAGTAAACCAGACAACTCCAACAACCCAACTCAATTCTAAAGGAAATTTCTCCTTGTCAAGATTGCGAGTTATTTTCCTAGTAACTAATTATCATATTTGCAGTTGGGATTATTGGGCTAACTTCAAACTCGTTTTCTGTTGAAACTTTATTCACTGGGTTTGAAATGATGGGAATTTTGAAATTGAGAGTGAGGAAAATTGTGAGGTTTTGCATGTAGGAATTGTTGGAAACTTGCATTCAATTCTTCAAAATTCATTCGTTGTGCGTGTGTTTGCTGATGATTATAATGTGTTAAGAGGTTCAAAGAATGGTGATGGAATACTAGTAGACTAACCGGTGCATTATCTGTATTAAGAGACTCCCTCTAAAACTTCTCTCTGAACGTTCTACATAGAATTTCTTTGAAACTTCCCTATATACATTCTACGTATACTTCCTATGAAACTTCTCTTTGAACGTTCTACGTAGACTCTCTTTGAATATCCCCTCTATACGTTAAACATAGGCTTCCTCTGAAACTTCCCTCTGAACGTTCTACGTAGACTCCGTATGAAACTTCCGTCTAAACGTTATACGTTGATTTCCTCTAGAATTTCCCTCTAAACGTTCGATGTAGACTTCCTCTAAAACATCCCTTTGGACGTACTATGTAGACTTCCTCTGAAACCTTCATCTGATCAAGTCTTCCTTTGATTAGAACTCCCTTTGAATAGGTTGTCCCTCTGACTGTAACCTCTCTATGATATTTGACTTGGGACTTACCTTTACGTACTATTTTTGAATTGCTTTTGTTAAAGTTAATTAACTAATTATAATTGATGTGATAATGAGGTATGTTTAATGTACATAATGTCATAGCATGCATTGTTTTAAAATGTTGCGGTGGGACATGAGGTCATTTCAGAAATGAAACATCAGTAAGGGAAGAATAGTTGGGTCGTTGGTTGAGGTCACTACCAAGACCTACCTTACAAGGAGGATCTCAATTATTTTGGTGACCCACGTTAAGATAATCAAGGAGGCTTTTTCCATACTCTTAGAAAAATGAAGGAAAATTAAGGATTGGTTTTATTAAACAAAATTGCATAATCATGTTATGCTTAAAATTGCAATTAAGGAAATTTGTTTGAACTGTCCTTCCTTTTTTAAAGAACTCACTGAGATTATTATCTCACCCCCTATTTTTATGTATTATAGCAGGTAAGAGGACTTGAGACATGGACTAGAGTTCAGAGGATAAAAATATGTAGTTGTATGTTGTGCAGTTGTATCTTATTTTGTGTATTAGTACATTAGATGATGTTTTGTAGACTATGTATTATGTAATTACAATGACATTTCAATTATTGTACTTTATGAAATTTATATTGTTGCCTGTAGAATGTTAGAATGTATGTTTTATTGCCATTTACTAGATGCATGGTGATTATATGCAAGCAAAATCACATCAAGTTAATAGCATAAAATGGAAAAATGTCTACAAATGTGAGAAAACCTACAAATATGACAAACATGAAGTATTCAGAATACACATGCCTTTAGAGTTGTAATGTTTAAGACGTCAAAGTCATTGGTTGAATATAAATTGGAGCGAAGTTTATCTATCAATCTGAACTAAACGAACACCACAATAACAAAGGAAATCAAAACAACATTGCACCAAAAAGGCGAATGAAAACAATGTCGCACTAAACAACAAAGTTACGGAAGAAACACTAAATGTGTGTAGAAATCACTAATTTAGATAAATAAATAAACAATGTAGAGATGTGATTCCAGACAAAATATCATATATTAATATTTTAAAACAATGAGGGAGGTAGTTGCTAGGTTGTTGACACATTTATTAATATTTTAAATATCATGTACACTAAAATGCATCACTCTTCTCTTTCCCCTCTCACTCACAAATACACCAACCCTTCAATATTTTTCTTTATTTCACCACCAACCATGTTTTCTCTTTCATTCTAACATATTTCTTTCACTTTGTTACCGTTCATCGTCAACATTCCCCTACCTTCCTCCCCAAGATCCTTCAATGACAACAACCATCAAAAGTTATTTCCCTCTAATCTGATCTCGTGCATGTCACCTCCTTCATCTTTGGTGTGGTCTACAGTCCAAGGCAGTACTGAAGGAAGATAAAGACCATGTCAAGGAATCTCATATTCGACTAATTGTAGTAGAGGAAGAAGTGTTAAGAGCTAGGAAATCAGACAACTCCAACAACCCAACTCAACTCTAATGGAAATTTCTCCTTGTCAAGAGTGTGAGTTATTTTCCTTGTAACTAACCATCATATTTGCATGTGGGATTCTTGGGCTAACTTCAAACTCCTTTTCTGTTGAAACTTTATTTACTGGGTTTGAAATGATGGGAATTTTAAAATTGAGAGTGAGGAAATTTTTGAGCTTTGGCATATAGGAATTGTTAGAAACTTGCATTTGATTCTTCAAAATTCATTCATTTTGCATGTTTGTGATGATGATTATAATGTGTTAAGGGATTGAAAGAATGGAGGTGGAATGTAAGTAGAGTAAATGGTGCATTATCTGTATTAATAGACTTCCTCTAAAACTTCCCTATGAACGTTCTACGTAGACTCTCTGAAACTTCCCTCTAGACGTTCTACGTAGACTTCATATGAAACTTCCCTTTGAAAGTTCTATGTAGAGTCCCTTTCAATCTTCCCTTTTGACGTTCTACATAGACTTTCTCTGAAACTTCCCTCTGAACGTTCTATGTAGACTCCCTCTAAAACTTCCCTCTAGATGTTCTACATAGATTTCCTCTAAAACTTCCCTCAGAACGTTCGACGTAGACTCCCACTGAAACATCCATCTGGACATTTTACATAGACTTCCTCTGAAATTTCCCTCTGAACGTTCGACGTAGACTCCCTCTGAACAACCCTTTGGACGTGCTACGTAGACTTCCTTTGAAACCTTCCTATGATCAAGTCTTCCTTTGATTGGAACTCTCTTTGACTGGGGTGTCCCTCTGACTGTAGCCTTCCTCTTATATTTTACCTGGGATTAACCTTTACGTACTGTTTTTGAATTTCTTATGTTAAAGTTAATTAACTAATTGTAATTGATGTGATAATGAGGTATGTTTAATGTGCATAATGTCATAGCATGCATTGTTTTAAAGTGTTACGGTGGGACATAAGGTCGTTTCAGAAATGAAACTTTAGTAAGGGAAAAACAATCGAGATGTCGGTTGAGGTCACGGTCAAGACCTACCTTACAAAGAGGATTTCAATTATATTGGTGACCCACATTAAGATAATTGATGTGGTCTTTTCCATACTCTAAGGAAAAGGAAGGAAAACTAAGGACTTTTTACTTAAACAAAATTGCATACTCATGCCATGCTTGAAGTTGCATCTAAGGAAATTTATTTGAACTGCCTTTCCTTTTTATATAGAACTCGCTGAGATTGTTATCTCACCCCTATTTTTATGTATTATAGCATATAAGAGGACTTGAGGCATGGACTCGAGCTTAGAGGATACAAAATCTGTAGTTATATTTTGTGCAGTTAAAACTTATTTTGTGTGTTAATACATGAGATGATGTTTTGTAGACTATATATTATGTAGTTACAGTGACATTTCAATGGATGTACTTTATGAGATTTTAAATGATTACCTCTAAAATGTTAGATTGTATGTCTTAATTCCATTTTTTTGATAATAGTGACAAACAAATTTTATATAAGTCAAAAATTAATTGGCCTTACAATGCTTGAATGCCTTAACTTTTCAAATGGGTTTATTTTTGACATTGAATTGCATTGCCTTGCATCACAAATAATAGGAATACACATGCTTTTATAAATAAAATAAAAATAAATATATAAAGCTTTTGTTTTACACCTAATTTCCTTTTATCGTGCAACATGTTAGTAACAATGAAAGAATTGACCTTAACTACTTTTCCTCCTTCACATCAACTAGTTTTCATTAGCCTTTGACCATAACTAACTTACTCCACCTACTCACTTTCTTATATTTTTCTATGTTATAAATCATACTTAGGGCATGTTTCAATGAGTTTTTAAAAGATAAAAATTTAAAAACTTAATTGAATGTATTATTTTACAATACTGTTTTCAAAAACTATGTTCAATTAATGGCAAAATTATAATATTTTGCAACTTTGATTTTGTAAATATTGCACATATGCGAACATTCAACTTAAGTTTGGCAATTGCTGAAAAAAAACTTAAGTTTGGCAAAGAAATTTTTTATGAATATGTGTGTCACTACCCAATCTATTTTTATTTTTTTATGAAAGTGTGCATCACTAAATTTTTTCAAAGGTTAAATGTATTTTTGATCCGCCTTTTTGCTCAAAATGAATTTTTAGTCGCTTCATTTTGAAAATCATTTTTATGGTCTCTCTTAACTAATTTTTGATATTTTTTTGGTCTCATTATTTTTAATGATATGACATTCTCATTAATGACATGACACTTGAGTGATATTTGTAACTTAGATAAAATAATTTTTATGTCATTAAAAATATCAAAAATGAAAATATTAAAGTATTTATATGTAAAATATTAAAAATAAAATAAACCATATATCAAATCACCGCAAAAAATCATTTAAAAGTTTGTAAAATACACAATAGTTGATTAAAAATCAAAGACCAAAAATAAAAAAGAAAATTTTTTAAAAGATTAAAAGTTGACGATATTTTTTATACTGACTAAAAAAATATAATAAAATTTTATAAAAATTAAAAACTTATTAAACTCTACAAAATTAGAAATATAAAAAGAGCAAAGACCGTCCAAAAATAAAAATAAAAACAGCCCCGAAAGAAACAAACAAGGGTCAAAAATATCACACCTCACTAAACCCAACAAAAAAAAAGTTATATATGCATAGTTCTCAATCTTGTGCTTTCGAGGCAAAATCAATGAAAATTTCATTAAAAGATTCCGCAAATTGAAGATTACACATTGATTACTTTTTTAAAAATGTCTAAATTTGATAAGAAAATATTTTATAATGACAAAATAAATCTTATCTATAATAGTTTTAGTGAAGATGATTGTGAAATCGTTTTCTAATATCAGGATCTTTCATGTCATGCGCATAAAGAGCCAAATCCTGGTAAACTGATCACTCCCCACCATTGCATGAAAATGTCAACAAAACGACAGCTTCATAAGAAATAGAAAAACAATATTATTTTATCTTTATTCATGTAAAGAGTTTGTGATATTTAATAATTTACAGAAGAAAAACGTGAAAAGTTGGTTATGATTTTCACCTAGATGTGAGATTGTGATATTTACCTTAGAGTTTAACGGTATATATAAATAATAAATTAATTTTATATTTACGCTCAATACAAATTTCTGCTTTTCTATATCATCCGCATGTATAAAAATTAATTGTAAGAATACAATTAATGGTACATATAAATAATAAATTAATAAACTAATTTTATATTTACGTTCAATACAAATTTCTGCTTTTCTATATCATCCGCATGTATAAAAAACCAGTAAGAATACAAATATAAAAATGGAGTAATTTGACAAAAAAAAAACTAATTTTTAATTAGAAGTTATTATAAAACTAATTTATAATTTTAGTGCATATATATTTATTAAATTTTTTCATTTGTCCTATCTACAAGTAAAGTGAGATTGAAAAAAATTAAGAGAGTGTCGGTAAGCATCCATTCCACAAATACTTTAATCTCTTATAAATTTTAGTGTCAAACCGTCGTGAATATCGTTAAATTTAGATTAAAGAAAATTATTTCACTTGATTGATATAATAATCCTAGATTAAAGAAAATTATTTCACTTGATTGATATAATAATCTCCATTATTGTTGTATTATGCCGTCATTGTAGAGATTCATTCACATCAATCAGTATTAGGGTGCATAGTTGTGTGGACAATGAGCTACACTTGAATTTGAAAAAAACATTACTAAATAGAATTTGGAGATATTTTAGTAATAATTTTAATATTTTAGATATTTAAAATTTTTGAGCCCAACCCAATCGATGTTCCTTTGTACCTACCTACAGTAACCACTACATTTATTTATGGAATTTGAGGTCGAAAATCTCTTGAGACAACTCAACATATGCACAACTATCCTCAAATAATTGAAAAACAACAAAACCCTTATCCTTGTAGGACCTAATTTTGATTTTAAACTTCCGTACAAAACAACAAATTAAGAGTTGTACCTCCCCCCATAACTTTTGAAGTGAACTTGAAGCAATTGCTCACAACACGTGGGCCAGGTCAATCAAAGTTTTCAAGACTATACTACTTAGGTTGGAATTGACCACTTTTTGTATTATTAAATATTCTAATGTTTAGAGTTAGGAATAATTAAAAATAATTGTTGTAGTTTTTTTCATTTAGAAAATTGTTGCAGGTGTTGAGCATAGCCTTTTTATATTATGTGTACCTACTCAACCACAAATGAAATGTGATTTTTTATGGTACAAAAAATGAAATGTGGTTTTTTCGTTACAAAAAGGGAAGTTTCTCTTTTCCATTTTTCACTTATATTTCAGAAGTATCCATTTAAAAGAATTGTAGTTTTTTTATTCTTTAAATATGTACTTCTCAATAAAAACATAATTTTTTGTCTTCCGAAAATGTATTTTCAAACATGACTGTAGTTTTTTTTTTTTTAAAAGTATACATATTGATGGAATAAAAGTAAGAAATTTTATCTCATACCCAT
>JBBPBP010000003.1:44170406-44183126 GCA_037974735.1 Cicer chorassanicum | reverse complement strand
TACCATTTTCTTTTCTTAAAAAAAAATTCTCCACCAAATTCAACTTAGATTTTAGAAAATTTATTTTAAGTTTTATATATATATGAGTTTTAGAAAATTCAAACGTTATATTTTATAAAACATATTTTAAGTGTTCTAAAACACAAATGTATTTAAGGTAATTCAAACTTTGTATTTTTAAAAATTTAAAAAAAAAATATTTAACACATAATTTTAGAAAATT
The DNA here is from genome assembly GCA_037974735.1 of Cicer chorassanicum. Classification (NCBI taxonomy): domain Eukaryota; kingdom Viridiplantae; phylum Streptophyta; class Magnoliopsida; order Fabales; family Fabaceae; genus Cicer; species Cicer chorassanicum. The sequence continues at coordinate 44,182,903 of JBBPBP010000003.1, read as the reverse complement.
TAAATTTGTACTACAGAAAATTATTTTAAAGTTTTTCTAACATATTTGTGTTTCGTAAAACTCTAAAAAAAATCAGTATTTTGAATCATAAATATGTTTTGAAAACTCAAAATTTAAATTCTTTTAAAAAAATATATAATTTAGTTTTTATTATAAAAAATTAGGTAGAGGTATAATTTGGTGGAGATAAGTCAATTTTCATAAACCTAGCTCTCACTAAAAGGTGTTTTCGAAGTGGAGGCAGCATTGAGAAAAAGTAATGCTTATCATGAAGCCCATATATGTTAATTGAGACAAACAAGTCGGCCCAAGTCATATCAAGGTAAGACCTAAAGTTCTCTATATGAGGCCCAACTCATACGAATGTGATAAAACTTACAAATATGATAAAATTAAAGTGTCTAAAATGTTCATGTTTTTAAATCTGTAACGTCGAAGACACTAAAGTCATTGATTGAATTTGCACTCGATCAAAACATCTGTCAATTAGAAACCACAACAAGGTGGAAAACCAAAATATCGTACTAAAACAACGAAATCGCGAAAAAAAAATTAAATATGTGTAAAAGTCACTTATTTAAATTAAAGAGAATGAAAAAAATTATTTAAATAGATAATTTCGAATCAAAAACTAGTCTAAACCACTCATGTTGAATGAACAAAATGAAATAGAACAAAAGAGACGAGGGAGACTGCTAATATGTTGTAAAAGGCTATATATAAATTTCACAGCTACTTTATTTGTACCCTATTGTTCTCCAATCAATTTGAATAAGAACATTATTGCAACATTTTTAGAAATTGGAACATTATTGGCCATGGAAAAAGTGCTACGAATCACACGACTAAAGAGATGAAAATTAACTTAGAAAAAATTAAATTTGAGAACTTTTTTGAATCAAAATAATCTCGAGAATTCGACATAGAGAAAACTCCTTTAGAACTCATATTGATATGATAAAAGATAGTCAATGAGTACATGAGATATTTTATTAACAACCCCTGACTAATTAAAACAGTTTTTATTAAAAAAAATGTGGCATTCATTCATTAAAACTAATCAATACATTCAAATATTCAAAGTCACTAAATTTAAAAAGAATGTATAAATTTTTTTTCTTTGCATTTTTTGGATCTTTGGTTAGACTTGAGAGGTAAGCGCTTTAAATCCCTTCAATTTATTTTGTGTGATTTGAATTGTGGTTATATTGTTTTTGCTAGTGGAAAAGACATAGAGTTTTCTTGAGCATATTGACTTCCCAAAGATTCATAGTGTAAACATTGTCACAAAAGAATGTATAGAGTCACATAACGCTTGCACATAATGTTTACAACGCTTTTTTAAAAAGCGCTGTAAATTGAAGTGCTCTCACATAGCTTTTACAGCGCTTTTTGAGTGCTTTAAACACAAGCGCCGTAAAATGTAGCGCTCTCACCTTATGTTACATAACTTTTAAAGCGCGTTTTGTAAAAGCGTTGTAAAAGGTTTGCACTTTCACATAATTAAATGACCTATTATAGCGCTTTTTATACAAGCGCTGTAAAAGACTTGCGCTTACATATAATTAAATGACTTATTAGAGCGTTTTTTATACAAGCGCTGTAAAATCATTCACTTTAAATAAAAATCATTCACTTTAAATAAATAAAAACAAATTTAAAACAAATTTAATACGTTGTCCTAACCCTACGAACCCTCATCTCCTCAACTCTTCGAACCCTCCTTTCCTCTATTGTGCGCCCATCTACTTCTCCTCCTTTAAAACAAATTGAATATGTTGTCTCAGGTACTGTATTTATTAATTTTTTGTTGTCACTAAAACTGATAAATTGTTACATAATAAATCATATAAAATCTATTATTTTTTGAAATTTGTTGATCTGTTCTGTTTTGAAATCAGACTTGGACCTTGGTTTCCATTTTCCAATATTAGATATTGTACTACAGATTGGTATAATGTTATCAGTAGCTTATTATTTGTGTAACTGCATTTATATAGGTCATATAAAATGGGCCGGAAATGGATGTATGTCAATCGATTGTCAAAAGAGTATGAAAATGGAGTGAAGGAGTTTGTTGAGTTTGCGCTGAAGAATGCAAAAGATCCAAATAGAGTCGTTTGTCCTTGTTTAAAATGTTATTTTGGAAAACGCGTTAGAGCAGATGAATTGGAAGGACATTTAGTATGGTATGGAATTGATCAAAGCTATACATGTTGGATAAGACATGGTGAGAAAAAAAAAATGGAAACACCTGCACAGATACATAAGCTTCAACTGATTTCGACACAGATACATATGAGTCGGACCGAGTTGAGGAGATTGCAAAAGCAGTTGAAGAAGATCTTCGTGATTGTCCTAAAATGTTTGAGAGCTAGTTGAGTGATGCAGAGAAACCATTATATAATGGTTGTACTAAATTCACAAGACTGTCGGCGATATTAAAGTTGTACAACTTAAAAGCGAGTAATGGATGGTCTGATAAAAGCTTCACAGAATTACTAACACTCTTAAAAGATATGTTGCCAGATAATAATGAACTTCCCAGTCGAACCTACGAGGCTAAACGAATTTTGTGCTCTATTGGTATGAGTTACGAAAGGATTCATGTGTGTCCTAACAATTGCATTTTATTTCGAAACGAATATGAATTACTAAAGGCGTGTTCAAAATGCAATGTCTCTCGATATAAGAAAAAAGAATCTACTCCAGCAAAAGTCATGTGGTATTTTCCTATAATACCAAGATTTAGACGCATGTATCGCAATGAAGAAGATTCAAAACACTTGACATGGCATGCAAATGAAAGAATGAGAGATGGAAAGTTTCGACACCCTGTAGATTCTCCACAATAAGCAAAAATTAATCGCGAGTATCCTGAATTCGGGATAGAGTCAAGAAATCTATGACTTGCACTTTCTACTGATGGAATGAATCCACATGGTCTTCAAAGCATCTCACACAGCACGTGGCATGTGATCTTGTTGATTTATAACCTACCTCCATGGTTATGTATGAAACGTAAGTTTATGATGTTGTCTCTCTTAATTTCTGGACCCAAACAACCAGGGAATGATATCGTCGTATACTTGGCTCCTTTAATTGAAGATTTAAAAATTATGTGGGAGACAGGTGTGGACGTTTATGATGGGTATAAGAAATAATGTTTCAATTTGAGGGCTATGTTGTTCGGCACAATTAATGATTTTCCTGCATATGGTAATTTATCAAGATATAACATTAAAGGTCAGTGTGCATATCCTATACAAATTGGATGCGATTGAAACATTGTAAGATGAATGTATTTCTTGGACATCGTAGATTTTTACCTTATAATCATCAGTATCGTGGGTGGAGAAATGCATTCAATGGAAAATCAGAGGAAGATAGAGCTCCTTTAGCACCAACTGGATATCAAATACTTGAAAAAGTACAAGGTTTGACCAATAAATTTGGCAAACCTTTTGCGGGAGAGCTGGTCAAAACTAGGTGGAAGAAAAACTCAATTTTCTTTGAATTTCCATATTGGAAGTCATTGTATGTAAGACATTTCCTCGATGTGATGCATATTGAGAAAAATGTATTTGATAGTATTATTGGTACGTTACTCAATGTTATAGGAAAGTCTAAGGATGGCATCAATGCAAGATTGGACTTGGTTGATATGGGAATAAGAAATGAATTGGGTCCCGTAAAGAAATATCTACCTCCAGCCGCTCATACTCTATCTAGAAAGGAAAAAATTGTTTGGTGTAAATTTCTACATGAAGTTAAAGTTCCAGAAGGATACTCTTCAAACATTAAAAATTTAGTTTGTATGAAAGACCTCAAGTTAAAACGTTTGAAGACCCATGATTGTCATATTCTAATGGAGCATTTGCTACCAATAGGTATACGTTCAATTTTACCTGAAAAAGTTCGCCGAGCCATATCAAGATAAGAGATAATTGGAAAGAATATCAGGATAAGAGATAATTGGAAAAAGACTAATGACTATATCAAGGAGAGAATGGGAGCAGACACAATTGTATGTTTTGCACAATGATGATGAGGTTCAACCGTATGTTACAATACACATGGATCAGTTATCTAGTTTGAACATGAATCGAAATCAAAATTGGATAACTCGAAAGCACAATCGAAGTTTTATAACATGGTTAAAAAATCACATAAAGTCAAAGTTTGATGTAGACCCCGGATCAATTTCACAGAGATTGAGGTGGCTAGAAAATGGTCCGAGTTTACATGTCTTTTCTTACACTGGTTATGTAATTAACGGCTACACATTTTATACCAAAGAACAAGATGATCAAACCACTATGCAAAATAGCGGAGTCACTCTCGTAGCTGAAGCGATGCATATCTCAAGTGCAAAAGACAAAAACTCAACATATGCAAATCTATCATATTTTGGGGTTATCGAGCACATGTGAGAGTTAGACTACACAATGTTTCGTGTTCCCATATTTGGTTGCAAGTGGGTCGATAATAATAATGGCGTTCGGATTGATGAGTCAGGGTTCTTGCTTGTCGATTTTAATAGGGTGGGATACAAAGATGAGCCTTTTATTTTAGCGTCGCAAGCTTAACAAGTGTTTTATGTCACTGATCCTGCTGATGATAAATTGTCTGTTGTCCTATCGACCAATAAAATAAGTGATGATAACAATAATGATGAAGATGTTGGTAATGATCTTTTCTTTGCAACATCACAACCACATGAAATTGATTCAACTGATGATGGTTTATATCTTAGAGATGATCATGATGAGGGAATTTGGATTAATCCATCGTTTCGTATCGTTAATGGACAATCAAATGTGAATCCCACCAAGAAAAGAAGAAGGGCATCTTAATGTGTTTAATTGTTTTATAAGTCATGTACTATGAACTGAGTTCATGTAATTTAATTGTTTGATCTGCCAGAATTGAGCATTTTAGTATTTAGCTTGAACTGTATTTGATTTTCTTCTTATACTTATTTTCTGCTTATATTTAGCTTGTTCTTAGTGTTTAATACTAAGTTCATGTAATTTAAGTGTTTGACCTGCCATAACTAATTTTCTGCTTATATTGAACTTGAAAAAGCTTTGTTTGAAAGTACTGGGAATTTTTCTTGAACTTGAACTGATCATCCCAATATGAGCTAATCATGTAATTTAGCATTGATATATATATAGGTATTTAACTAATTATTTGGAAGAAAAAAATCCAAATATAGGTATTTTACTAATTATTTAGCATTTTACAAAAACTGAACTTATATTGTAATTTAACATATTTAACTTGAACTGAACTGAACATAAACTTTGTAATTTTACAGCGTTTTTGTCAATAAGCACTATAAAAAGCCTTTAAAAAAATAAGGAGGTCACTTAAACATAATAAAACAAAGAGGTCTTTTAAAGCGTTTTCTGAAAAATCGCTATAAAAGGCTTTTAATAAAATAAAATAATGAGGTCTTTTAAAGCGCTTGTTGGAAAAGCATTGTAAAAGGGTCACACAGCGCTTGCACATAATAAAACAAAGAAGCCTTTTAAAGTGATTTGTGGAAAAGCGCTGTAAAATGGTCACATAACGCATAAAACAAAGAAGCCTTTTAAAGCGCTTTGTGGAAAAGCGCTGTAAAATGGTCACATAACGCATAAAACAAAGAAGCCTTTTAAAGCGCTTTGTGGAAAAGCGCTGTAAAATGGTCACATAGCGCTTGCACATAATAAAACAAAGAAGCCTTTTAAAGCGCTTTGTGGAAAAGCGCTGTAAAAGGGTCACATAGCGCTTGCACATAATAAAACAAAGAAGTCTTTTAAAGCGTTTTGTGGAAAAGCGTTGTAAAAGGCCTTTAAAAAAATAAAATAAGGAGGTCTTTTACAGCGCTTTTTCAAAAAAGTGATGTAATAGAGTTTTATATATAACAGTAAACTGCTTCAGTTTCCTCTTCATTACGTAAACTTTATACGCTTCAGTTTCCTCTTCATTCTCTTTCTCATTGCGAACCCTACGAACCATATTGCCAACCATCTTTGTTACTAACCCTCATAAAGTAAACTTCATACGCTTGTTTCATCCTCCTCTTTATTCTCCTTCTCATTGCGAACCATTTTTGTTACTAACCCTCATAACGTATTTCTGTGAACCCTACGAACCGTTCGTATTTCTGCGTTGTTCTTCTTTGTTACTAACCCTCTTAAACAAAGCCGTAACCCTACGAACCCTACGTATTTCTTCGCACTTTTCAAGTATTGTATTTATTAATTTTTTGTTTCACTAAAATTCTTGTTGAACTTATACTGCTATATGTACTTAGACTACTGCATGTTGAACTTGTTGAAGTTATAGTGAACTGCATGTTGAACTTGTTGTAGATAAATGGATACCAACAAGGAGTTAGATTGTCAAAATGAAGAAGTTGACAACTCCAAGACTTACGAAAATGAAGTCAAACGTGGTGCAACCATCATGCAAAATATCATCAAAGCAAGAAGTACTGGCATAAAATTTGAGGTATATTATACTTTGTTTGCTGTTTATTTTTTATCTTTTTTGAAAGCATGTACTTACTATATGAGTTTATTAGGTGGGATGAAATGAAAGTGGTCAGCCAATTGACCCCAATAGTTCCATGTTTGTAAGTTATATTGGTGATGTTGTTCGTCAAAATATCCCCATTACAATTGACGATTGGAGAGATAAGGCGTTGAAGGATGCAAAAGATATATTGTGGGCTGATATACAAGTAACTTTTTTACTCCACTTTTTTGTTACTTATAATTTTTTATCCCACCCGTGGTCCCTTAACTTAATTTCGGTTAACGATTTGGTCCTTTATCTTTTTTTCCCAATTTGGTCCTTTATATTTTTTAAATTTTTTCAGCGTTACCCTTTAAGTGGGATTCCGTTAAGAAAAAGTTAAAAAATCTCTCATCTAGATCACTGCATATGTTCATCAAACCTCTAGGAACGATTGCCACTGATCTGAAGTGATTTTTATGGAGTATAAATACCAATAGCTTCAGTTTTAACGAATCAATCCTACTATCAAACTTAGAACAAACTTTAAATATTTTTCTAAAATATTTCCAAAACATAAAGAATAACTTTTTCTGAACATGGATGAGGAATTTTTTTAATTTTTTCTTAACGAAACCTCACTTAAAGGGTAACGTTGAAATTATTTAAAAACATAAAGGACCAAATCGGAAAAGAAAAAAAAAAGATAAAGGACTAAATCGTTAACTGAAATTAAGTTAAGGGACTACGGGTGGTATTTAGCCTTTTTTATATTGAAATACTTTATTAAAACTATATCTTTATTTTGTTTGCAGACTGCTCTTGATGTTGACGAGGTGAGAAAGACTTACATGCTTAGAGTTGCCGGAAAAATACACTGGGATTTTAGATCTCATCTCTCAAACAACTATCTAAGAGATCGTGATGGAAATACGAATGCTGAAGCTCCAAAAATATATAAACATTATATATCAAATGACGAATGGAGCGCATTTGTAGCAAAACGTTCAGACCTCGCGTTTGTTGTAAGTGATTAATTTATTAGCATTTGTGTTTTATTATTCATATTCATAGCATATTTTAAATTTTTACACGATTGTTATTTTTTTTAGAGAGTATAAGTACGGAAAATCGCATGAGGGCATAAAATCCGACGCATCCATACAAAAAATCTCGTATAGGATATGCCCGTCTAGAGCAAAAACTTGTAAGTAATTAAACATCACTTTTATATAATGTGATACATTATAAACTACAGTTTCTAACTAATTTTTTGTTTATGATCTTAACGAATAGCTACAAGACACCCAATCCGATCAACAATTGGGTCGTCATATCTTGTGGAAGGAGGCTCGCGTAAATAAAGATGGAGTTGTTGATAACAAAAATGTTCAAAAAGTGATAGAACTTTGTGTAAGTATATTATCACTTTAATATTTTTTAATATTGTATTTTAAAAATGATATTGAACTTATCTTTTTAATCCTACGTGTATTTTAGGAGAATCTCGAACAAAGTTCGGAAAATCAAGAGGACAACAAAGCTAGTTGTAGGGACATACTCGGTAAAGTGTTTAATGTTCCTGAATATTCCGGCCACGTGAGGAGGTAAAGGATTTGGCGTAACTCCTAAAAGCTATTTTTCACAAGAGTAGCGCCAAAATCCATCTAATGAGGAAGTATTAGAGAAGCTCAAAGTCCTAACAGAGCAAGTGGCACTCTTGGTGAAGACGAATAAAGACAAGCAACTTCCGGATCAGCTCCAACGTGAAATACAAATGGAGAGTGAAAATGAGAGTTGCAACATTGGTCTCAAAAGTCTTCCCGAGGTAATTAATTACTTAATAAAATAAGAAATTCATTCAACCTAATTGTTTCACATACCTATGTATTAATCATTGATTTAGGGTGTCTCTCCTTGCGTGTTGTATTTATCCTCCCCTACTCATCGCAAGGTCGGAAAAGGAACATTGTACAATACTTTGGGAGAAGTATTGCACAACACACTGATCCCTGTCGGCCATGTCATAGTATCACCGGTGATTGCTTTGGAACCAAATGCACTGTTGCCTATACCGGACAACGATGGAGATATGAAGTATTTGGGCGAAGCAATAAGTAGTTACGTGGCATGGCCCAAACATCTTGTTGCCCTTGATAAGGTATGTTTAATTGAAATGTATGTTTAATTGATATGTATATTTAATTGCACGATATATGATTATGATTGATTATATTTAATTGCTGATTTTTTTTCCACTATTAACTTTAATTTCACATTTATTTAGATTCAGACAAAGTCTAAAAGGAATGACAAGAAGATTCTCAGAAACGAGTCAGTCACATCACCGGAAAAGGTTTGTCACATTTATTCTGTAAGGTTTGTCATTTTTTCAGATTCAATAAACTAAAAAACTAATTAACCTCATTTTTTCAGATTCAATCCAATAAACCACCAACACAACAAACCAGCTGCCAGAATAAACCAGCCGCCGCACCACAGCTGGATGTTCCTGTTAAAAATAAAGCCAGCAAACTTCAAAATTTGGAGGGTAATAAAGCTGGCAAACTTCAAAAGTTGGAATGTAATAAAGCTGCCAAAGTTCAAAATTTGGATCGGGGAAAATCAGTTGCTGCTCCTAAAATAAGTCAGCCACGCCTTGCTCGATATGGGTCGTGTCTTGACATATAGACAAAAATGAATATGGACAACAACGATTCACGGATCATAAGCATGGATAAAGCTATTTTCGGAGATGAGTATGAAGAACTACTTGAAAAAGAGCACATATATGAACTTCTCAACCATAAGGAGCTGAGTGCTACTGTCATAAGCTTATACATTAGGTAAAAATTACTTTTAATTGCATTTATTTGTAATTAATTTAATTTATTGGTAATTAATCTAATTTTCAATTTTCATTGAAGGTTTTTGTATGAGAAGTTGGTGTGAACGCACAGATTGTCAAATAGAATTTCATTATTGTCTCCGCATAAGCTTTCAATGTTTAAACTCAATCCAGTGAATGTAAAGAAATATGTTGTAGATATCCTATTAGGAAATAAAGAGAAGGATAAGTTGTTCCTTGCACCATATAATTCAGGGTAATTATATATTCTTTATTTATATCTTTTTTAATTTATGAGATCTTAATTTATTAGTTGTGTAAACAAAATTGTCAACCAAATTTTTGTTGTTGTAGGGCACATTGGGTGCTATTTGCAATCAATACGACCTCTGAAGTTATATACTATTTAGATCCCTTGCACGACCATTACAACAATCACTCGGATATAAAGACTATCTTCGACACGTAAGTAATATTCATTTATTTCTTATATATATATATATATATATATATATATATATATATATATATATATATAATGTGTTTGTTAATGCTATATAATCACATTTATTTATTCGATAGTGCTTTACAAGTTTTCCGAGCTCAAAGAGGTGCTACAGTGTCGAAGCAAAAGTCAAATAACATCACATGGATTTCAATAAAGGTTTGAAATATATGCCTTTAAAATTTCATTTACAATCAATGCACAAGTACTTATTGACTTATATGTTTTATTTTATAGTGCCATCGTCAAACTAACCACATAGACTGTGGGTACTATATATTGCGATTCATGAAGGAGATTGTTGATATGAATCAAACTATAATCCCAGAAATGATATGATATTTTCATTATTTGATTTTCATATATAAACTACGTATATATTTGATTCTAACTTATTTATGTTCAATTTTTATATCGCACAGTACTTTGACAATTCTAGTTCAACATACTTTGAAAGAGATCTAACTGAAATAAAGGAAGACTAATGTCAGTATGTGATCGAAATGAAGATTATTTGATTTGCTAGGAAATGGCATGCTGCAAGGGATAGTTATATGAATATATAGTAGTTATGTTATGTGTTGTAGTTCTGATAGTTATATCTATATGAATAGGGCACATTTAATTTGTTGTGAATATGTAGTTATATGAATATGTATATAGTTTTGTACTGTTGTCAATATGTGAATATGTATATGAATATGTATTCTGTTATGTGTTGTCGTTTGTTGTGAACTGATTGTGCAAATATGTAAAGTTATAAAGTTAAATTATAAAGTTATATAGTTCTGTTGTTGTGTACTGATTGTGAACTGATTCTGGATTAAAATGATTTTGGAAAAAAATTAAAAGACAGCGCTTTCTAAAAAATTGCCATAAAAAACCTCAAACAAGCGTTATTTTAAAAATTCCATTTACAGCGTTTTTTAATAAAACTAGAATAAGAATGCACCTATTACAGTACTTTTTTGAAAAAGCATTGTAAAACGTGCATAAGAATGCACCTATTACAGCTTTTTTTGAAAAAGCGTTGTAAAACGTGCATAAGATTGCACCTATTACAACGCTTTTTTGAAAAAGCGCTGTAAAACGTGCATAAGAATGCACCTATTAAAGCGTTGTAAAACATGCATAAGAGTGAACCTATTACAGCGTTTTTTCAAAAAAAGCGCTGTAAAATGTGCATAATAATGCACCTATTACAGCGTTTTTTTGAAAAAAAGGGTTTATATGTTATATATGATAAAGTTTTGATTTTTATGATAAATATAAAGTAAAGTATGGATTTATATGTTATATATGATAAAGTTTTGATTTTTATGGCGAATATGAAGTAAAGTATGAATTTTATGTTATATGTAATAAAGTTTTAATTTTTATAATGAATATGAAAAAAATGGTTGAATTTGTATGTTATATGTGACAAAATTTTATGATGATGTATATGAGTTGGAGTTGAATTTTGTTGTTATAATTGTTAACGTGTTAATTTTTATGGTGTGTATGATACCAAGTCTCGATTTTTGTGTGTATGTGGTGAAAGTTATGATTTTCATGATTATTTGGTTATGGATATGTGATACTCATGATAAAGATGTGTGACATGTGATATTAGTGATATGTGAATAAGATGATGATTTTTAAAAATGATTTGAATGCATATGACATGATTCTTAGTGGGCTGTGTGGGAATATATCTCTTTGATAACATATCATCATGTCATGGCATATGCATCTTCGTGGAAGTTGCCGGCAGGTTTTCCTATTGGTATGGGTGATCTTTCTGTGTGGAAGTTGCTTAGTGGCAGATTTATATCCGGATCATATAGTTTTAGGAGCATGCATCATGTATATATTTTTGTTATGCAATTTATTGGTTTACGTATGTTTTTCTTTTAAATTGGAAGTTTTTTACTTTTATATGTTTTGTGTTATTCTTCTATATGTTTAACCTTGGTTTGACGTGGATGATGGATAAAACTGACCCTTACAACAACATTTTATGTACTTATGAGTTCGAGGAGATTCAAGAGTAGTTGATGAGTATTAATATGCGGCGAACGTGGGGTAAAAATGGATTTTTCAAGACAATGTTGCAATAATAGAATTGCCACGATATTTCTAAGTTTTTTTTTAATCTTTTGTCACCAACTTTTAAAATGCACTGGAATTCTAGAAATACGGAAGTGGGTTCCCTTCCGTTATGAATAATTGTTTTTTCTTTGTTTTAGCTTTGAATGAACATTTTTTTAATAATATTAAATAAACGTAGTTGTTACTAATTATTTGTATGAATAAATGTTAGGTATTTTGATTAAAAAACATTGTCGTAAACATTTCTAATCAATATATTTTTAAATAACGCTTTGGATAAAAAATTTGGAGTATTACAATCACATATATACTTAATAATATTAATTTTTAGTGTATTACTTATTTATAAATATAATCACAAAATAAAAGTAGTACAATAAATATAATAAAATAAAATATTATATACTAAACAAGACAACCTTTTAGTGTAAAATAACAATATCAATAGTTAACAAAGCAGAAATAAAATTGTGATCTAATGTGATATGCTGCTATTAATTGGAATGTTGAGTTTATTTACAAATTCATTATTCGATTTTA
>JBBPBP010000003.1:44141960-44158129 GCA_037974735.1 Cicer chorassanicum | reverse complement strand
TTTTTTTAATGATGATGTTTCTGTGATAAACAAAATAGTGAGATATTATATGGCTAACATTTCTGACATAGTGATAAACACATATTTTTTATTTTGATTAAATTAATAATTATTTATAATTATTTTTATACTTATAGCATAACATTTCTGACATTTATTTTTTGTTATAGTTCAACTATTTAATTTTTTTTAATGAAAGATTATCAATATATAGACTTCAGTTTTAAAAAAAAAAATATCTATCACATTAATTTATGTGAATATCATAATAACATTTACACCTTTACATAAAATTTATTTCAATTAATATATGAACAAAATTTATATAAATTCATAAATAAATATTGTAAACCACAAACTAGTTAATAAATATTTAAACTGCAAATATAATTTATTCTAATTCTCAACACCCTTCCTAGGGATGGTAATATAACATGCACCCGCGTTACCCACCCAAACCCGCTTGATTTGGGCGGGGATAACTCGTTTTGATTGAGTACGGATGCGGATTTTGCTCAAAATTAAAATTCGTGGGCCGGGACGAGTTTTGGGTGATGATATCCACCCCGCACCCGCACCAGAATCCGCCCCGCAAGTAATATTAATGTAATTTTTAAATTTTATATACATATACATATTGATATGAGTGAACATAGGTTGGGTTAGGCCGGTTTTGACAAAACTCGATACCCGACCCGATCGATTATCTTTGGGTTGGGTTAAGTTCTAAACCCATATTTTTTTCATTTAACCCGAACCGAACTGACCCGATCAAGAACGGGTTGGGTTGGGTTGGCGGGTTATACATAAATAATAACTTTTTTTTACAGGAAAATATATTGAATGAAAATATATTTAATACTTAAATGTCTCAAAAATTATAAAATTTCAATCACATCATTCAATTCTTTAAAAAAATCATCAACCTCTCACAAAAAAAAAATTCAACAATCTTCAAATACATAAATAAATTAACAACAATATATCAATAAAATATAAAAATTCACCAATTCTAAGCAATGTCAACTTCAAGTACAAACACTTAACAAGTTCCTCAAAGTCTGGAAGGAAACAATTGGGAATCTGCAAAAACAAGTATTAATAATAAAAGTGAGGAGAAAACAACTAATATTGCTACTTGGTCCACCACGTTACTTTCATCATTACACATAACCCACCAACCATTTTAGTTTACTGAACTACCATAATTTTTTAATAGTAGTGCTTCATTTATTTATAGTTAGAGTACTAACTATTTTCAAATAAAATACTAAAAAAAGTGTTTAATAGATTTAAATATAAAAAATTTAAACTAAATTCATCATAAGCTTTTGTATAAGCATAACTTTTGCTCATAAATAGTATTTAACTAAAAAAAATTGTATTTAATGAATATAAAAAATTTAAACTAAATTCATTATAAGCATAAACTTTCCGTTCATACCTTTTTATGTAAAACTATAACAACATATAACATTTAAATAAATAGTATTTAACTCAAAAATTAAATTGCTCTTTTGAAAGAGACAATTAAAAAATTAGATACGAATTTTATGAGTAGACATATACGAGATTACAAGGGCAAAATAAATTAAACGTTAAATTGCCAGAAAAAACATTCATATAAAAATTAGTTATTAATAATATATGAAACCCTATTTAAATTTTTTTAAAAAATATAACTAATTATCGGGTTGGGTCTACGTGTTCAAATTGTTAAACCCATTACCTAAACCAAATATAAGCAGGTTTCAACGGGTTGGATTGGACCCGAAAGTGACCGAGTACGGTAAAAATTGAGGTGGATTGGGTTGGATGATCGGGTTGGCGGGTCGACCCGCACCCATGTACACCCCTACATATTGAATATATTTAATATTTTTTTAAATATTAAAAATTATAATCTTATCTCTATAAAAAATAATTTTTTTTTATTTTATAATTGTCTAATAACAATTATTTATTATATTAATTATAATATATATGATATTAAATTTATAATTTTATATATATATATATATATATATATATATATATATATATATATATATATATATATATATATATATATATATATATATGAATGAGTGCGGGTCTGAGCAGGGAAATCCGAACCTCTTGCGGGCGGGGGCTAAATTCTACACCCTATGAAACGAAGGCGAGAGGCGGGTGCGAGTTTTTTCACATGAGTATGGTGCGGGGTGGAGGAGGCAAAATCCGCCCCGCTTCTCTCCGCGTCGCCATTACTAAATTCCTTCCTTGCTAATAATGCTGACATCATTGGACACGTGTCACAACATTATTGGGCCGTAGTATTTGGATGGTACCAAAGCTATAACTCAATGATTGTCGTCAAATCAAACACTGAATACCAAAAATATCCCTGCAAGTTGCAACAGATCTCTGTCTCTGTTTCTCCTCTTTCTCCTTTGTCGTTTGTTATTACTCTCTTACCTTCCCTATATCCTTGCATTTCTTGACCAAATTACCCCTGCTAATAGGTGAAATTACTTAACTGTGTTGTTGATAACTTTTCATTGTTTTTTCTCCAATTGCATTCTGAGGTGAGTTTTTTTTAGGGTTTGGAGGCTCTGCTGCTGAAAAGAGTTCAATAAGGTGAGGTGATTTACTCTCTCTCTCTCTCTCTCTCTCTCTAAAATTTGAAGTTGCTGTGAATCTGTGATTTAATTTACTCTAAATTTCATTTGTTTTGTTTTGGTTTATTTTTTTTCATTTTTAGTTATTTTGTTATGTTATAGGTTTTTCACTGATTGGTGGTTATGTTGTTGCTGGAAAATTTCAAAAATGCATTTTTTTTTTTGTGTTGTGGCAAATTATTTTAATCTATAGCAAGTTTATCACTTTATGTATGATTTGAGGGGTTTGTGAAAGTTTGAACTCTTAGGTGCATGAATTTTGAAGACTTGGTATGTGATTGTAGATAAAGAGTTGAGGTAGCAGCTGTCGTAGAAAAGATGGTTGAAATTTGGCTTAAGTGGTTTGGCCATGTGGAGATGAGATATATAGATTACGTAGTAAGGAGAATAGATCCAATGAAGAGTAGTCAAAACATTAGAGGTAGATAGAATCTTAGAAAAACTGCAGTAGAAACTACTAAAAAAGATCCAGAGATTAATGAGCTGGATGGAGATATCCATGTAGCTGACTTAGTGCGATAAGATTTGGTCGTCGTTGTTGTTGTGGTATGTGATTGTATGTTGCTGCAAAAATTAGGAATGGGTTGAAGCCGAATTGATTGAATATTGCTTGGATTTTCTAACTTAGTATTGTAAGAGGATGTTTGGAAACAAAGTTTTGAACACGAGGGAATAAAAACAAGGTGGTATTTATCATTTGTGTTATTATGACTTTGATGAAAATATATCAACTGAAAATGAGAATGAGAATAACAAACCAAACCAAACACATTTTAAATTTGTAGTCTTCAGTTTCATTTTGGAGATTTATTGATTGCTGTAAGACTAGTAAGTACAAACTACAAAGCAATTGAAGTAATATTCAACTGGAATTCCACAATTCCACATCATACTGTTGGAAGGGGATTTTTTTTTTCTTGAACTAACTTTTGAGTACCATAGATTGCTACCCTTATAGTTTGAATATTATATTTTATTTGCTTAAGAAAGTTTAGATATTTGTATAGTTCAGTATTGGTTAAAATTTAAATCAGTTGTCTTGATTTTTTCATATTATTGTGAAGTATTTGATTAAAGATTTGGTGTTTAAGTTTTGCCAACTGGGTGAATACCCTGAAGTTTTCCAACTAAGATTCTTCATAAATGGATGATTTTTCTTTTAGTTTTGCTAGGTGGAGAAAATGATTATCACAAAGCAGTACCGATGCATACACTCAGCTAGCTGTCAATGTTCTAAAGGGCATTTAAGTGAAGATGCAATTTTCTTAGTTTTTCATAATTTAAAATGGAATCCCAAGCTGATTGCTACTCTGTCATGCGTGTGCAAATGGTTTGATGATCTTGCGAAGCGAGTTCTATGGAAAGAGTTTTGTGGAACAAGAGCTCCAAAGATGTTGCGTGATCTGCAATCTACTGGTAGCCACGTCGTTGATGGAAACTGGAGAGCTTTAGGGAAGCTGCTTACGTACTGTTCAGGATGCACAAAAGGTGGATTGTTCAAAGACATTCTGATTCCGGGTCACTTTGTATATCAGACTCGATTTTCTAGAACATCGGGAAAGAGCTTTCTCTTGCCACAATGCAGAACTGATGTTTTATACGTGTCTGATCCTTGTGAGCATCTTGATCAAGGTGAAGAAGGAGATTTAGGATTCTTCCGTGGAGTTTTTAAGTCGTTTGCAACCTCGAAGGTTCGAAAAATGCTTATTAGTAAAGGTGCCAAGCTCCATTCAACAGAAGTATGTCCTTATTGTAAGGCGAAGTTGTGGAGTATGCAGCAAGCTAAAATGATCCCTCAAAGTGCTAGTTGTAGGTTGGGTTCTTATGAAGATTGTATTGAGTATTATGTGTGCCTCAACGGCCACATGATTGGGATATGTACTCTATTACCGTTGTCTGATTCGGAAGAGGCGCCTGAGTTGGAGAAATAGTTAAATGATTTTCAGGTATTTTAGTGTATCTGGAAAACCTTAACTTTTCTGTTTATGTTTACTCACTCTCTTGAACTTGATAGTAACAGAGGATTTTGTTTGTGAACTAGACCCATTTTAATCATTATTCTTTACTACTAAAATAGAAATAATAATCTATAGTTTCATAGAGTGGGATTCTTTCATTCTTTGCTCCACTTTTTTTTCCGGGTTCTGTGCATATGTCCAAACCACTTAAGATGAGACTGCATCATCTTTTCTACACTTAGGGTCACACCAACTTTTTTGTAATGATTGAATTTCTAGTTCTATCTTGTCATGTGTAGCAAATATCATCCAAAGAAACATACTTGGCAAAGTAATTAATTTGAACATGTTAATGCAAAAAACATATTATATACAAATTTAAATATTATATACACAGTTGCAGTAACGCGTAAGAAGTTAGAGAAAACAAGAACTCTATTTTAAGGCCTTTAGTAGTTTGAGAATTGTCATTTTAAATCACTCTTCAATTATCAAATAGTTAGCAACTATATTTTGCCACGTCAGTACGAGGTTAATTGTATCCTTTAAGTGATTCAATCAGTTGAAGGTTAATCACACTTGTGTACTAATGTACTAAATGTATCTGCAGCTATCATCATTTTTTCTGAATCTGCTCAATTCAAGATAAAGATTTTTTAGAAGAAACATGAAGACGGCAAAAGGTACCTCTTGGGGTGGTTCATGATATGCTATTGCGTTTGCAGGAAAAAGAGAGAAATTCTTCGAGTCATTTCACTTGTGCAGGTGAAGAATAATCGCGAGTTTCACGAGTGGTTGATTGGTTTGATGCACGATTCTCTACCTTCCAATACTCGACTCGAAACTGGCATATAGGTGAAGAATTATCATAATTTAGGTGATTCAGATGTAGCATGATCCCTTAACGTAGGTGTTAATATTGTATTAGTGTTCACTTCATTTGATATCAATGGTCCCCATTATAGGTCTCTCATGGAGGAAGGTTCTGTTATACTCTAACAGAAATGACAGGTGGCATGGGATGATAGGCAGAGAATATTCTAGAAGGAGAGAGGGAGGACTTTATGAACGAAAAGGTGGGTACCGAAGAGGGCATCTGAGAAATAGCAATTGGTTTTGGGCTGAGGAGAGAAGTTGGTTCTCTCTCAGAATTAGCTTGATAATTATATTCTGTTTGGTTTGGTTCCTATCAGATGTTTATTGTTAATTCTATTATACTCAATGACTGGTTGATATGCTTATAAACATATTTTAGGACTCTAGATATGTCCTAAGCAAGTTTGAGGAGACTTATTCCTATGTGATGCTCTAAATGACATTCATTAAGCCTGTCCACAATTTTTCTTTTTGAGCTTTGGATGCCTACTATTTTAAGATAAATTAGTACATGTAGGTATCAAATTAAAAGTAGGAAATGTTTATAACAAATACTAGAGTAGAAAATTTTGATAACATACAGTATGACACTTTCTATTATCATCCTTAGACAGATTGGCAAGATCCTCACTTGAATACAATGCTGGTGTCCTCCTGAGTCAGTTAATCAGTATTTGACATAATACCATTAATTTACCCTTGCATGTTTTCATTATCACAGAATAGTGAATTGCAAGTTTTAGTGTATGTTTGGTCAGGTGGCAAGATTACGAAATTGCCGTGACAGTGCATGGCAATATAGAGTGTCAAATTGTGGCTTTACAAATTCCACGGCAAAAGCACATTGGAATGTGATAATTTGAATGCGAAAGCAAAGATATGCTTATTCTGTCATGACACATGAAAGAGAATAATTACTTTACTTCTCCCTTTTTTAGTTTTGCTTGGAGAAGAATGTGAGTTTTTGAGTTTCATGCAAAATCTCAAACTTAGAATGAAATACTTAATATTTCGGCAGTACTGTAGTGTATTTCTACAACTTCGATCTTTTAGACTAACTACAAAACTATTTTTTGATTTAGGACTTGATCAAAGATAGCTTAGCATGCTGTATTGCAAAAAGAGTCATATTTGCAGTTCTTTGGTTTGTTATTTGAATACTTTTTTCTTCTTGCTTTATTGAAGTCGTGCTTGTCAAATCCAAACTTAAACTCTTAACGAGTCTGGAATTAATTCAGTTCATTAAGATTGAAATAAGCTTAGCCTTGCTCATATACTTACTAGTAACATCATGAATGGTTCGTTTTTGCCAATTCTGTAAGATGCAACTCATTCAACAGATAACATTATATAAATATATTTACACTGCTTTGATTGACAAATGAAATACTTTGTTATGTATGATATTCATATTGATTGGTTCGTTTTTGCCAATTCTGTAAGATGCAACTCATTCAACAGATAACATTATATAAATATATTTACACTGCTTTGATGTGACAAATGAAATACTTTGTTATGTATGATATTCATATTGATTGATAAATAGAAAACATAACCATATTATCAAATAAGGAGCAGTTGACGGCATTCATTCAGGGAGCTTGTGGAGAGGGTTCAAAGTTTTCTTTTGGTGTAGATTGTGAATCAGCTTCGATCTTCCTAAAAACTAGCTTCTGCTGTGGAAGCTGATTGTTGGAAAATGCTTTGAGTTCTGTGTCTACTAAAATTGTGTCCTCCTCCTTGAATTCTCCTCTCAGAATACCCTTGGCAAGTTCATTCTCCACATTTTGCTGAATCACTCGCTTTACTGGCCTAGCTCCATAGTTGGGGTCATACCCCAAGCTTCCAAGATGTTGGATGGCAGCATCAGTCACGCGGATTTTCATCTTGCGATCCGCTATTCTCTTCTGCACACGCTCCAACTGTAATAGAACATAAATAAATAAATAAAAAGTCAAGTTAGGGATTTTAAAGGCCATGTAACAATATCCTGCAAATCTTTGAAGAAGACTTAATGTAATTGCCACTCGCAATTTTAAAAGCAGTCCGCAACAGTTTTTGTGGTCGCGTGGTTTTTGTTGTCTACACAACCACACAGGGAATGCGATTGGGACCACATCAGCCATGTTTAACCTCAATTTTCCATAGTATCAAAGATTGCAATGTGATCACAATTTTAAATCTTGGTTGGCATTTCCTTGAAAGCAACTCCACATATCAAAACAAGAAACGTCAAATATAACTGTTAAAATACCAATGTTCTCTAAAAATCTAATAACATGGTCTGAAACATACAAATAAAACAAGCCCGCACACAATGTGTATTAATTTGGTGAGATCATAGCAGGCAGTAAGAAACGCTAAATTAGTTCCTTACAAATGCAAGTTAACTTTTTTTAAGCAAAAATGAGGCATGCAAAAGCATCAGTATAAAAACTAAGATCCTAGTTAGGTTGACACCGCAACTCCTAACAAAAGCAAGTTAACTTACATGCCTTATATTTATAAATTCGATCATACTGCAAGAATCGTCAATCAATATGGATATTATTGGGTCAAGCAAATTTTGGAAAATGGGAGAGAGGGTTGGGAAAATTACCTGTAACCTGACAATGCGGCTTATTTGATCACGGTCGAGAGGCTGGAAAACAATATATTCATCAACTCTATTCATGAACTCAGGGCGAAAGATGGATCTTGCAGCGTCCATTACCCGATGCTTTATTGTTTCATAAGCTAACTCTTTAGGCGCACTGTCATCGTCCGTGTTGAGAATGTACTGTGATCCAACATTTGAGGTCATAATGATAACAGTGTTGGTAAAACTCACTGTTCGACCCTGTGAGTCGGTTACTCTTCCATCATCCAAAATTTGAAGGAATACATTGAAGACATCCGAGTGCGCCTTCTCAATCTCATCAAACAAAATAACAGCATAAGGTCTGCGGCGAATTGTCTCGGTAAGCTGCCCTCCCTCTTCATACCCAACATAACCCGGTGGGGCTCCAATCAATCTTGAAACTGCATGCTTTTCCATATATTCACTCATATCAATTCTTACAAGTGCTTCTTCTGTATTGAACAAGTAGGAAGCTAGTGCCTTAGCCAGCTCAGTCTTTCCCACACCGGTCGGCCCCATAAACATGAAGCTAGCGATTGGACGATGAGGATCTGAAAGACCTGCTCTTGAACGCTGGATAGCCTCGGCTACTGCCGTAACAGCAGGGTCTTGACCGACAACGCGCTTATGGAGCACTTCCTCTAAATACAACAACTTCTCCCTCTCTGATTGTTGAAGTTTTGAAACAGGAATACCAGTCCACTTGCTTACAATTTCAGCAATATCATTTCCTGAAACTTCCTCCCTCAGCATAGACTTCCCAGAGTTCATATATTCAACTAATTCCTTCTCTGCACTCTCAAGTTGTCGTGTCAAGGAGTTTAGGCTGCCATATTTCAATTCAGCAGCACGATTCAGATCGTACTCCCGCTCAGCCTGTTGGATCTCAAGATTCACCCTGTCTATCTGATGCATAAATACAGAACGCATTAGTATATAGTGTTGATCATTAATTAATATAAATTCATCATCTTCTACGTAATTAAATTTCAACAATTATAATTACCAACTCAACCCATATACTTGTACTAATTTTTCACATGGTAAAAATATTACAGAATGTCATATTTGTACAACCCACTTTTTATACAATTGCTTATTTAAACTTAAAAGAGAATCATCAACACACCTCTTCTTTAATTGATTGAATCCGAGTCATGACAGACTTTTCATGCTCCCACTGTTCAGTCAGCTCAACCTGTTTCTCTTTCAAGAGAGAGAGCTCTGCCTCAAGACGATACAGCCTATCTTTAGAAGCCTTGTCTGTATCATTCATAAGAGAGAGTCTCTCCATCTCTAGCTTTAGGACCGACCGGTTGATCTCATCTAGTGCAGTAGGTTTTGAAGTGATTTCCATTTTCAGTTTGGCAGCTGCCTCATCAACCAAATCAATAGCTGTAATTTGGAAGTAGCTAGCAGTTAGTGCTTTATGAGCATCATTGATTGCATCCCAGAAAGAAATTTTAACCATATAAACTTGAAAGTGGAATTAAAAATGAAATCAGTCAGAACTATATTTTGATCTTCTAAAACCGATCCTTAGTAACTTGTTGATGGAATCAAAGTGAATGCTCCTGAAATTTCTCTGTCATTTTACAATTCAAACAAATAATTATTTATTACCTTTGTCAGGCAAAAATCTCCCACTAATATATCGATCTGAGAGAATTGCAGCTTCCACAAGTGCACTATCAGAAATCCGGACTCCATGATGTAGCTCGTACCTTTCCCGCAGTCCCCGTAGTATCGAAATGGTATCTTCAACAGTAGGTTGGTCAACATAAACTTGCTGGAAACGACGCTCTAGTGCTGGGTCTTTCTCAATATACTTTCGGTATTCATCTAGTGTTGTCGCACCAATACACCGCAGCTCCCCTCTACCAAGCATTGGCTTTAAGAGGTTACCAGCATCCATAGCACCGTTTGTAGCACCTAACATAAAAAAATTTATAATTGCAATCAAATCCAACATCCACATGTTACTTTTTGAATTCCATTAGGCATCATCAGCTACGTACAAAAGTCACATTTTAGGAGGAGAATGATATGGCTTAAACTAAAGTGTATCATCTATATGATTAGATTACTGGATGATCTAACGAGTTTTTTGGTATATTAACTCATCTGCGTCAAGTAATGGAACGGCCTTTAGCAGATTTTATAATCCCCAAGAATCTGCTATCTGAAAATGAAAAGCTTTGAAGCTTATTACCTGCTCCAACAACTGTATGAATCTCATCAATGAAAAGGATAGTTTGACCATCAGATTCTGTTACTTCTTTAAGAACAGCTTTCAGCCTATCTTCGAATTCTCCCCGGTATTTGGCTCCAGCAATAAGTGCACCCATGTCAAGGGATATAAGCTGAAAAGAGACCAGTGCATAAGATCAATGTTACAACTCCAAACTGATATACAATTTTTTTAAGGAGTAAAAAATAAGAAAATATTATTTTTTTTCTTCTAAAATATGAAATTGAAACAAGACTGGCAGAGGATATAATAGGGAACATTACGGTGACATTGAAAATGGGGATAGAAACTTAAAAACCAGTTATTTCTTTTCTATGGTCCACTTATGCCCCCTTCTCCATCCATGTCAGTTCAATCAACAACAGCCTAAGCATTTTTGTAAAGCACATACCCTACGGTTCATCAAAGCCTGAGGAACATCTCCTTGCACGATTCTCTGAGCAAGTCTGTTTCAATGGTAGAAATAGGTCAATATGCATAACATTATGAAGAATACAAACAAAAGCATCCAAATTATGAGGCAAGCAAGAACAATTATTTAACCTGCTTGTTTACCAATAAAATTGAGGAAGAACTAAGCACATACCCTTCAGAAATTGCAGTCTTTCCAACACCAGGCTCACCGATCAGTACAGGATTGTTCTTTGTTCTCCTGGAGAGAATTTGGATGCACCTGCGTATTTCATCATCTCTTCCTATAACTGGATCAAGTTTTCCTGCTTTAGCCATTGCTGTCAAATCTTTTCCATATTTTTCCAAGGCTTCATACTTCCCTTCCGGATCTATAAGTACATGAGAGATTGCTTGAGAAAGCTAATGAAAACAGCTTATTACATGACAGACATATTCATAAGTTGTTTCAGCTTATTTCCATCAGCTCATCAAGATGGCTTTATCAAAACACCTTATAACTTATATGAAAATAATTTTGACTTTATTTTATCTTTTGATAAAAAAATGGCTTATGCATCACTAATATTATAAAGCGTTTATACTATAAGCACTTAATTAAGTTGCTTGTCCAAATATGACCTACATGTAGACAATCATATACAACACACAACTCCTAAAAGCTCGTGGAGATGAAGTTCAAAGACTGTTAGGACTTAGATTAGTAGTTAGTTAATAATAATTGATAGTTAATGAATTAGTTAGTTGAGATTGTTATAAGGCTACTTGTATAAATAGGGAGGTTAGGGAGTTAGAGAGGAGATAATTGAATATTGTGATTGTGAATAGAGTATTCTCTATTGTGAAGGGGAAACCCTTGGAGGAGAGATTTCTCTCCTAGTTCTTAATAAAAGTGTTCTTTCTTAGGAATCCAATTATTGGGTTCCTAACAACATGAATACACTGCTTCACATTTTCCCCAAAGATACGTAAGTCTTCAATAGAACTAAATTAACAACTCAACCAACCCTTTTCCCAAAACAAAAGTAGTAGCACATGAAGATAAATGAACAGCACACAACTATAATCATATATTGAAAAATATAGAATGAGACAAATGGAAAATGTCATTACCTTGGTCAATTACTGACTGGTGTCCCCTAATGGACTCTATTGCAGATTTTAGACCCTTCTGAGATATTTGAAAATCTCTAAAAAGTTGCTTCCCGAAACGTTGATCCTCGGTAAAACCAAGAACCAAGTGTTCAACTGAAACAAAGGAATCTCCATATTCTTTCTTGTAGTCCCTGGCTCTTTGAATCAATGCCTCTAAATCGCGCCCCAACATTGAACCAGCTGATTCCCCTATAACCTAACATGATTGAAAATGAGTAAAACAACATCAGCTTTTGGGAGACAGAATAAAGAGCCTCAGAACAAATATCTAATCCAATAATGAGTACAGTAGTACTGTGGTAGTTAAGCAATACAAGCCTGCAAGTGCTCATATTTCAAATCAAACCCATGTTATAAATAGCAGATTGCGGAAAATAGCGGAATGCCAAAAATCTGTTTTGTGAAATAGCAGATAGCATTTCAGGAAAATAACGGAAATCACATTGCGGTTGAAATAAGTCAATTATATATGAAAAAAGGCATGTTGTGCTGCATACAAATGAAAAAGGGAATGAAGGCAAAGCAAGCATAGCTTACATATTGAAAGGTTTACATATTACAGTGAATGTATGATTAATACTAGTTGGCTCTTCAATTTTTCTATTTTAAAAATCGGTCATGTTTGGAACACTTCAGTTTCATTATTTTTTAACACCTTGATTTTCTCTGTTTTTTTTTGTTGCTCTAATCGCTAAATTTAATTGCAGAAACTGGAATATCAATCATTATTTCCCTGATATCGAAACTAGAATAGTGTCACAGTCTTTATAGTGGATTCATCAAAACCCAGCTCTGCTATGCTATAGCGCTGTTATTTGACAACATTGATTCAAACTTGTTCAAGTTTAATGAATAGATCACCTTGGGTTGCCGTTGAATGTACTTATCAGTAGCTTCTAGAAGCCGGGTGTTATCCACACTGACTTTGGAAAAGATCCTGCGAGCAAGCCCGTTCTTCTGCTCCAACAAAGCCTTCATCAAATGCTCTGTCTCCACAATCTGATGCTTGTTCTCTTTGGCCATCTCCGGCGATGAAACTATCGCCTGCCAGGCCATCTCCGTGAACTCTTGCTGTGTAATCTGCCATTGCATCAAAACCCCAAGTCCCAACATCAACCGCTGTACCTCATAAACTCTAATACACATAACAAACAAGATACAAATTTACAAATCTCAAGATTGCAAATAAGCTGAGAAAATTACCACATTTTGTTCTAAATTGGTTGAGTTTGGTTGGTTAGTTAACTGATGATTAATTAGTATAACAATATTGATTGCCTATTTTTCTACTAGTACCTATGTCCCTTTGTAGTTCCACTATGATCACTTTTCATTATTCAATCAATTTTCATTTTCTGTCATCACTTCTCTCTCAGCTTCCTCTCCTCTCTGCAATGCTTTCTATCATCTATCAATGGGACAAAGTACTATAAAGTGAACATAACACCATGTTTTAACTTAAGGAAATGAGTGTAATAAGGCTAAGAGATAGATTAGACCTTGAGCTTAAGACCATATTTTGACCCCAATATACTTTTAAAAAATGAGTCTTTACATAATACTAACATAACAATACTAAAATTGGTCATTTAAAAAAATAACCACCATTTTTAAATGAATCAATATTGCAAAATGATCCTTAGAATTGCAAAATATATGCATTATCAATATTATAAAATGATTTTTAAAATTGCAAAATATTAATCAAGTTCATCTTTTTGCCTAAATCCATTATCAAATACATCCAAAACTTAAATCACGTAACTTCAAATGCATCTCATCATTACCAACTTAATATTACTATAGTTCCTACAAACATCAGCAAGGGGACGAATTTGATTAACATTTTGCAATTTCAAACACCATTTTAAAATAATTTTATTGTAGTTTTTTTTAAAAGCAAAATAATTCTAATGTAGAGAATTGAATTTCCATCAATTTTAGGTACCAAAGTGAATATTTAAATAGGGGAATTAGCCAACGGAGTGATAAGAATGTTAAGGGTTCTATCTCCACCCTCCGCAAACTATTAACAATACTAATTACTAATGTTGCAAGAAAAAAAACTAATATTTAGAGCGTGTTCGTTACAACTTCTTTCATAAAAAAATTAATCACTTGAATTTTTTTTATCTATTTATTACATCTTTTAAAATAATGATGATATGAAAATAACATAAAAAATGTTTCAGATGAGAAGCTGTTATTAGCCGTATCTAAAACTAAATCATTTTTAATAATTAACTTTTTTAAAAAATAAAAGTGATCTTCACAACACTAAGCAACTTCTATTTTTCTTAAAAATCTCTAAAT
Organism: Cicer chorassanicum; assembly: GCA_037974735.1. Lineage (NCBI taxonomy): Eukaryota > Viridiplantae > Streptophyta > Magnoliopsida > Fabales > Fabaceae > Cicer > Cicer chorassanicum. Next base: position 44,143,885 of record JBBPBP010000003.1, on the reverse strand, counting down.
TATTGAATATCAAAATATTTTATTTTAAATCAGTATCAAAAGACCCTTAATCATTTTAAACCTTTAACCAATTACTTGATCACCGAGACTTGAATTTGACACAATTTAATCCTGTAAACTGAATACCTTCTAAGTTTCAATCATGCATGATGATTCTAAGTTTGAAAAAGAATAAAAAAAAAAAAAAGAATCAAATTGAAGCAGAAGTGTTATGTTATTATGATGTGTGTTAATGTTAATGCTAATGTTACCCTTCCAGCTGAAGAAGCTTCACAACGAACAGAGAACCGTGTAGAATTTGTTTGAATTCTGCAAAATCCATTTGCATGTTTGTGTCTTTGATTCAATGGAAGTGATTTGATGGAAAAGGGTTTAGCGGAGAACGATAGAGAAACATTGTAATGGTGAGAATTTCGAGAACTGTTTCTGTAACGGGAAATTGGAACTGAATGAGGAATTGAAAACGACGTCGTAGAAGCCATCTTTGAGAATGAGAATAGAATTGGGAATTGAAGAAGAAACGAAGGAACCTCTTTTATGTTTGTGTTACTTTGTTACTGAGGAAAGAATAAGGAAGAGAGTGTAATGAAGAATTTATTTTAAATGATTCAATGAATGAAAAAAAGCAATTTAAAGGGTAATTACTAAAAAAAAATGAACATAGCCGTTTTAATTATTAAAAAAATATTAAGATTTGAAATTTTTATGGATTTTATTTTATTTTTAATGAAAAAATAAAAAATACAAGAGAGAAAATATTTTTACTTGAATTTTGTTTTGAAAGGGCACTTAAATTTTTATGATAATAATATTTTTTTATAAATAAAATTTAGGATTAATGATTAATGAATGGTGTGTTTAAGATAGAAAATACTGTTGAATACTTTATATTTATTTATTTTAATAATATTAACAATTTATCAGATTTAATATCTATCTTTTATATTATTGGAGTAATTATGATTGTTTTTATATATAAATCATAATGATAATTTAGTTTTTTTTTTTAAAATTCTTGGGGTTAAGTTTTTCAATCAAGCATAACGATTTCAGACTTTATATTAATGTTGTTATTACTATTATTAATGAATGAAAAAATGAAAGGAGCGTGGAGTATTCTGGCAAGTTCGTGAAGAATGTTGACGTTACTGAATGAGCTGTAAGCATCCTTCGCCACGTCGCCTGACTGTCTCTTTATGTTAGAGTTTATGACGGCCTAACCACAAAATCTATTTATGTAAACGTATAAAAAAATAAACTTTTTTTAATAATAATAAGAAGAAGTAGATTAATTTTTTTTAAAGTTTAAAAAAGTATTTTTTTTATATGTGCTTAGACCCTATTTATTTAATCTTGTAACCATATGATCATAACTCGTTTAAGAGAGATTACACTGGAGAGATCTCATTTTGAGTATTTAGATAGATTTTATGTTTACATATCACTCATTTTTACGATTTGTTATCGTTATTATTTAATTAATATATTATCTATCTCATTTTAAATATTTTATTTATTATTTTTTTACATCTCAAATTATTTGTTACTTCATAAAATCAATATGACATTAATTTTCTTTTCAATTAATATATTTTTATTTATTGTATTTTAATTCATAAAACTTTTTAATTAATTTTAATTAAGATATGTAAATAAATAAAAAATTTATCATTAAAATTAATGATTTCTTTAGAAACTGCACAATTTAACTCAAACAATTAAAATAAAAGATAAAAAATATTAAAAAATTTCAACTCAATAACTAAAAAACCTATGACAAATACTAATATACACTCCAAAGGCACATGTTTAGGACACATGTTAATAATTGAAATTTAAAAAACTTTATTTCTGAACTTATATATTCAATTCTTTAAAAGGTCAAAAGTTAATTTTTTTCAACAAAATATTTTTACTTTTGAAAC
>JBBPBP010000003.1:44123085-44141437 GCA_037974735.1 Cicer chorassanicum | reverse complement strand
TTTTACTTCTTTAACTATTTGATAATTTTTTTAAAAAATTATCATTCACTCTCAACACAAACAATCTACACAATCTCATTTTTATGCATTTTAATCTAACATTGTCTAAAGATATTAGGTGTTTTTCCTTAGGAATTTTTTATATGATTCTTTAATTTAATATATTATAATTTTTTTAAATTCACAATTTTTAAAAAATTTATAATAACTATAAAATGTGTATTTAATGTTAAGAATTATACGAAAAACACTTAAATAATGCACTTAATTTTTTCTTTAATAAAAATGTAATAACTCATAATCATTTATATATTAATTTGTCTGCTTTATTAATTTGCTTAAATCATTTATTGTTTATCTGTGCTTAAATTTTCTGTTCTAACATAAAAGAACTAAAATAAATTTAGTTAACAAAATATAAGTATATATATATATATATATATAATATTTTTTATTGATAAAATAAAATTACACTATAAATTATAAACATGTTATTTTTTTCAAACACAAAATCAACTCATTTCATTCAAAATAAAACTCCAAATAAAACGTATACTAAAAGTTTGGATAATAAGTCAACAAGAACCTACAATGATCTATTATCGAACCAAATTCGGTTTGGTAATCCAATGAACCGAATTAACTCAAAAATAGTGTAAAATTTGATTTGATAATTAGTTCGTTGAATGTAATATTTGGATCAAATGAGTCGAATTTGAATTGAAAATTGAGTTCATTAATCAAATGAGTTGAACTTGAGCTATTTATAGTTTGACTCGTTTAATTCATGAACCAGCTAGATACATATATAAAATTAATTTTTATATAATTTAATTTTTGTATATGAAATAAATTTCACTTGGGAGTCGCTAAAAAAATTAATTTAGGTGCAAGTATTAAAATATTTGAAGATGATGTTGAAGACATTGTAAATGTCATTTTGAAACGAAGTAAAAATCATTTGAAAACTAATATTACGAAGTTCTTTATATAACTACTAAAAAGACATAAAATCAATTGTTTATAAAAAAAATAAAAACCAAATTCGGAGTTCCATTTGTTGTAACACATTTGTTCCTTAAATTTTTTCTTTTTATCCTTTAGTTTATTTGATTTGAACTATTGAACCGAACCGAGTAATTCAAAATTTGAATCAAGTCGAGTTTAAACTAAAAAATAAATTTATAATAAACTAGAGCCAAGTTTCGAACTGAACCAACTTTTATCGAGGGAAATTGGACCCTAGTTGTACCCATCTTGCCATATACCACACGCCTACAATCAAGTTCAATTAACAATGTATTGTAGGCCAACTTACCAAGCCATTTGATTGCTTTATTGAGGCCCCACGCTTTAGCTTTATGTGATGTTACAAAGTATCAAGGAGTGTGAAAAATTAACTCTTTACAGCCATATGTTATCTCAACATAATTTTTAATAATGTCCAGCACCTTCCCTCACCTATTTTTCATTCTCACATTCAAATAAAATATGCCACCCAATTTCCATGTTGCCGACTATTGGAAATGATGATGATGATATTAATAAGAGATTGTTGGAAATGATGATGATATTAACGAGAGCTAGTTGGTGTGAATTAAAAAAAAAAAAAAGTCCCACATAGGAGGGATGACACACACTAGTAGTGTTTATAAGGTGGAGGTATTGCAATTAGAGTGTGTCGTCGTCGTCCGTCCGGCCAGCTTGGCTCGGGCTAAGTGATGTATTGTTTTTTTAGTATCCGAAAAAATTAAAATTATTTTTCATGTGTACACGTGCCTGCCCTCTATCGAGTCAATATTCAACATCTAATTTGGTCAATTCCTTCCTCCGATTCGCGCATCAGTTTTCCCAGTCAAACCCTAGCTATTTTCGCTATGTTATGGACTCACCAATCAGTTCATTGCTCGGTTAAAAATCTAGACAATTTCGGAGTGCACATTTCTATGAATCTGGTCTGATGGATCGCACCTTTTTCTCTTATCCAGTTGCAGATTTCCTCTATAAATAGAGGGTTCTACTCAGTTGAAAAACCACACCAAAAGTTCTCTAAAATCTAAGACTTTTCTCTACTTCTCCCTATCTTTCTTTTTCTTCTCTTTCTTTCGAGTGGTCATTGTACCATATTACGAGTGGTAGCCATTAGACTGCCATATTGAGGGTGTAATTCTAGAACGGATTTCTACGGTGCAGTGGAATTCCGATATAGTGAATCTGTGTTGTTTTATCCTAGGGACTTTGTGGTTGATAGTCTGCCATGCACAATTTGGACAGTGCCGCGAAACGTATTAAACAGAGCGATTTAGTTCGCGACTCAACCCAGTAATATTTTCGGTAGCATAAATTAATTTTTAAATAATTTTCGAAAATAAAAAATAACAATTTTAAAACATTTCTTCTGCTTCTGATTTCAACAAATTGTTTCGGTTTGAGGGGTGTCACTTCAAAAGATGGCAACAAAAGATGTTATTTTTCTTAACCATGAAAAATGTTGCCAAAGTTCTAAAAGATGACATTCCTGTTGTTCCAGAAACAGGGGAACAAACAGAAAAGGATAAGAAAGCTGCTGAATTAACCCAATGGGAACATAATGATTACTTATGTAAGAATTATATTCTAAATGGACTTGCTAATGATTTGTATGATTACTACAGTTCCAGCAGCAATACTGCAAAACAGGTTTGGGATGATCGAAAGAAGAAATATGATACTGAGGAAGCTGGAGCCAAAAAGTATGTTGTTAGCCGCTACCTCAAATATCAAATGACAGATCAGTGGAAGCTCAGACCCATAAAATCCAGAAATTGCTCATGAGATCATCTCTGAAGGTATGTCCCTAAATGAACAGTTTCAAATTGTTGTTATTATTGACAAACTGCCCCCTGCTTGGAAAGATTTTAAAAATTCTCTCAGGTATAAAACAAAAGAATTGAAGAAGAATCCCGTAAGCAAGACTAGAAAGATGAAGTTCTTCTTGTTACAAATAACAAGAAAAAGAAATTCATCGGAGTGGTTCTGAAGCCAAACGACAAACAACTTAAGAATTAGAATGGGAACCCTCCAAAGGTCCCAATTATAAGGCAACAACCACCTTCTAGAAATGACCCTATTCCTCCCCCTTTCTCTGCTTTAAGTGTGGTAAAGAAGGTCATATGACACACAAGTGTAGGATCAAGCCACCTGCTCAGCAGGCTAACTTGACAGAAGAGCAATTCATTGCTATGATAACTGAAATCAACATTGTTGGTGGATCAGATAGATGGTGGATAGACACTGGTGCCTCATGCCATGTCTGTTATGATCGTCTTATGTTTAAAACATACACTACTGCTAAAGATAAGAATGTGTTGTTGGGAGATTCCCACACCACTAATGTTGCTGGTATTGGAGATGTGGAATCCTCTAGAAAGACCTTAATTCTAAAGGATGTCATGCACACTCTAGAAATAAAGGAATAATTTGGTTTATGGGTTTCTTCTTAATAAGGCAGGGCATACTTAGTCTATAGCGGAAGATTTGTACACCATTTCTAAAAATGGTATTTTTGTTGGGAAATGGTACGCCACTGATAGCATGTTTAAATTAAATGTTGAAATCAATAAAATGTCTCCTTCTGCTTACATGTTGTGTGATTTTAGTATTTGGCATGCTAGACTCTGTCATGTGAACAAACGTGTGATTTCAAACTTAAGTAACTAAGGCTTAATTCCAAAGTTATCTTTAAATGATTTTGAAAAATGTGATTTTTGCAGTCAGGCTAAATAACTAAGAGTTCACATAAAACAGTAGTTAGAGAATCTGAGCCTTTAGATTTAATACACTCTGATATATGTGAACTTGATGGGACGTTAACAAGAAATGGAAAATGTTATTTCATTACTTTTATTGATGATTGCTTTGACTATACTTTTGTATATCTAATGAAAAATAAAAGTGAAGCGCTCGACATGTTTAAGATCTTTGCAACTAAAATTGAAAATCAATTTAGTAAAAAGATTAAGAGGTTTCGTAGTGATAGAGAAACATAGTATGATTCTAGTTTATTTAATGAGTTTTATAAAACTCAAGGAATTATACATGAAAATACTGCACCATATTCACCTGAAATGAATGGTAAAGCTGAAAGAAAGAATTGAACTCTTATTGAACTAGTTGTTGCTATTATGCTAAATTCTGGAGCTGCATCTCATTGGTGGGGGAAAATTATTTTGACTGTTTTATATTTTGAATAGAGTTCCTAAATCTAAAAACAAAACATATCCTTATGAGATAGTGAAGAAAAGACAATCAAACTTGTCTTATTTTCGAACTTGGGGTTGTCTGACTTATGTCAGAATCCCCAATCCCAAGCGAGTTAAACTCATCAGCAGAGCTTATGAATGTGTATTCATTGGGTATGCAATAAATAGTAAAGCGTATAGATTTTATGACCTAAATGCGAAAGTGATCATAGAGTCAAATGATATTGACTTCTATGAAAATAAATTCCCTTTCAAATCAAGAAATAGTGGGGGCAACAAACCAAGTCACGTTCCTGTGACAAGAAGGACTAAAAGCAGCAAACAAGGTGAAACAGAAACTCGAAGAAGTAAGAGAGTTGGAATTGCTAAAGATTATGGACCCCGAGTATATGGCCTATTCTTTAGAAGAGGATCCTACAAATCTTAAAGAAGCTTTGTCATCATTGGATGCAGATTTATGGCAAGAAGCTATAAACGATGAAATTGATTCTCTAGAGTCTAACAAGACCTGACGCTTAGTAGACTTTCCACCTGGTTGCAAACCAATAGGTTGTAAATGGATTATGAAAAAGAAACTAAAACCCGATTGAACAATTGATAAATACAAGGCTCGCCTTGTAGCCAAAGGTTTCAGATAAAGAGAAAATATAGATTTCTTCGACACTTTTTCACTGGTCACTAGAATAACATTCATTAGGGTACTCATTTCACTAGCAGCCATTCATAATTTGGTGATACACCAAATGGATGTCAAAATAGCTTTTTTAAATGGTAACCTGGAAGAAGAAATATATATGGAACAACTTGAAGATTTTGTAATTCATGGACAAAAAGACAAGGCCTGTAAGTTAGATAAATCTCTGTATGGTCTTAAACAAGCTCTTAAGCAATGACATGAAAAGTTTGATAACTTGATTATAACGAATGACTTTAAAGTGAATGAAAGTGACAAATGTATTTTCTAAAAATCTGAAAATGGCATTTGCACTATCATATGTCTCTATGTAGATGACTTACTCATATTTGGTTCAAACATTCATGTTGTAAATACTGTGAAATCATTGTTGTGTAACAACTTTGATATGAAAGACCTCGGAGAAGCATGTGTAATCCTTGGAATCAAGATTACTAGGTCGGAAAAGGGAATTTCTTTGGATCAGTCTCACTATGTTGAAAAGATCCTAAAGAATTACAAATACTTTGACTGTAAATCTGCTTGTACACCATATGATCCAAGTGTGAAACTCTTCAAGAACATTGATGAAGGTGTTAGACAAACAGAATATGCGAGTGTAGTACCCCAATTTTGTCCAACTTATTACAAATAAATCAAAAAAGGAATATATATATATATATAAAAGAAATAAAAATAATTACAATATTAAGGCAAATCAAATTGCAATTTTAAAAATTAAGTCAAACCAAATCAAATTAAGCCAAATACTCCAGCTTGTTTTGGCTCTATTTTGTTCTCTATTGTTGCCCTTATTGTTGCCTTTGTGTTTCTGATGCAATATCATGGTTGATGCACTAGCCTTTGCTTTGTAACTAATTAGAGAAATAAAAACATATTTTTTATAAGTCAACCATTGTACACATTATACAGAGCAAAGAGACAAACTTTTGAGTTTGAAACAGAAAAACTAAAAGACAAATGTGGTTGAATCATGCACAAAAATTAATCAAATTTGCAAAAAAAAAAAGTTCTTTAACCCAACAAACCAGCTCTATCCAGCAGATGAACATAATCAGATAAATAGGCTAAAATTGTGAATGTAAGATATATGCAGAACAACTCAGATTATGAGCAAAGAAGTTAAGCATCAAACAGGAAATTGATGGAGAAGGACAAAGGCAAGCAGGAAAGCAACCAGACAAGTTAAAAAACTCTATAAATACATCTTCATTTATCTTTTAAAAGGGGGATCACAGATTAACACTGCTGATAAAAAAACACATACAAAGAAGGAGAAGAGGAAATCAGATGGAGTATCAGTAACAAAAACAAACAGAAAACGCAAAGGTATTTTTCTTATATAATAAATTTGTTTGTTCTTTATCTTCACCATGTAATTACTCTTTTGTGATAAAAATGTAGACTTTTTTATTTGTAAGAGCAAAAATAAGATAACATAAGGAACATAAAAAAAAAAAGATAAGACTTAAAAACTCAAACCTCTTATGATACCGTCGCCAGAAAATTGACCACCGCTACACCACCGTCGCCGTCTTCTTCACCGGTATACACTGATTCGCTTCTTTTATGTTTGTTTCGTTCTTCATCTCTTTATTATGTCACTTTCATTATGTTGTTTATTTGCTGAAATTTTGATTTCACCCTTTAAAAATGATGCCATTTACTTGTTGGTTGCCTGATAAAATTGATGAATTCATGGTTAAGAGTAATATCTTTTTTTTTCTTTGTTTAAAATTGAAAGGCTATTAGACTGAAGCTTGCTTGGCGTTCTTATCTCAACATAAGTATAGGTATCACAAGGCTAGACAACTAGATGTCACTTTATCACTTTAAGCAAGGCACAATTTTCTTTCACGCATTGAGTACACTAGTTGGTTTTTTTTTTTTAACGCAAAGACATGCTTAGTTACATCTTGCATTTCCATTTTTATTAAATCATAAAAGTTAAAGAAAATATTTGGTCCAGGTTATGTATAAATATAATTTGATACATTGTATAAATTCTATAACTCATTTTTTTAACAAATTAATATAAAATCAACTTTTTAAACTTGATTAATTACATGTGATCCTTTTTTAATCTTTGGGTTGTTGAGACACAAGTTGTACTACTTGGTGGTTTTAAAACTCAATTTTAAAATCACAAAATAATATAAAACATTTTAAAAAGGATTAACTAGATGAGACATCTTTTTATTCTGAGTTTTTGATACACGAGCTGTAAAGCTTGATAGTCTTAAAACTCACATAAAAAAATAACTTTTAAAAGCAAACAAACTCATTTTCTTTTCTCGTCAAAATAAATCTTGGTGGCGACTCCATTGATTCGAGAAATACTCGAAATTTTAGGCCGCGACAGCGAGCATCATTGGCAGCCTCAGGTATGCCACTGATTGTACTAGACCCAAAATTGCCTACGTCATGGGACTATTGTGCAGGTTTACCAGTAGACCTAGTATGGAGCATTGACACGCTATCGAAAGAGTCGTGAGATACCTAAAAAGGACCATGAATCTCGGATTACATTATCAAAGATTTCCTGTCGTACTTGAAGGATACAATGATGTTGATTGGAACACCTTATCAGATGACTCCAAAGCAACCAGTGGCTATATTTTTAATTTAGCCAGTGGTGCTATATCTTAAAAATTGAAGAAACATACAATATTGACTCAGTCCACTATGGAGTCTGAAATGATAGCACTAGCTATTGCTAGTGAAGAAGCGAGCTGGTTAAAATGCTTGCTAGTTGAAATTCCTTTATGGGAAAAATCTTTGCCAGCTGTGTTGATCCACTACAATAGTACCGCGACTATTGCAAAGATTGAAAATCGTTTGTACAATAGTAAGAGACGACAAATACGTCGTAAGCACAACATAGTTAAAGAATTACTTTCTAAAGAAGCTATTATAGTGGATCATGTACACACTGATGAGAATTTAGCAGATCCTTTGACGAAAGGATTAGCTTGAGATAAAGTCGTAAATACATCCAAAAGTATGAGACTAATGCCTATAGATCAATGAGTCACTCATGATGGTAACTCGACCTAAAACACTAGAGATCCCAAGAATTAGGTTCAATGGATTCCTGAAGCATGAAAGGATGATTCCTGATGGTAACTCGACCAAAAGAATGAGAATTAGGTTCAAAGAAGCATGATTCCTGAAGCGATGAAAGGATGAGGTAATAGAAAATCTTAATGAGATCTATACTCTATGTGGAGTGGAGTACCTAGCTACAAGAGTACTCTTAATAGACTTATCTATGTGAATGTGAAAGTAGGGGCCACTTCATATGGAATTCTGAGGCATAATTCTTAAAGCATTCACTATACTAGGATAAACATGCAAAGTCGTTAATGTACGGGTTTTTGAGAATACACCTGATAAAAAAGTTGTGTGTGAGTTTGTTGTCGGAGATAGAGTTCAAGACTACGAATCACTCTTGTTGAATCTAAATCTTACTTGTTATGCAAAGGTTCAAGTCAGGAGACACATCTGTTTATGCACGATCTTATAGAAGCGTTTGATGCTATTTCAGAAATTCTTTTTTGAATTCAAGTGGGGGATTGTTGGAAATGATGATGATATTAATAAGAGATTGTTGAAATTAATGATGATATTAATGAGAGCTAGTTGGTGTAAATTGAAAAAAGGAAATCCCGCATATGGGGGATGACATACACTAGTAGTGTTTATAAGGTGGAGGTATGACAATTGGGGTGTACCCCATGGGGTACCCCAATTTTTGAAGGGGGAAGAACACATGCAAATAAACCACCACACACGCGCGCGCACTACTGCCACTGTCCGGTCGGCCGGCTTGGTTTGGGTCGGGCCTGGGCTTGGGCTAAGTGGTGTATTATTTTTTAGTATCCGAAAAAATTAAAAATTATTTTTTATAAATGCTTGCGTTTTTCTATCATTGATACAGTGTACACATGTCTGCCCTTCAACATTCAACATCTGATCTTGTCAATTTTATCCCCCGATTTGCACATCATTTTGCCTGGTCAAACCCTAGCTATTTTCGCTATGTTGTGGACTCATGAATCAGTTCATTGCCCAGTAAAAAACCTAGACAATTTTCAGAGTGCACGTTTATGTGGATCTGGTATGATGGATCACACCTTTTTCTCTCGTCCAGTTGCAGATTTCCTCTATAAATAGAGGGTTCTACTCAGTTGAAAAACCACACCAAAAGTTCTTTGAAATATGAGACTTTTCTCTACTTCTCCCTATCTTTCTTTTTCTTCTCTTTCTTTTGAGTGGTCATAGTACCATATTACGAGTGGCAGCTATTAGACTGCCATATTGAGGATGTAATTCTAGAACAGATTTCTACGGTGCAGTGGAATCCCGATACAGTGAATCTGAGCTATTTTATCCCAGGGACTTCGTGGTTGATAGTCTGCCTTGCACAATTTAGGCAGTGCCGCGAAACGTTTTAAAGAGTAACATAGTCCGCGACTCAACCCAGTAATATTTTCGGTGGTATAAATTAATTTTTAAACAGTTTTCGAAAATAAAAAATAACACCGACACATTGCACTCCCTACAAATGTAGTCGTTGTTTAGTGGAATGGGGATGCAGTTTCGAGCAATCGTTCATAAGAAATATTTTAATTTTTTGTAAGACTCTCAATTTCTAAATGTTCGTCCAATTCCTGGGAATCTTTTGCTGCTCATTATCAATAAGTTTCTCCATGGTATAATAGTATGTAAACTTAACATAATATATATAATTTCTAGTAAGATTTTGAACATGTTTATCTTGGGGTGTAGAAAACTTTTAGTGGTAGTTAGGGATGAGAATAGATTAAGTTAGACTATATTTTATTTAAATAGGTTAGACCTATTTGAAAAATTTAAAATTTGAATCTGATGTATTATCTGTCAAAAAATTTATTTTAAGATTGATCTTTAGAATTAAGAGTGATCAATTCTGCCAGATTTCTGCAAAATGAAGATTGATCTTCAGATTCAAGAATAATCAATCCTGAGCTGAATATTGCAATTCAGAAGCCTTGTCAATCTTATATCTTTATCAAGAAAAGCCTAAAACAAAGTCAGCCCATAATTGGAAGAATCAAAGACAAGCCTCATGAAGGATTATAAGAAGCAAGATCATTCTTCATTGTGTACAAACGCAAGTACAAGAACTAGCTGTAAAAGTACATCACAGTTGTACTATCAAATCAAGACTGCACAACTGACTCAAAAGCACACAAGCAACCTCTGCAAAACAGTATTGGATCGAGTACAAAGTCAGATCACACTTAACCAATCCGAGGATCGATCCTGGACTGCAAGAACGCTCCTGGATTCAGTTTCTTCACTCTTGCTTTTGGCCTGCTTCAGTTCACTTACTGTCCTATGACAGCTGACTTCATTCCAATGGCTATGAGAGCTGTCCTAGCCTCTATTGGAGCTTATAAATGCAGAATCAAAATGAAGAACAAAACATAACTCAAAGTGCTAAGCAAAGCATCAATCTCACATCCATATTTGAGCTCTCTCAAATATCATTCTTTGGCTTGTAAATCTTTTTCTTTGTGTTGTGCTTAAATCAGTAACACCTAAGTCTTAAGTTACAGAATCTATTCCTCAAACAAGAGTGATCTCTCTATCTCTATATCTATTTATTACATGCATTACAATCAACTTTTATATTGATAAAATTGATATTGCTGTTTTTCCACTAACCAAGATCGATCTTCTTTATAACCAAGATCAATCTTGAGTAAAACTTTTAGTTTTTTAACAGGAATTTTTCAAAAGGGGCAATTATAATTCAGATCCCCCTTTCTTATAATTGACGTCGTTACTTCAATTGGCATCAGAGCCCGATCTCTAAAGTTGAACAGCTAACAAGTGTTAGAGAAAAAGATCTAGAAGAAAAATGTCAAAAGATATGTACATTCATGAAGAAGCGAATCTGTGTTTGATGGCAAACATTGAAGATACAGAGGTAACAAATTCTGAACCATGTCTTGTATGCAAACAAATGGAAATCGAATTTGATAATTTGCTAAATGATTCAAACTTTCTCATTCAAAAATGTAGTTCCTTTAAAGAAAAATTTCATAAAGAAAAAGAGAAGGTACAGGATATGAATGATGAACTCAAGGAAATCATTCAAAACTTGAAAAAAAATCTCAATTCAAAAATTCTGAATCTGAAGGTTCTGAAAACCAGGATCAATCTTCATCTCAAACGAAGAATGATCTTCTCAAGGCTGAAATTGAAATTCTTAAAAATGATTTAATGAATTTCATTCAAGCTACCGAGACATTTCAGAAAATCATGGGATCTCAAGTAGGGATATTTGATAAAGCTGGGATTGGTTTTGATAAAACTCAAAAATAAAAAATGTATGAAAATTTCTTTGTTCCTGAAAGAAAAGAGGGAAATTGCAAAATCAAATGTTCATACTGTAACAAAATTGGACACTTGGAATTTGCATGCTATTTTAAAAAAAGAGATGAAAAAATCAGGAACAAAAAGAATTTTAAAAAAGAACAGTTTAGAGCAAATGCAAATTTTTCTCAAAATCTGAAAAAACAGGATCAATCATCGAATGCTATTAAAAACGAAGATCAATCTGGAGTTTTATCAAAATCTACTGAAACTCTTTTTTTTCAAATCCTTTCAAAAACAACCAACTGATCACCCTTCTTGGTCCAAGATATGTCACTCTAAGACTACTTTAAACACCAATAAAGAATCAGTTTTCGCAACTAACTCCTCAGGACCCAAAATAAAGTGGGTACCTAAAATTGATACAAAACATCATGCAGGATGGATGTCAAGATGTCAAGAAAATGTCATGGTTTTTGGACAATGGTTGTTCAAGGCATATGACGGGTGACAAGAACTGTTTCATGTCATTCATCAAAAAAGATGGAAGATCCGTAACCTTTGGAAACAATGATCAAGCCAAAATCAAAGGGAATGGAACCATAGGTAAAATAAATTCTGCCAAAATCAATGATTTTCAATATGTTGAAGGATTAAAACACAACCTTCTCAGCATTAGTCAGCTCTGTGATAATGGCTTTGAAGTTGTTTTTAAACCCAACATATGTGAAGTGAGAATGGCAGATTCTGGAGAAATCATTTTTTCTGCATCCAGAAAGAAAAATCTTTACATTTTATACATTGAAGAACTACCAGTTGAATCTTGCCTCATGTCCATAAATAAAGACAAATGGATATGGCATAAAAGAACTGGACATATACGTATGAAAACAATCTCAAATCTGTCAAAACTAGATCTTGTTAGAGGACTTCCAAAAATCAGTTTTGAAAAAGATAAAATTTGTGAAACATGTGCAAAAGGAAAACAAGTCAAGTGTAGTTTTCATTCAAAAGAATTTATATCAACTACAAAACCCCTTGAACTACTTCACATTAATCTTTTTGGTCCCATAAAACCACTAGTTTGGGAGGAATGAAATATGGATTTGTAATTGTTGATGATTTTTCTAGATAATTTTTCTAGATAAAACTAGAAAGATGATGCACTTGATGCCTTCAAAAAATTTTGTAAAAAGGTTCAAAATGAAAAAGAATAAAAAATAATCACTATAAGAAGTGATCATGGAGGTGAATTTATAATTGCATCTTTCAAAACATTTTTTGAAGAACTTGGCATCTCTCATAATTTATCTTGTGCAAGAACCCCTCAACAAAATGGGGTTGTTGAAAGAAAAAATAAAACATTACAAGAGATGGCAAGAATGATCTTGGAAGAATCCAATGTGGAAAAATATTTTTGGGCTAAAGCCATAAACACCTCTTGTTACATTTTGAATCGTGTTTCTATTAGAAAAATTATAAATAAAACACCATATGAAATCTGGAAAAATAGAAAGCCAAACATTTCATATTTTCATATCTTTGGTTGTTATTGCTACATTTTAAATAATAAAGATAACTTGGGAAAATTTGATGCAAAATCAGACAAAGCCATATTTTTAGGATATTCAACGGAGTCTAAAGGATATCGTGTCTTTAATTTGAGAACTAAAATTGTTGAAATCAGTATGCATGTATTATTTGATGAGTTTGATGATCTTGAGCTGGAAAAGAAAGATGAAGATGAGGAAGATCAATCTGGGCCAACGCAGAAGATTGATCTTCAGGAAAAAGAGATTGATAAACAGTCTCCATTTCAAACTCTTCCCAAAAGCTGGAGACTTGTAGATGATCATCCT
Source organism: Cicer chorassanicum (assembly GCA_037974735.1). Lineage (NCBI taxonomy): Eukaryota > Viridiplantae > Streptophyta > Magnoliopsida > Fabales > Fabaceae > Cicer > Cicer chorassanicum. The sequence continues at coordinate 44,128,277 of JBBPBP010000003.1, read as the reverse complement.
CCAAATCAAATAATTGGGGATACATCTGATGGCATTAGGACTAGAAGATCATTCAAAGACGATGCAAACAGCAACATGGCAATGATTTCCCAAGTTGAGCCAAAATCAATCAAAGAAGCAATACTGGATCAATCCTGGATTGATGCGATGAAAGAAGAACTGCTTCAGTTTGAGAAGAATGAAGTTTGGACTCTTGTTCCTGATCCACAAGATCAATCCATCATTGGAACACGATGGGTCTTCAGAAACAAGCTTGATGAAGAAGGAAAAGTGGTAAGAAACAAAGCAAGGTTGGTTGCTCAAGGTTATAATCAACAAGAAGGAATAGATTATGATGAAACCTATGATCCAGTTGCAAGGTTAGAGGCCATCCGAATTCTTCTTGCATATGCATCATATAATAACATCAAACTTTTTCAAATGGATGTTAAAAGTGCATTTTTAAATGGCTTTTTAAAAGAACAAGTTTATGTTCGTCAACCTCCAGGTTTTGAGGATCAAAAGAAACCAAATCATGTTTTTAAACTCACAAAAGCTTTGTATGGTTTAAAACAAGCTCCTAGAGCTTGGTATGAAAGATTAAGTTCATTCTTGATTAAAAATAATTTTTCTCGTGGAAACATTGACACAACACTTTTTAAGAAAACATGTAAAAATGATTTATTAATTGTTCAAGTGTATGTTGATGATATTATTTTTGGATCAACAAATGAAAAAATGTGTGAGGATTTTTCAAATCTCATGCAAAGTGAATTTGAAATGAGCATGATGGGTGAGTTGAGATACTTTCTTGGTTTACAAATAAAACAATATAAAAATGGCATTTTCATTTGTCAAGAAAAATATATCAAAGATCTTTTAAAGAAATATAAAATGAATGAAGCCAACATCATGACAACTCCCATGCATCCATCATCCTCATTAGATAAAGATGAAAAAGGACAATCAATTTCTGAAAAAGAATATCGAGGAATGATTGGTTCTTTACTTTATCTAACCGCAAGTAGGCCTGACATTGTTTTTGCAGTAGGCCTATGTGCTAGGTTTCAATCATCACCTAAAGAGTCTCATTTAACTGCAGTTAAAAGAATATTTCGTTATCTAGTAGATACTACTGATCTTGGCCTTTGGTACGACAAAGGTTCTAATTTTGATTTTGTAGCTTACTGCGATGCCGACTATGCTGGTGGCAAGATAGAAAGAAAAAGCACAAGTGGTGCGTGTCAATTCCTAGGAGAAGCATTAATCAGCTGGTCATGTAGGAAGCAAAACATGATCGCTCTATCAACCACTGAAGCCGAATATGTCTCAGCAGCAAACTGTTGCTCTCAAGTATTATGGATCAAAAATCAACTTGAAGACTATTCAATAAGGTACTCTCATATCCCAATATATTGTGATAATACCAGTGCGATTAATCTCTCAAAAAATCCTATTCAACATTCAAGGTCAAAACATATTGAGATTAAGCACCAGTTTGTTAGGGATCATGTTAGTAAAAAAGAAGTTGAAATAATTTTTGTAGATACAAAAAATCAATTGGTTGACGTTTTTACTAAGCCTCTTGTTGAAGATAGCTTCAATTTAATCAAAGAACGTTTAAAAATTGTTAAAAATCCTGGACAAAATTGAAGAAATTGAAACAGGGACATTCTAGTCATAACGAAGATTGATCTTCGTTTTTCCTCCTCTTTGTCGAAAAAGGCAAGAACAATCCTCGTTCCTCATCATTACTATCTTCTCTCTCATCTGAAAAGCTTAGCCACCTTTTTGGAAAAGGTAACGGCTCCAGACACACGCCCTCCCTGTTTCCTCATTCCTAATGCAACCACCATCTCCCATCCAATCACCACGCGTGGCATCATCTCATCTTCAACTGCAACAGATCAATTTTTTTTTAATTATTTTTTTTACAAAACAACAAAAACAATTTTTTTGATCATTCAACTTCCTTCTTCGTGTTCATCAAACAAATTCAAATTTTTTATCTCTTCCTAAATCACAAATGGCACGAACCAAAACAACTACTCACAAACGTCAAACACCATCCCCGTCTCCTGTCCGTTCACCCTCACCTCCACCCAGACCCACCCCTCCTCATTCTCCTCCCTCTAATAAAACCTTCTCAGATTATCTCTCTTCCTCCCCTGAAGAAAGTACTCTTCCGCTCACTCTCGCCCCTCTCTCCACTGTCCTTCCTCCTTTGTTTCAAGCTCCTCTTCCCTCTGTCAATCAGACCCCTCCCCATCTTCGCACAATGTAGAAACCTACTTCAAGCTCATCTTCTTCAAAAAGACGCTCCATGCGCATTCTTGCTGGTATAGGTACTTCTAAACCTAAACAGATTGATACCACCATCTATACTGTGTCTGATGATGATAATGATATTGAAAACCCCCCACCTCAACAAACTCCAGTTGCTCCTTCTTCACGCTCATCACCATCTAAATCCCCTAAAAAGTTCAAAACCTCAAAACCCTCACACACCCCTGTAGAGACAAAATCTCAATTTAATGTTTTGATGAAAACAAACAAAGAGTTAATTAAGAATGTTAATTATGATTTTAAGTGTTTTGGTATTTAACTTGTGTATTAGAGTGTGTTAAACAAGATAGGTACCAAGCAATTCAAAACAAATATCATTAAAATCAAAGCAAGCAAAAACAGCAGAGCAAAGATCAATCCTGCCAGACTTCTGCAAAACGAAGATTGATCTTCAGAATCAAGAATGATCAATTCTGCCAGACTTCTGCAAAACGAAGATTGATCTTCAGAATCAAGAATGATTAATCCTGAGCTGAATACTGCAATTCAGAAGCTTTGTCAATCTTATCTCTTTATCAAGAATAAGCTAAGAAAAGCCTAAAATAGAATCAACCCATAATTGGAAGAATCAAAGACAAGCCTCATGAAGGAATATAAGAAGCAAGATCATTCTTCATGTTGTACAAACACAAGTACAAGAACTAGCTGTAAAAGTACATCACAGTTGTACTATCAAATCAAGACTGCACAATTCACTCAAAAGCACACAAGCAACCTCTGCAAAATAGTACTGGATCGAGTACAAAGTCAGATCACACTTAACCAATCTGATGATCGATCCTGGACTGCAAGAACACTCTTGGATTCAGCTTCTTCACTCTTGCTTTTGGCCTGCTTCAGTTCACTTACTATCCTATGACAACTGGCTTCATCTCAACGGCTATGTGAGCTGTCCCAACCTCTATTGAAGCTTATTAGTACAGCATCAAGATGAAAACATAACACAACTCAAAGTGCCAAGCAAAGCATCAATCTCACATCCATATTTGAGCTCTCTCAAATATCATTCTTTGGCTTGTAAATCTTTTTCTTTGTGTTGTGCTTAAATCAGTAACACCTAAGTCATAAGTTACAGAATCTATTCCTCAAACAAGAGTTGAGTAATATTGAGATTCTAAACATCTTCATCATCATTAATTTGTAACTCAAAGCTAGTGTATCATCATAGCTTGAGAAGTGTGTTGAAATCCTTTTATGTTGTAAAAGGTAATTTGTGAAATCCTTACTGGAATAGGCTAAGGTAAATCTGGAAATCCTTTCTAAGGTAGAAATGTGGAAGTTGTGTAAAGATCAAGATTGATCTACGAAAGTTGTGTAACAACCAAGAACAATCTTGCCTTGAGCACTTAGTGGAAAATCTCACATTTGTGAGGACTGGACGTAGCCCAAGGTTGGGTGAACCAGGATACATGCTTGAGTGATCTCTCTATCTCTATCTCTATTTATTAAATGCATTACAATCAGCTTTTATATTGATAAAATTGATATTGTTGTTTTTCCACTAACCAAGATCGATCTTCGTTATAACCAAGATCAATCTTGAGTAAAACTTTCAGTTTTTTAACAGGAATTTTCAAAAGGGGCAATTATAATTCAAACCCCCCTTCCTTATAATTGACATTATTACTTCAATCTCCACAACCAAAAACTTCTAAATCTGTTTCAAGGTCTCCATCCAAACCTTCAAAAACCAAAATCAAGATCACTACCTCAAAATCAAAACCCTTCAAATCTCCTTCAACTGAAACTCTTTCAGATTTTTTGGACCCAAAAACGCAAAAATCCAAAATCATCTAAAAAACAAAAACCCTCAGAAGAAAAACTTCGATTCCTCAAGAACGATCCACTACTCAGGATCAATTTGACAAACGATCTTCACCACACCAAACGGCTCAGGCTCGCTCTCCTCAAGATCGTTCCCCAAGCCCAAACCCTAACGATCGTTCCCCAAGCCCAAACCCTAAAGATCGTTCCCCAAGCCCAAACCCTCAAGATCAATCCCCATGTCCTAACCCTGAAGATTGTTCCCCTCAGGATTGTTCCCCTCATCCAACTCCACAAAAAACACAAACATCAAAATCTTCCAAACCCTCGTCTGTCAAAATCCGTATTCCTCATTTAATCTCTGAAAAAATCCATAAAGTTTTCTCTGAAAAATGGGCTCAACGCCCTATTAGAATTGGACGTGTTTTTTATTTTAAAAATCTGCACCTTGAAGGCGTTTCCATCCAATTCTACACAGATGCTCTTGGTTGGACTGATTTCCTTAAAATCTCTGACTGTTTTTATCCTGATGTCGTTCGTGCTTTCTATTGCAAGGCTGAGGTCTTTCCAGATAAATCCCTCATTGTGTCTAACCTTAAAGGAGTAGAAATTCGTCTTGACCCTATTGTGCTCGCTGCCATTTTACAACTGCCCACTGAAGGACTCACAATTTTTGGAAAGGATTGGTTTTCAGCTCTCAACCTCTCCAAAGAAGAGGTATTTCAAGAATTATTCATTGATGGCTCAACAAAAAACCTTTCTGCTGAATTGAAACCATTACAAAAAGTCTTCAACAACATCAGTCAAAATTGTATCCTCCCTCACTGCGGCAGTCACGAGTTTGTATCTGCTAATGATACTCTTATCATTTATCATCTTCTCCATGGAAAAAAGCTCAACCTTCCCTATTTAATCATCCAACATTTGATTGCTGCTGCTCAAAAGGATTATAAAAGGAACATTGTCCCTTACGGCATGGTTCTTTCCAAAATCTTCCGTTATTTTCAAATACCACTATCTAGTGAATCATCCAAAACTAAGATTTCAAGATTCACATCGAAGAACATCTCACACATGAAACAACTGCCATCTCATTCTGTTTC
>JBBPBP010000003.1:44098777-44122808 GCA_037974735.1 Cicer chorassanicum | reverse complement strand
AAGGATTATAAAAGGAACATTGTCCCTTACGGCATGGTTCTTTCCAAAATCTTCCGTTATTTTCAAATACCACTATCTAGTGAATCATCCAAAACTAAGATTTCAAGATTCACATCGAAGAACATCTCACACATGAAACAACTGCCATCTCATTCTGTTTCTGTTCCTCCAGCCAAAAGAAAAAGAAGCGAAAGAATTCCACTTCATCTGGACTCTCCTGCTCCTCAAGATCGATATTCCCCTTCTCCAAATCCTGAAGAACGATCTTCGTTTCAAGCAGCCCCTACAAATGTGAATTCACCAGCTTCTCCAAATCAACATATCCTCCAAGGAAGCTTCTGCCCTACTCTTCAACTTCAACAAACTTCCATCATGTCTCCTATTTTTGTTTCCCCTCAAAAAACGACTACATCATCCATTTTTGGAATAAGTCAATTCCTGACTTTTCCTGATGACATTATTGGCCCTGCCATTCCACCTTCTTCCGCTCCATCATCTGTACCACACATCAGCACAAATTTTGCCTTACTGTCTACCTTCTGCACATCTGCTGCTCCATCACACAACACTCCTATTGCTGCTCAGCCACATCCTTCAAAAAGGACAAAACTGGAAAAAGATTCGTCCAAGGCTTGCAGGGATATTCCAAAAATCTTTGCTGCTCTCCAATCCATTGCTGCCAGACAAGCACACCATGACAAAGAACATGCCATATTAAGGGATTGGATGACTACTCAACTTGCTCCAAAACTAGGAGTTGATCCACCTATACCGAATCCTGCTCCAGTGTTTCCAGAGATACCTCAGCCCTCCTTGTCTCCTTCATCAGAAGGGTCTTCACCCTCTTTAACACTTTAATTCTATGTTTTCATTGTACTCTCCTATTCCTTTTTGCTATGACAAAGGGGGAGATGTAACTTTAGATTTTAATGACTGAATATCATGCTGAATTGTAGTTTTCATATCATGTTACTTGTATTTTTTTTGGTTTGAACCATCCTTGTAATGATCTTCTTTTTGATATTAATGAAATCATTATTTGGTTCAATTTCGTAGCACATATTGAGGGGGAGTCTTTTATTAAAAACTCTCAGAATTATTATTTAGAATCAAAATTAAAAATCTAAATTAACTTGTTTGTCATCATCAAAAAGAGGGAGATTGTTAAGACAAAATCTCTAATTAATTGTTTTGATGATAATTAAACAAAATGTTAATTAAGAATTATAATTATCATTCTAAGTGTTTTGATATTTAACTTGTGTATTTGAGTGTGTTAAACAAGATAGGTACCAAGTAATTCAAATCAAATATCATTAAAATCAAAGCAAGCAAAAACAGCAGAGCAAAGATCAATCCGGCCAGACTTCTGCAAAACGAAGATTGATCTTCAGAATTAAGAATTATCAATTCTGCCAGATTTCTGCAAAATGAAGACTGACCTTCAGATTCAAGAATAATCAATCCTGAGCTGAATATTGCAATTCAGAAGCCTTGTCAATCTTATATCTTTATCAAGAAAAGCCTAAAACAAAGTCAGCCCATAATTGGAAGAATCAAAGACAAGCCTCATGAAGGATTATAAGAAGCAAGATCATTCTTCATTGTGTACAAACGCAAGTACAAGAACTAGCTGTAAAAGTACATCACAGTTGTACTATCAAATCAAGACTGCACAACTGACTCAAAAGCACACAAGCAACCTCTACAAAACAGTATTGGATCGAGTACAAAGTCAGATCACACTTAACCAATCTGAGGATCGATCCTGGACTGCAAGAACGCTCTTGGATTCAGTTTCTTCACTCTTGCTTTTGGCCTGCTTCAGTTCACTTACTGTCCTATGACAGCTGGCTTCATTCCAACGGCTATGAGAGCTGTCCTAGCCTCTATTGGAGCTTATAAATGCAGAATCAAGATGAAGAACAAAACACAACTCAAAGTGCCAAGCAAAGCATCAATCTCACATCCATATTTGAGCTCTCTCAAATATCATTCTTTGGCTTGTAAATCTTTTCTTTGTGTTGTGCTTATATCAGTAACACCTAAGTCATAAGTTACATAATCTATTCCTCAAACAAGAGTTGAGTAATATTAAGATTCTAAACATCTTCATCATCATTACTTTGTAACTCAAAGCTAGTGTATCATCATAGCTTGAGAAGTGTGTGGAAATCCATTTATGTTGTAAAAGGTAATTTGTGAAATCCTTACTGGAATAGGCTAAGGTAAATCTGGAAATCCTTTCTAAGGTAGAAATGTGGAAGTTGTGTAAAGATCAAGATTGATCTACGAAAGTTGTGTAACAACCAAGAACAATCTTGCCTTGAGCACTTAGTGGAAAATCTCACATTTGTGAGGACTGGACGTAGCCCAAGGTTGGGTGAACCAGGATACATGCTTGAGTGATCTCTCTATCTCTATCTCTATTTATTACGTGCATTACAATCAGCTTTTATATTGATAAAATTGATATTGTTGTTTTTCCACTAACCAAGATCGATCTTCGTTATAACCAAGATCAATCTTGAGTAAAACTTTCAGTTTTTTAACAGGAAATTTTCAAAAGGGGCAATTATAATTCAAACCCCCTTTCTTATAATTGACGTCGTTACTTCATCACTGTGGTCACATGAGAATCGTTAATGACACTTGCATAACTATTATGTAATGTTCTCATAGAGAATCAATCTAGTGCAATTATTATACCTATGTGAAGACTTGATATTTCATATCTATGACCAGTGAGATGTGATAATCAGTTTACTCACATAATAGTCTCTATGGATTACTGTTGTCTCATTTAACAGTAAAACTTAACTGCAATTAGTTTAAGAATCGTGTCATTATGTTCCATGGGATCTCACGATTAAGTCACACTTAATATTTCATTAAACATACTAACTATTCTAAAGATTTTATTATGCTTTAAATAAATCCACATAATAAATTAAGATGCCTCATATTATTATATAAATAATAGTAAGTGTCATGATACAAATAATAACCAAGAAATTTTTTTTAACCTATAGGGCTAACTTTAAGAAAAATACCTTTGTTGACATAATCCCTTATGAAATGATGTTTTAATCTCTATATGTTTTGTCCTTGAATGTAAAATACAATTTTTTTGTTAAACAAATAGCTTAAGTATTTTCACAGAAGATGAGTGCTAGAGCCTATTGCTGAGATATATTCTATTTTTGTGGCTTACATAGCAATAGTCCCTTGTCGTTTGCTTGACTAGGAGATTAGATTATGTTGGAACATAGATTATGTTATTGTGTGAATTTAAAAATTTGTTGAAGTTCCACATTGGAAAGAATTTTTTTTTTTTTTTGTAAATTCAAGTGGAAAGAAACATGTTTTTTAAAATTCAAGTCCCACATTGAAAAGAAATTTTTTTGAAGTCCCACATTGGAAAACTCTCCTATTTTGAGTAGTTTTCAACTCTTAATATTCTAAAGCCCACATTAGTTAGAAATCATATGTGAGTTTGCTTCCATCACTATATAATGAGTTTCAAACTATTGTGAAAAGTACACCAAAGTTGGATGCATTTCCCTACTTTATCTTTTCTCTCTTTTCTATTCTGCTCGACTGATTTCCGAGCCACTTCTCCCCTTTCTTTCTGTCCCTTCGATTTTTAGATCGGTTGCTATGTCGTAGTCCCACTACTAGAAAATTCGCCAATAGTGACTGATTTAGAGACCGAATATTTTCAGTCACACTAGCGACCAAAATAGAGACTGAAATAGCAACTGAATATTTAGCGACCAAAATTGAGACCGATTTAGCAACTAAATATTTTTTCGTTGCCAAATCGGTCGCTAAAGAAATTTAGAGACTAAAATAACAACTGAATTTTAGCGACCAAAATTTCAGTCGCTAACACTACTAAAAATTTCGCTTTTAGTGACCAATTTAGAGACCAAATTATTTCAGTAACTTTAGAGACTGAATTAGAGACCAAAATACAAAATTTAGCTACTTAAGTTTTAGTGACTGAAAAATCGGTCTCTATTATCTTTTATGATTGAAAATTTTATCTTTTAGCTACTTAAGTTTTATATTTTATGATTGAAATTTTGTATACTTCCCTCTCTAATTTTCACTAAAATAAAATTCTCTCTCTAATTAAAAAACAAGCAAAAATTCATTTCAAGGAAAATAAAATTCCCTCTCCATTTTTCACTAAAATAAAGTTCCCTCTCTAAACTCTATTATTCCCTCTCTAAATTCTAATATGTGAAAGAAACCCTAAACTATCAAAAAATTCATTTCATCCGTTCCATCACCGTTCCACCGCCGCTTCTCCATTTCATCACCATCATCGTTCACACTACCATAAACAACTCAGAGAATAATCCATTTTTCGTTGCAAACTTTCTCCTTCATCTTCGCAAACCCTAGCGCCTCCATTTTTCGTTCTCGCCATTCTCCTTCATCCTCCATTCACTTTCTCCTTCATCTTCGTGACCTTTAAGGCCTCAATAAACACCATCTCTCGTTCCATTAGCATCTCCATCTTCGCAACCTTCAACGTCTCAGTAAACGCCATTTTCCGGTTATGTGGTTCTTCTTCTGTTGGTGGTAGTGATAGCACCAAAATATCAGTAGTAACACGAACGCTAATCACCTTCGACCGTTTTGCATTTTGTCTCTGTGTTTCTCTCCCAAATCGCATGAACCCTAATCAGCTTCCATCGTTTCTCATTTATTAATTTCACTTTTAAATCGCGGGAACCCTAACCTACATCTGGTGAGTCCTAAGCGCAATTTCAGGTAATTTCTTAATTTTCTTCTGAATTTCTACTTAAATTTTGTATTTTGTTTTCTAAACATTTGCTTTTGTTTCAATGTCTTGCTACTGACTTTATTTTGATTTTGGTTTGCTACTGACTGTATTTTGATTTTGGTTTAATCTGGTGTTATTGTGACATTGGAGCTCGAAGGCTTCAATCTTTTTCAAAGCTTGAAGGTAATAAAACTACTAAGTTAAGCTTTACCATTTGGCATTTTGTGTGTGTTTGTAACTGCTATGTTAGTTTTTTTTTATAATTATTTGGATTTTTATAATTGAATAATAGAAATATTGTATTTTTTTATTTTTTTATTTGTAATTGCTATGTTAGTTTGTTTATTTTATTATTTTGAATGGTTTTTAGCTTATGAGGTGTACTTTTATTGGTGTGAAGGCAAACTAGTAATGTGTACAAGATTCTGAAGAAAAAGAAAGAGAGAGGTGCTGCTTTCCCAACTTGCATATCTGTTAACAACACAATCTGCCATTTCTCTCCTCTAGCCAGTGATGAGACAGTGTTGGAAGAAGGTGATATAGTGAAAACGTAAGTATTTTTAGAGCATGTATGTGTAGTTAATTAAGTTAAAATTGTCCCTGTGGTTTTGGCTATTATTTGGTAGTTGATAATGATATATTTTTGGATTGTTGTAGTGATTTGGTTTGTCATATAGATGGGTTCATTGCTGTTGTGGCTCACACTCATGTTCTTCAAGAAGGTCCGGTTACTAGACGGGCAGCCGATGTCATTGCTGCAGCAAACACTGCTGCTGAGGTGGCCTTGAGGCTTATAAGGCTGGGAAAGAAGGTAAATAATTGTAAGATATTTCCCCTTTATATGCAATTTTTTAGTGAACTGATTTTGATTTTATTAAATTCATCTTTAATTGTTCCATTGATAGATACTTTGTTTTTAGTATCAGAAGGAATTCCATTCAAAGAAATATTGTATTTTTTATTTTATTTTTGTATTTGTAATTGCTATGTTAGTTTGTTTATTTTATTATTTTGAATGATTTTTAGCTTATGAGGTGTACTTTTATTGGTGTGAAGGCAAACTAGTAATGTGTACAAGATTGTGAAGAAAAAGATAGAGAGAGGTGTTGCTTTCCCAACTTGCATATCTGTTAACAACACAATCAGCCATTTCTCTCCTTTAGCCAGTAATGAGACAGTGTTGGAAGAAGGTGATATAGTGAAAATGTAAGTTTTTTTAGAGCATGTATTTGTGGTTAATTAAGTTAAAATTGTCCCTGTGGTTTTGGCTATTATTTGATAGTTGATAATGATATATTTTTGGATTGTTGTAGTGATTTGGTTTGTCATATAGATGGGTTCATTGTTGTTGTGGCTCACACTCATGTTCTTCAAGAAGGTCCTGTTACTAGACGGGCAGCCGATGCCATTGCTGCTGCAAACACTGCTGCTGAGGTGGCCTTGAGGCTTATAAGGTCAGGAAAGAAGGTAATCAATTGTAAGATATTTCCCTTTATATATGCAATTTTTTAGTGAACTTATTTTGATGTTATTAAATTCGTCTTTCATTGTTCCATTGATAGATACTTTGTTTTTAGTATCAGAAGGAATTCCTTTGACTTGTGAATTTTGATCTCTAAATGATGAAAACTACCTTGAGCTAGGATAAACTCCAATGCAGCTTTAATGTCATAGTTACACTGATAGAGGTCATATATGAATTTTCTTAAGCTGACCCGTCAATCAATTACTAACATAAGTCATATTTGTGAATCGTCTTTGAGCTGAAAAGTGTAGTTTGTCAAATTGTTTGGTTTGTACTTTTGAGATTACTTGGTTTCACTTGAACCCCTTTGTACATTTTATTCTATCAATATGTCATTTCCATTTTGAATCTTTGATTGAAGTTGAAATATTAGAATCTAATTTATCTTGACAGAGTAAATTTTAAAAGTGGATATGATCAAATTTCTTTGTATGTTTTAAATACAATATAGTGTTATTAGGTTGACATTTGAAACTATATTGTAGTTTGACTTTTTTAAATATTTTTATGAGTAATATGATCTATGTTGAATTGTGTTATTAATCATGTGCTCTTTGTATTGCATGTAGGTGAAGACTAGAAGCTAATATGTTCTTGAAGATGTCAATCTGGCAATTAAGTTGATACATTCTTTAAATGTTTTGATATTTTTGTAAAACACTTTGTATTTCTATTAATATGTTAGTAAGACAATGTTTTTAGTATTAGTAAATACTCAAGTACTCTAAGGTGTACTTGATTCAACTATTGTTAATTTAATTTGATATGTTTGTAAGACTTTATGTTAATTTTTAATATAATTTCATTTTGATTAATAAATATATCTTTATATATTTTATTGTATGATTACTTTGTTGTGTGATTTTAAAAAACAAAATACAAAAATTGAAATGATTAATGCTTTTAAATGATTTTGGTGTATGAATTTTTTAGATATTGAAAACAAATTAAAAATTATTTTTTTATTGTTTTTTTGGACATTAAAGTAATGTATTTAAAAAAACGGTAATATTTAGAGACGGAATTGGTGACCAAATATTTAATAAAAATAACCATTCATGTCACAAATTTCGTCTCTAAATCGGTTGCTAATGACATAGAAAATTAATTCAAAGTGGTTGCTAATGACATAGAAAATTAATTCAAAGTGGTTGCTAAATCAGTCTCAAAGTTTAGCCACTAATCCAGTCTCAAAAATTGGTCACAAAATTCGGTCACTAAATCGATCACAAAATTCGGTCACTAAATCGGTCACTAAATCGATCACAAAGTTTAGTCACTAAATCGGTCACTAAATTTGGTCGCTGATTTGGTCACAACAGTTAGCGACTAGCAGTTTAGCTACTGATTTAAATTGGTCACTAAATCGGTCGCTATTGGATTTAGTGACCGATTTTCTCCATTTAGTGACCGAAAATTTGGTCTCTAAAAGCGCTTTTCTAGTAGTGTCCCTTCGATGTTTAGAGCGGTTGTTATGTCGTAGTCCCTTCGTAGTCCTATCGGCTTCTAGAGGGGTTGTTATGCCGTAGTTCCGTCGATTGTTGAGTGGTCCTAATACCACTATCCTTTTAGAGCGGTTTTTATGTCGTAGTCCCGTCGATTATTTTTGTGGTCATAATACCACTATGAACGGTTTTTTATGCCGTAGTCCTTTTGATATATGAGTGGTCATAGTACCATATTGCGAGTGACTTTAATCGTCATATTGAGAGTGGCTTTAACCGCCATATTGAGGGTGTAATTTCTAGAACGGTTTTCTACGGTGCAGTGGAACTATGATACAGTGAATCTGGACTATTTTATCTTGGGGACTTCGTGGTTGATAGTCTGTCTTGCACAATTTAGGCAGTGCTGCGAAACGTCTTAAAGAGAGCGACCTAGTTTGCGACTCAATCAAGTAATATCTTCGATAACATAAATTGTGATTTTAAACAGTTTTCCGAAACTCAAAACCAACAGATTCTCACCAAAGAATGTATATTTTCCACCGGTACTTTTCTTTTCTAACTTGTCTTCAGCATAGTCCGCATCACGAAAACCTACTTACGTGTAGCGAGCAACAATAGTTGACTTATCTCATGCATATCCTACAAGTCTCTTGTTCTAAAGTTCTTGTGTTATACTATTATAACTATAGTGCTCTACACTATAGTGCTCTACATTGTAGTAACTCCGATTTTCCATGAACTATATAATGAAGTATCTAGATATAGATTGTCACATTGTTAGGGAAAAATTATTGAATGGCCTAATTCAAGTCAAAACCAAGTGGCTGACATATTTACATAGCCATTGCAGCCTAATTCTTGCGAAATTTTAATATGCTTCAAAGATTAAACATGTTGATGATTAGTATGTCCTAAAAATATTACCAAATACCTAATTCTTGCGAAATTTTTGCTCCGGGATATGACAGTGACTTTCTAATTGGTTAGTTTAATTCATTTTTTGTCATTTCTTTTTTATTCAATAAACAATTAAATGAATTTTAATCATTGTTGATTTAGTTTACGATGCTTCATCGATAAATGCATCAAAATTTGGAGTTTGATTAACTTATGTTTAATGTTTTACTGGCTTGTTTTATAAGACCACATTTATCGTTAAATCATAAATGCATCAAAATTTGTCATTTATCGCAAACTTTCTTAAAAGGGTTTGCTTTTATTGCTAATTAGAGCAAACAAATTGATTTTCCCTTTTATTGCTAACAGATCTGAATAAAAAATACCAAAAACAAAAATATAGTTTTATTTTTTTAATTAATTAAATTTTTCTTTTTACATTTTAAAATAAGAAATAAAAATCTCCAACATTTTAAATATTTATTATTTTTACAAACATTTATTAAATTATCGGACAAAATTAGGTGTGACCATATACGATGATAATAAATAAATAAATAAATATTAATTAAAAATATTACATATTTGTTGTAACTAGTTGAAACCACTGACTTTGAGGGTCATCCAAACAATTAGGATTATCATCCACACAAATGCATTTTTTTGTGACAATCTTAGGTGAAGTAGGGGATTCCCTTTGCAAGCATAAATTTTGTCCTTGTCCATCCAATGTACCTAAATGAAGATTTGTTGCATAAAGTTTTCCAAAAACTTTGTTTGCTCTTGCAATCATTTGAGAGTTTCACTATTGATCCATCACTAAATGCTTCCATACATGTACCATTGCCAACCAACTTGATTTGTTGGCCTTCATGATTCCACTTACTTGGTCTCTCACAATCACCCAATTCAAGTTCATGGTTGATAAGGATCTCAAGAGCATGAAGATGATCCATATTTTTAATAAATTAGGATGAACTTTATTTATTTTTATTTGGTTTGTAATAATTTTTAGTTTGCTTTAATTTGGAATTCTAATAATTTTAATATAGACTTAGTTGATGTTATATGTAAGTGAAGATACTTTGCTTCCTTACATTTAGTTTATTTTTATAAATAAAAAATGATGTAAGCCCAATTTGGGCCTAGAGAATGGTGTCACTTATGACTCATTTAGGTTTAGAGATAATTTTACTATAACTATGAATTTGTAACCTCATTGAAAAAAGAAGAATTTTTTTGAATGAATTAAAATTTCTCTAATGAGAATTGTGAGTGAGTTAGGTCTCCTCTTTAAGTTCTTGGATTAGAACTTGCTTGAGTCTTATCAATGGCTTCCTTACCATTGTGGCGATTCTTCATTGGCTTATCAATCATCCTTGATTGTGGCGCCTTCTTCATCTTCTCAACCTAATCCATCTTTTGTTTCTTTATAATTTTTTAGTTTCCTTTACATCAAACCCTAATACACAATTTCTACCAATTTTCGTGTTCAACAATCTACGATCATATCTCGAGTTCTACAAACTTGTTTTCGGTGATTCAACATCCTAACTTGCGTTTCGGAACGTCATCTTTCATCTCGTTTTGGAATCATCAGATTCGGAATTTCGTAGCTCCGGTTATCGCCTTCTCCAGCAACACGCGATTTTGGATCCAATCTGTAAGTTTCCAACCTAGAACGATCCTTATAGTGATTCATGAGAATAGGATCATATCAATGGTTATTATTCACTTTCACACATTCCCCACTTAATGGATGGTACATTAAGTAGGTCTTGCTAGAATTTGAACTCGGTTCTACAATTATGAATTTGAAACTGATTAGTAAGACCTATAGTGATTACTTAGTTGAGACTGTCTTTTTTTATAGCGACGTCTTTTTATCTAGTTGAGATTAGAGATTAATTTTTCGTAAATATTCGTGATGCTAAAATTAGAGATTAATTTTTCTAACTAATTTTCATTAGTAATTAAACTGTTTTTAATACTAAAAAAATGTCATACCTAGAAGTTTCTTCTGAACAAGTTGAAACCTTTGTGGGAATTCTGGATACCTAAGTGATCTAAAATCAAACATCCAAAGACCATAAGTCTCACTGACAATAGTATCTTCATCTCTAACATAGTAACCACCTTGTGCAGTCCACAAATCCAAATCTACACCAACAAAATAAGACAACATACAAGAAAAGAATCTTTGATTCTTGTCATCCCTATTAGTCATGTCCATTCCAAATTCACTCATAACCAATGGACATGAGTTAGAACCACTCATTACAAACCCTGCCTTCTCATTCAATCCATTCATTACTTTTGCACATTTTTGGTTCACTGGTTGCTCAATCCAATCATTTGGTGAACCTTGTGACCATGCATAGGAATGTACCTCATACACTAATTTGTTTCCTATGCTTATGTTTAGAGGCTTTGTCTTTAAGAAGCTCAAATCGGTGTCATAGTTTAAGCCAGAAACAAATACAAGAACATTATTATTTGCTTTGTGAACAGTTGTAGCTCCTTGACTCATGTAGGTGTGCCAATCATTTTCATTTTGACTTGGACCTCTTAGTTCATTTCTCAATTGCCACAACCTATTCAAAACTCAAACATTTGTGAGAATGTAGGTTTATTTTCACACTAGAAGAAATGGATTTACCTAGTACTCTTGAAGCATTTATATGTAATTTAGGATATTTCAATTTTTTCTTTTATAAAAAAATTTTAGAGCGAACAGATTACATCTATATTCAAATCGCGAAAGTTTTCCGAGTTTAAAAAACATTTACAAATAGAATTATATATATCTCACTATGAAAGATTTAATGTAGACTTGAATCCGCAACATGTTAGATACAAGTCATGTCATAATCCACTAGATTGGTATCAATTGATTTAGTAATAAAATTTTGAGAAATTAAAAAGAGAAAAAATGGAAGATTTAATTTATGTTTTTAAGATGTGAATTTAGTGACTAAAATTTAGGGGTACATATATTACTAAATAGATAAATTTCTATTTATGAAGAAAACATGAGAAGGAGGATTTGTGATCATACATGAATAGTTCAAAATTAAATTAGTATTATATTATCCAATGTTAAAAGACTAATTTAAGAATTTATCATAAATTAAATATAACACATAAAGTTTTAGATGATTGATAAAACAAACCTGAGATTATCCTTTGACACGATTAGCAACATTAGAAAGTCCTTGAAGCCATTCTTCAATGTTAAAATATTGGTCACCAAAGAATCCATTTCCATCATTATTGTCACAACACCATTTAGGGTCACTAACATGATTATCAGCCAAAACCATCATACCTTGTTTTCCAAACTCATCAATCACAATATCAAATGCCTCTACAACGGTTATATTCTCCAAAGAAGGGTTATAAACCCTAAGCCCTAACCTAACACCATGGAGCTTCAATGAGTCCAAATTATCTCCAATTTTATATGTTGAGTAACGAGTGAACATATGTGTTGCCCATGTGTATCTAACACAATTAAACCCTAATCCTTTCATTTGAGCTATAAGATCTTTTAAGGGTATTATGTCAAGACCCTCCCCTATCATTGCATTGAGGTGGCTTGACCAATTGACACAATGTAGCTTCACCCTTTTCCCTAATTCATCCACTATCCATCTTGTTGCTTGAGAGAGGAAGAGAATTTGAGTGTGATGCAAAAATGGAAATTGTCAAAAGTAAAATCATGCACAATTGTTTTCCTCCCATCATAAAATTTTAAAATAAGGATGTGAGAATTGAGAAATATAAAATAGGCTTTTGGGTTTTGTTTTAATTAATTTTACTCATACTTCATCTTTTGTGCTTATAAGGAATTTTTTGCCAAGCTTGGTATAAACGATAAGATTCGTTTCTTCTTTTTTCTTTTCTAATTTTAGCATGAAAATGTTTTACAGCAACTAGCGTTAGTTTTATTTTCCATATATAAAATTGGGTTGTGACACTTCAAACAATAATTATTGTTGATAACGTATTTGTTTCTAATTATTCATGTATGAACAATTCTTGTATTTTCAAGGAGCGACAATTTAATGCCAACTCCACTAATTAAGAACACATTGCTATTAAAAGAAACATAGAGTCTCTAGAGTTGTCCATGTAATGCAAAAAATCATATTGTTATGTGATCTACTTTATACTTCATCATTTGACATTGTGTGTGTGAGTGTATATATACTAGTTTTGAGAGCCAGTATATAAATACTTGTTTAATTGTTAATAATGGGGAGTCAATAAGTTATTTGTTATGTCATGTAAGTTACGTGATCAAATTATGTCTACTTCGGTAAAATATTTTGATGAGGGACTAAATTGAAAAATTTAAACATGTTGATGATTAGTATGTCTCTGATAATATTTACCAAATATTTAATTTTTGCGAAGTTTTTACTCTAGGATATGATACTGACTACCTAATTAGTTAGTTTGATTCATTTTTTTGTCATTTCTTTTGTATTCAATAACCAAGGAAATGAATTTTAATCATTGTTGATTTACTATATGTTGCTTTTGTTAGAATTCAAATGTGAGCGGTTAGGTCTCACATTGACTAAAAATGGAGGAAATGTTGGATAGATAAGAGAGGAGACAGATATATCTAATGTCTAACGGTTTTGAGTCGAGATGTGGTGTCAAAATATCTTATGGATCCTGGAGCATTTGGTCCGTTGTTGCTCTCCTACTCCCTCGAACTCTCCAACAACTGGTATTAGAGCATTGGTTCGGCTTGGTGGGGGAGTAGGAGTAGAATCCTAGTGTGGATCAACTCTAGTGATGTGAGTGACTCACATTTGAGGGGGAGACTATTGGAATTCTAATGTGAATGGTTAGTCCCACATCGACTAGGAATGGAAGAAATGTTGGATATATAAGAGAGATGACTTATATACCTAATGTCATGTTGGATATATAAGAGAAGCGGTATTAGTGTCTTAAGATTTTGGGTTGAGATGGAGTATCAAAGTCATAGCTTTATCATTGTATGCATCAAAATTTGGAATTCGACTAACTTATGTTTAACTAGGTTCTTTTACAAGACCACATTTATATTGTCCATCTTTTTATATAGGCAAAATGTTAATAAGTTAGTAGCTAGATTAGTTTTTCCATGTTTGAACTTGGAACTTTTTTCTTATAACTCATTGAGCGTCCGTTAACTCATCAACCGAACTACCTACACGGGACTATTGTCTGTGTTATTTATGGTTAAAGAACATTATTTTGAATTTACCTATTTTTGCATGGTATGTTTTCAAAATTTAATGTGACAAATTGTGACATGGCTTATGGACTCGAAAAGGGGGTTGAATTGAGTCCTCATTTTTCAGAGTTTAATCGATCACACAGCAGAAGAAAAAAAAAACAAAAAAAAAAATTCCGATAGGTGTGCGTACAAATTAGTATAGAAAATTCAGTTTTAAAATAATTTACAATATTGCAACTGAGCAATTTCTATTAAAATAGACAATTTAACACAAGAAAGAAGATTTGATTGAATATTTTGAAAACACTTTTTATTAAATCAAACTGTGAAGGGTGCTAGAACCACTTAATAATGCACAATAATAGAAACAAAAAGAAAAACATAAATTTCAAATATGAACCACATAACAATTGTTGCAATTGTTTCAAAACAGATTTTTGCTCAACAATTCCAAACATGAAATTGATTCAAAATATATTTTTCAATGTTCAAAATCTTTCTATCATACAAAACACAAAACATAATTTTTACGCCTCCGAACTCCAATATCTTAAAATCGATAAAGTGAAGAGAAAAACACAAGAAATGGGGGGTTGAATTATATTTTTAACGTTTTTAAACATTTTTATAAAAACAGATGATAATATAAAAACGTGATAAAACAAAAGTAAATATAGAGATAAAGAGAGGAAACACGAGTCAATTTATCTTGGTTCACTACTAATACAGTAGCTGCGTCCAGTCCCTTCAGTCTGAAGGATTTAACACACTAATCACCAAAAAATATCACACGTCCATTGAACATCTACTAGTCAATCTAATTGTGTTCAAGTCTTCTCAACCTTCTAGCTTAGTACAGTCAAGTTGTTGAAGATAGTAGCCACTACTAGGGCTACATTACAAAAAGTGTGTAAGATTGTTTTCTAAATAACTCTCACTAGAGAATATTTACAAGGTATGCTCTCATAATGTATTGGAAGTTTTTAGCACTCAAAAATAATACAAAGTTTTCACAATTTGTCGTATATATTTGCAGTAGTTTCTCGTATGTTTTCTGTTTTGAACTGAATATCACACGTCCTTTATAAAAAACATCAAAGCAATTAGGATTTTTGACCGCAATATTTTAAAATCAGCTCGGTGATCAACTCGGTATAGGTATGAGTTAGTGGGTCACTGATCGAACCACATGAATGAAATGAATTAAACCAAATGATGTGATCATGTGGCTGAGTCTCTATAAAAAAATATTTGTATTGAACTAAAATGATTGACGTGACTCAATCTCTAAATGAAATTTAAAATTATTTAACACTTATAAAATAGCAAAAAGCATTTTTAAGTTTTAGACAAAACAAATATATGGGGAGCACTTTTTAATTCAATTCATTCAATTAAATACATAAATAAAATGATGGGTTGTAAAACACTAAAATAGATTTGAAATGTATTTATTATATATATCATTAGAGGTGTTATTATAGCATCATTAGCTCATGGCCTAGTGGTACTGGCAATTGTATGTCAAAAAAATTATAGTTGTATTATAATTATTTTAATTTTTATGTTATCCATATTAATAAAATATTAATTATTTTTTTAATAAAAATTTGTCTCGTATATTTTTATAATAAAAAAATAAAAATTGTGGTATGTTTTATTATAAAAATTATACGACAGATTTTGTTACAAAAAATTAGCATTTTATTAATATATTTAATATAAAAATAGAACAATTATAATACAGTAATTATAATTATTTTACACTCCAGCTTTTCATCTCTTCTTTTCTTTTGAAAATGGAAGTAAAATAAATTGTTGAAACGTATAATTCATACACATGATAGGTGTTTGTCTCTAATCAATTAGTTAAACTTTTTTTTATGTCTTCTAAATTAAAATTAAAATAATTAAAATATACTAATTACAAATTTTTTTATTATGAAGGGACTAAAATAAAATTTCTTGCATTTCACAGGAACTAAAACACAATACTTTATTTTGTAGGGACTAAAATTAAATTTCTTGAATTTTGCAGGGATTAGGTTTAAAGTCATTAATTATTCAACCGTTAAAAAACTAACGGTGTTAAACATTAGGGACTAAAATGAAAATGTTTGCATTTTGCAAGAACTTAAACTAAAAAATTTATTTTACAAAGACTAAAATTAATTTTTTGTACAATTTGCAGTGATTGATTACATATTTAAGTCAAAAAATATTATAGTCATAAAAATTGATTCCCTGAATAACTATTACTTGGTTTACTTTGTTTAATAACCTTTTGTAAATATTAAATTTCATCAAATTAATAGTGAATAGATCAAATATGTAATTTTTTTTATAAAGTTTTAATAATATTTGATACTTTATTAAAGAAGTTCACTACAATGTAGGATATACTTTTTAAAATACAAGTAAAATATTGATTATAAAATCTTATAGCAATACATATCCAATATTTATAATCTTTGGTTTGTATAGTTGTTAAGGGAATATAAATATATTAAACGATTGGTTAGATGAAATTTAATCTCTACAAAAAATTAGTAAGTACAATAATTCAACCACTACAAGAAAAAAAAATGTTTTGCGGCGGTTAAAAAGGTTGTTTGCGGCGGTTATAACCGCCTCAAAAACATGATTGCGACGGTTCTACAACCGTCGCAGATTCGTGCGTCGCGAGGCCAATTTGCGACGGTTACAAAAACCGTCGTTGCAACAGTCGCAAACTGTTTTTGCGACGGTTTCGAACCACCTCAAAAAACAGTTTGCGACGGTTAGAACCGTCGCTAAACACACTCAAATTATTTGTTTCTAAAAAACTGCGACAGTTATCAACCGTCGCTATATTTATTTGGAGGCATTTTTGAACCGTCGCAAATCTAATAATTTAAAATAAAAAAAAATATGATACAATTTTTTTCCTATTTTTTATAAATTAAAATAAAAAATATTCATAAATATCATCCACATAATTTAACTATTGTACCTAAATCCAATTTATATAATTTTTTTTCAAAAGAGATAACATCAATTCATACATTGAAGTTAACTAAAACAATAAAAAAATAAGTAGTTTAAATATTCAAAACATTAGTGGAGTGCCTAAACATTACAAAACAACTCCATCAAACAAAGAAGTTCATCCAAATATCTAATTAGTCCCTAATGATGTTGTTCCACGATCATCAAGTTGGTGGCTAGACTCAGATGAATGTCTACCATCTATTGGTGATTCTATGTATGTTGCCTGAAAAAAAAAAGTATTTAATAACCTCAATGAAGATTGATAAATATTGTCAAATACTAATTAACAAAATCATTACACAATTGATATTTTTAACTAAGGACAAACAGTTGTCACAAGATTTTTTAAATAGGTTTGCTATGAAAATATTTTACCTGCTTTTCTCTAGAATTTTGCATTTGCAACAAGAAAGCAATTTGCTCTTTCAACATATCAACTTCAGAATCCCTTTTCTTAAGCCTATCGATTTCAGCTTGCATTTTCTCCATCTTCTCATTAGCTTCTGAGGAAGACATTGATCTTACAGAGTGAGAAGTAGATGTAGTAATTTGAGACGGTGTTATTCCAAGTCCCATACAACGAACATATCTAGGATGTTCTTTTCCAAACACATTAACAAATGCTTCATTTGGAGAAGGAGTCTTCCCAATTTCAGCTTGCAATTGTTCCTGCGCAAACAGATGAAGCAAACTAAATTCCTCTCTGAAACAGAAATATCTAACTTTGCAACTCACTATTACCAACCAAATAAGTAATTTTAAAGGTTTGCAACTCTCTCTTACCAAAACTAACAGTTGCATTTTGATTTATAAAGTGGTTAATAAGAAATAGTTACAATCACATAACATTTCTATTATTTACACTTACATATTTTTCCTTGGCCTCGTCATTGACAAATGACCCATCAGACTTTTTATGACAAATTGAATATATTTCACCCCTACTGTATTTTCGACCATCTCTCAATTCCTACAAGTAAACACATGTAATTAGTACCTGTTCAATTAAGTATGCAATCAATAGTAGATTGAGTGAATTCTACCAACTCATCCATCTTCCTTGCAAGCGTCTTAGAGCCTAATGTATGAAGGATCGTTAGCTTTTCTCTATTTGCAGCATTTTTATCAGCCTTCTCCTGCAATGATAACAAATGACATCAGAAACTAAACAGTAGAAAACAAATGACAACGCAAAAAAAGAATGGTTACCATTGTATCTGTCTTACGCCTGTATTGGACAAAAATAGTCCAATGGTCTTGATTAATAGAACGAGGATAATTTTGTAGATTTTCCTCCAAAGAAAGATCCCACTTATAAAATTTCTTAAACAACCTACATCGTGCATCTCGCCATTTCTTTCCAAGGCTCGTAAGGATATATTTTTTGTTGTCTTCATCATCAACAACAAATTTTGACTGGAATAATCATACTGTCGCGCAATCATTCCTTTAAATCTGTAATGCTGCCTTACTGTCGTAAATTTTATGATTTAGAAGAAAATTCGCTCGTGGAAAGGTAAAACTCTCTCTAAGGTTAGGCATGAAATATTGATCAAATTTTTGGCTTGCGCTATTCATTTGTACCAAATCGTAATATCCTTAACACTAAGCAGCAAGAACAAATTATCACTTACCTCTTTAATCAGTAAAAGCTCTTCTTTAGTATATCGCACACGCTCACGGCCCTCAAACTGTGAATCTCCGACCTATAATGCCAAAAGTAGAAGATGTAACCAAACCCCACAATCAGAATCTTTAAAGCAAGTAACCATCAACTGTGAAATTGATAGATTAAGAGATTACCTTTGCAAGAGCTGATTTTGATTCCAAGATGATAAATCACCTTCAACGTTTTTCTTCAAAGATCGATTTCGTTTCCTTCATCGTTGACAGAGGTTGAAAGATTTGGGGATTTTTAGAAATTTTAGGGTTGACGCGGGACTGAGAAATGAAACGCGGGACTGAGAAGTTTTAGGGTTGAGAGGAACACACGCGGGACTGGAAAGTGAAACTGAAAGTGAAACGTGGTTTATGGTTCAAATGTCGGCGGCGGTTCACAAAAACCGCCCTAGCAATCGTCGCAAAGTCGTGAGAATGTGGAAAACGTGACAAGTGTGTTATAAACGACGGCGGCGGTTGACAGAAACCGCCGCAGGAACCGTCGCAATGTCTTTTTTAGGGCGGTTATTTCAGAACCGTCGCAGGCCAAGTGTCGCGAATCTGAAAAAAATTTGTAGTGAACACAGGTGGTTGCAATTAAACAATATAGTTTCCTTCAATTTTTTCCTTTTAACTATGTATAAAACCTTCAATTTTTGCCTCACCCCCGCAATCAACGTGAAAATATAATTTTATCCTTTTAACTATGTATAAAACCTTCAATTTTTTTACCACTCATTTTTTTGAAATTTTAAAGAATTCATCATAACTTTCGAAAATTTCCTATTACAACTCATTTTTCCTATTTCGAAAGTTTCCTATTATAACTCATTTTTTCTATTTCGAAACTTTCGAATTGTTCGAAACTTTCGAAATTCCAAAATTTTCGAAAGTTCTAGAAAATTGCATTTTGAAACTTTCAAAAGTTTCGAAAATTCTAGATATTTACATTTCGAAAATTTTGGAAAATTACTATTTCGAAACTTTTGAAAATCTGAAAATTTTATGTTTCAAAACTTTGAAATTTTTTAGATTGCACTTACTTTTTATTTCGAATGTTTGGAGAGTTTCGAAGGTTAATATATTTTTCTGAACTTTCAAAATTGGAAGTGAAAAAATGAGAAGATAAAAAAAATTGAAGGTTTTATAAATGATTAAAAGGATAATATTGTATTTTTACGTTGCATATGGTCCATGTATCATTGCTGTTATTTCAGTGATTTTTTTCAAAGTTGATATATGATTGACCATGGATGTTCAACAAGACTTCTTACAACATGCATGAAAAGTGTTAAAGAACCTTGTGGTACATGTGAATAAAAGTTTGAATAATTGATAATTCTGCTATATATGCATCTTTTAACTTGTGTTATTTTGAATTCCTACATGTATATGCATGCCATATAAATTGTTTGTTCCCGTTACAAAAGTGTACACTAAAAATCCAACATAATAGACATATGTGATGCATTGTTAGACATCTAATATACTCAAATTTATTATACCTCAATTCATCTAACTACTATTAATAAGGATATTTTTGTAAAATTTATTTTATCATTGAAATCAACACAACTAATATTTTCTTAAAAATTTTGAACAATTCAAATGAGACCATTTATAATTTGACGGATGAAGTATTATCAAAATATTTTTTATTTTCAATTCACTTTTTATCTCAAATATTTATACTAGAATTAGTGAAAACAACAAGAATATAATTCTTAGTAAAAAAAATAAAACAAGAATATAATTCACTTTTTGTCTCAAATGTTTATATAAGAAATAGTGAAAACAACAAGAATATTGTTTACTTGGAGAACAAGAAAAAAAAATGGCATTTATAATTATTCACATTCCTGGTGGGGAGGAAAACCTTCCCTATGACCAAGTATATGAGTGGTGATTTCATAAAAGATTCAAATTACCTATGTTTATAGAGATACCTTGTGAATCCATTAAAAACCAAAGATATTGTTAATCATTCGATCAAAGATCTACAGTCTATTATTCACACTCTGTATTTAAATTATAAAATACAAATTAAAGTTTGCATTATTATAAAATACAAATTAAAGTTTACATTATTTTAAACCGTCCAATGAACATCAGACGACCACCAATGTCCTTAAATGCATTGAATTCAGGAAACCTCAGACTGCAGTTAATCCATTTTCTGAAATCTTCATGTTCCAAACAGAAAGAAAAAAAAAAGACTTCTAGCATAAAACTCAAATAGCAAAACACTGCAATTTTTCTCCTTTCTAGAATATAAATGAAGATCAAGGGTATTCAAGCATGAAGCCTCCATTTTATAATATAGATGAAGTTACTATACAAGAGTAGCAACATTACCATATAAAAAATAAGTAAAATAAAGCACATTCAAAATATTCAACACAGTTAAGTCTACAAACATTTTGCATCAAGCACATGTATAAGAACAATTTCAAAATACACATAAGGTACAACAAATGGTAAACTTGTAGAGAGTTCATCTCAGTAACATTTTCTGTGAAAATTGTACAAGAATTTTTGCTTGTAGTAACGAAGAGGCATGTGACCAATAATGTGTGTATGAGGAAATCTTTGAAAGCCACACAGATTACGTGAAAACGAAGCGTCTCTAACCACCTAAGAAAGATGACGACATTTGCTATTCAATCTCAATGCTATAAAATAACACAACCGCATTTGGGTTGCTTTGCTTCCTTTGCAGTTTTCTTCTCTGTATAAGGAGAAAGATAAACATGTCAATAAGCATCGGATAAAATACTAAAACTAAGGTCGTGTTTGGATAAACAGTTAATTAAGCCCTTTTACCATACATGTTTATCATATAAGTGCTTATGGATAAGTTATTTCTATAACAAATTATAAAATAAAGTCAAATTATTTTCATATGAACTATAAGTCGTTTTCACAAGTTATGCTGGAGAGCTTGTGAAAATAAGCTGAAAATAGTTTATGGACATATCATGAGCTATTTTCATTAGCTCTCTCAAAAATTTCACAAATACTTATGCCAATAGATAAATTCAAATAAGTTAATTCAGACAGACCGTAATTGAAATAATATTTGGACAAACAGAGCACCAGTTAATTTACATTTATAAGCAATTAGTATCTCAGATTTGACATGTCTAACTGAAAAGCATTTGGCAATTGCAAAGCACTATTAATTTATAACTGATAATTGAAAAATCAAGTGTTCTCCAATAGAGTCCATTTAGTAATTAAGAATAAAATTAGCTTAAGTCGGGATCGAAACTTCAAAAAATAACGACCATACTCTAGATTCAAAAAAGAACTGCATATTTTATGTGTTGTGAAGCAGGTAGTTTCTATTTTTCCTATCAACCAAGATAATCTGAAAATTGAATTAGAACAGAGTTTAATAACTATACACTGACAATTTAAAAAAGTTTTTCACATACATCCAATCATATATTCTATTATTTGGTCATAGTATAAATGAATATTTGATAGGATATCTGCGTAAAACTTATTTCACTATTAGTGTCTATAGTTATTAAATTCATGAAATTCTGATAGTTATAATGATAGAAGGGAAAATAACTATTTCTACTAGTAAGGAGAGAGATAGTAAGAAAAAAGAAACTGTTTGGGAATCATATCACATTCAACATTTGAAAAAGAATAGTTTATTATTATGCTGTATAAACAAAAAATATTAGAACAAGCTTTTGGCATTCATGGAAATAAATATTAAACCTTTCTCTGTAGTAGGTGGTTGCACAACCACATGCATTGTTGTAACTGTGCCAGGGGCATCACATAAAGGACTCTGGCATTCTCCAACTGTTCTGTTGTTCTCCAATATTTTTCCTGCACTAATTAGCTTCAAATCTTTTATAGTCTTTGGGCCATTCTCCTTATCTTCAAAACAGAACACAAACTTACAGTTATATATCTTATTTATATCAATAAAAGGTAAAAACTTTGTAGATATGCTCCTTATATATCAAACCAATAAGAAAAAACCAACATTACGTTGGTCCAAGTAGAACTGGATTCAGATCTCTTAAGCAACATCCCGGGTTTGAACCATGTGGATAAAAAAAATGTGTTTAGGAGGGGAGACCTCACTAAAGGTGGCCAGCCAAGCTCCCCGACAGAGAATTGAGCAAACAAAGCATTTGCACATAGATGCATTCAACATATCTTGGACAAGCATATGCAGGAAAACATATCTTTGACACATTAAAATTCAAAATATCACAATAAACACTTCCATTCAACCAAGTACGTTCCATATTCTAAAACACAGACTCCGTGATGACACATATGCTACATTCAAACACTTTCGTTTTCTCAAATTATTTTTGGTGACTACTTTTCAGGTCATATTCAATGTCTGTGTGTGTCAGTGCTTCATAGACACTTGGTAACTTCAGGGACTCCTTGATCCCTATATTGAATCCCTTTACGGCCGCTTTGTATCAAACTTAACCTATCTCTCCCTCTCCATAGCAGGTCCTAGACTTCCTTTATCACCAAAAAGAGAAAGAAAAACATCCATATAACTTATCATGCATCTGCTATCACCATGTTTTCAAATCCATCCAACCAAACCATCAGCCTCTCTTAATGCATGAACACAATGTTCCTTACAACAAACAGGAATCATACCAAAGCATCATCTCAATTCTCACACATATAATTTGGCTATTAAGTTGAAAAACCCAAAAGATAAAACATAAAGAAGAAGACAGTAATAAAACAACTAACCTTTTGGCCACTGAGCAAGAATACTTTCTTTCAAGGTTGCAATACTAGTGGCAGCAGGAAAACTCTTGGGGCCAATATCAGAACCATCCGTCAACCTAAACTTGATCTCAAACTGCTCTTGGTTCCCAGTCATGCTCAGAGATCCAAGAAACTTGTCGTGAAGTTAAACCGAAATTTAATAGCTTCAATTATATATCTCAAAGACTATGAACAAGTTTCTCTGTGAATCACTTCAATTCAATTTAATTAATGAATAAGAGGCTATCATCACTCTCAAGTATTCTGCAAAAATAAGACACAAATACAAAAAGATTATGAGTAAGAGTTTTCTAATACACTCATCAATTTACCCATATACCCATAGACATACATAATCTCATAAAGTTTTGGAGAGATTTGAAATGTTTTATAAAATATCATTTCATGTGAGAATCAAATAATTGAAATCAAACAAATACTTAAGAGAAAACATCATAACATGTACCCAAAAAACAAAAACAAAAAACATCATAACATAATTCAACTAACTATGCATCAAATAAACAAGGAAAATCAAACATACACGCCTAAAGCAGATCTAATTTCAAAAGGGTATGCATCAAATAAATAAAAATCTAAAATTTTCAACTAGGTCAACAACAAAAAAACAAGAATTAAAAATTAAAAAAAAAAAAAAAAAAAAA
>JBBPBP010000003.1:44081686-44094932 GCA_037974735.1 Cicer chorassanicum | reverse complement strand
TAATTATAATAATATTTAAATTATATAATATATATATATATATATATATAATTGTTTTGGTTTAAATATGTATTTATTCCTTACAATTATAACTTTCTTCTGTTTTGATCCTTGTAAGTTTTTTGTTTGATTAACATCCTTGCAAATATAGTTTCATTTTAAACTAGTTATTTCATCTGATTTCTGTTATTGTAACACATTTAAAACATAAAATAAAATTATAATATTTTTTCACCTAAAATTAACCCCAAATGTTTTAGTCTTCTTTCCTAAAAAAAAACCTAAATTGCACTTCTTCTTCATCGTTTCAGTCTTTTTCCGTCGTAGAATTCCTTATGTTGTGTCGCAATTCATAAAATAAAATAAAAATCTAGAAAAACAAAATGAATTTGATTAAAGGTTCAACCATGTCACCATGGCGAATTCATTCACCATCCTTTACCATTACTAAGTCTAGAACTTAAACTTTCTTCTTTGCCCTTCTTCCCTCTACAACCAAATTATACTCCCACTTTTAGACTTTTCCATATACTGCCATAAAATTCCTTAATCTCCACGCCAAAAAGAAAAACTCTGATTCAGAGTCAATTCTAGAACCCACCATTGTCCAACAATTACCACCAGACGAATAAAAAGATTATGATAACAATTAATTTGAATAAGGTGATGAATCTCAAATGGATGAAGATGTTGGTGACGGTGATGAGAATTATGATGAGGAAAATGACTGAAACGATAAAGTAGTAAGTGCAATTTATGTATTTTTAGGGAAGAATACTGAAACGTTTGAGATTAGTTTTAGGTTAAAAAATTTTATAATTTAATTATATTTAGTTTTTTTATTAAAAAATGATTATATTTTAACAGTGTTACAGTTTTTGTGATAGAAATTAGATAAAATAACTATTTTAAAATAAAATTATATTTATAGAGATGTTAATCAAATAAAAAAAAATTACGAGGATCAAAATAAAAAAAAATGTTATAATTAAAAGAACAAAAATACACGTTTAAACTAATTGTTTTTTCTATCCCATCGCACGAACTCAATATACCGGTAGTCTGTCAATAAGATAACTATGGAATTAAATACAAATCACATCCCAATTAGTATTAATAGAAAATGGGCCAGCCTATGTGAATTCCACAACCAAAATAATTGTAACACATTATTTGTGTACCAAAAAATTCAACGAATTATTTTGCAAGTAATAGCATAGTAGCATGATCATGTTTGGAATTATGGATCAAATTTTATGTGAATGAATACAAAGAATTAGTACATTGTGAGGAAGAAACAACATGCGATACTATTATAATGAAGTGTCCAACTCGAAATTTGACAACAACCACAAGTCATGACAAAACTATTAGGGAAATAGTCCCTATCTTATTTATAGCTCACAATTTTAATTCACAACAACCACAAGTGGGACCTCAAGTAATATAGTTACAAATGCATAACATCATATAGATTCCTCATATCATTTAATAGACTCTACTTGTGGTCCTTCTTTTATATGCTACTAATTTATTATCCATGAGGATCTTTTTCTAATTTTTTATTATGGATACTTAATTATGTCGACCTAAAAAACCTTTCATATTGTTTTTGGAAGACTCGACTATTAAGTGTTGGGGCACACCAAAATTTGCGAAGACAAATTGTTGAGTAATTGACAACACTTGAACAAAGGAATTTGAAAAAGAAAAAAAGTTCTATGAATTTTTTTTTTTACTAAATTATATATGTGGTCCCTTAATTTAATTTCAGTTAATGTAGTCCTTATTTTTTTTTTGTTTCTTTCGATTTTGTCATTTATTTTAATTTTAAGTGACAATTTGATCTTTTATGTTTTAAAATGTCAATAATGTTATCCTTTTTTTGTAAAAATTCATAAAAAATTTCAAACAAAACCCATAAAATTAATTATCATCCTTAATATAATGCAAATTTCATCAAATTCATAACTTAAATCTTTAAATAAACTCATATATTCATCTCTAACAACATCAAATAAAGAATAAAGGACCAAATCGAGAAAAATAAATGACTAAAACGTTAACTGAAATTAAGTTAAGGGACCACAGATGCAATTTAGCCTATTTTCTTAAAGAGAAATGATATTTAATAATAAAATATAACATCTGACATCATATATGTATATTGTATATATAATAATGTAATATTTTGGTATTTATATTTTTCGTGAATTTTGTTGAATCTGTTATCTTTTATTTTCAATTGGAAAGGTAAAGTTATTTTAAGCAAAAATTGAATAAAATATAAGAAATGGTGAGGTTTAAAATGGAGAAAAAAATATGCGACAAAAAGTAAATAAAAAGAGAAAGGTAGAGAAATAAAAAATAGATGATTTTTATCCGTTTTGTGCACACACAACTGACTTATAGAATATACGGTGTTTTCTTTATGTACCTAAATTTCATTTCTAATATTTAAATGGTGGGTCCATACATGGTGTTGTAATAATCTTCAGAAGTAAGATCCTCAATGCACTTTGAAGGGATAACAATGAGGAGAAAAATGGGTTGCTGAGAGCTAAGAAGAATGCTCAAGATCGGAATAGTTTTAACTGGAAATGATGTCATTACCATCTATAGCATAGTAGTTATGTAAGATTCTTTACTATCATATTTTATAATCATTAGAACTACATATATGTTGATCAATGTTACTTAAATTTGTATTTAATTTCTAGTTTAAGTAACAAATACTCTGGTATTATTAAGTTGAACATTTTATTTTGGGTTCGAATTCGGGACCTCATAGTTGTATACGAGTTTATGGTGATATGGACACAATTGCATATAAGTTAATGGTGATATTGGTATTTACAAATATCTCTTCTATCGACAACTTTTTTTTTGTTAATACGGCTTGATTGTAATTTCAATCCTCATATTTTTATCAATTAACGAAATATGCCCCTTATGTTAAGCTATGACAGTTTTGGTCATTTATTTTGATTTTTTAACTAAAAAATGATATGCTTTAAATAACGTGACATATGATACAATTGTGTAAAATGATTAACATCCATGAAATCATAATAAAACTCTCTAAAAACTTAATTTTCAACTTCAGAAAATTTTCATTTTTTTTGTAATTTAATTAATGAAATATGAATAATTAATGTATTTAAATAGTTTTATATCATAAAATCGTATGTCATATCATTTAAAATATGTTAAATCATCATTTTTAGTTCAAAAATATGAGAGAGAGAGACTAAATTCGTCGACTTTTAATATAGGGGATCAATTTCGTGAATTGGTGAAAATAGGTGACAAAAACTGCAATTAAATCTCATTTATATATTAAAATATTATTATACCTTAAAATAAATGTTTAAAATTTATTAGTTTATTTAAACATTTTAAAATAATTTAAATTATTTATATAAAAAATTTAAAATTTTGTTAGTTTTATTTTAATTATTTTTTATATTTAAATTTATTACATTTTAAATATTTTTTTATATTTTATATTTTGATTATATATTAAAATATTAAAATAAATTTATTTATTTTATTTATAAATTAAAATATTTTAAATTTAATTATACCTAACAATAATTTAAAATTTTATTTTATTTATATAAAATATTTAAGATTTTATTTTCAATGTTTTAATATATAATAAATAGATAGTAAAATAAATTACAATAATAATGACATATAAATTATTTTATTCAATTAACAAATGTCACCTAATTGTCACCTTATTAATGACAGTGACATATAATAAAAGATTGGTGGGGACAAAAAAAAATTCAAGGATTCATTAATAGAGAAAAATAATTTTAAAAATAGAGAACTAAAAGTTAATGACAAAATAAAAAAGCTAAAAATACATTTAAACTATATAATTAATAAAATAATTTTAATAAAATCGAATTCTAAACTTCAGATCGTGCAGAACAGAAGGCAAGACGAATGAGGCTTTCGCCTCAGACCCCAATTTATTTATTTCATACAATCTTCTTTTAAATCTCAATAATAGATGTTATAATAAGTATTTTATTGTAGTATTTTTGTGAAGGTGCGGTCTTGATTGAATATAGAAAATCAAACTATATTTGATCCCATATGTCATCTCCATTTTTATATTTGACAAAATCTTACATTATATTTTCACAAAAGAAAATTATTTATTTTATAAACCTGCAATGTTGGAATATTACACTACGTGATTCTTTGGCCTTGCATCAAAAGCCAAAAAATATTAGATACATGTTACAATTTTTGTTATAAAGATGCATATTTTAAATATTATATATCTATAATATAAAACAATATTTTTAAAAAAATTTAAACAATGTATATCTATAAATTATTTTCTTAAATTTGAATATTTTATTTTTAAAAAACTTTATATTTCATTACATTAACTTTAATACACATAGATTCAATTTGTTTTCTTCGCTCACAAAAAAATATTTATTTTTGTTATTTTCTTTGACAAAAATTGATATTCAATTTATTTGAAAATATATTTAAATAAAAAATAAAATAATTCGTGCTTGGCACTGATCCGCATACTAATGCTATATAAAATATATCTGGTTCATGTGGAAGAATATACGAGAAAAACACTAAAAGAGATTTTTATGTCTTTAATTAGAACTTACGGCAATTCTTTCCCTATCATTAAATAGTATAATAATCATCCGAATCATTATTTTATTATTTGGCTGGATTCATTTTATTTTTTAAAGAAAGGCGTAATAATATAATGGATTTAGTTAGGTTGACAATAACAAACAAGTTGAATCAAATTTATTTTGCAACATAATTTTGTATAAATTATTAATATAATTAATATTAAATATGACAAAATATACTCATTGAATGTCAATTTACAATTATTTTAATAATATTAAACTCTATTATAATATTACTATTAAAATGCATTTTTAATTTATATTTAAATTTTAATCATTTTTCTATCCGTGCAAGACACACTCAACTACACTAATTTATGATTATACAAGTTTCCCGATTATAAAATTGTGACCTTTTTAATATTCATTTGATATCCCTTAATTCAACTATCGAAATAATCTAAAGATGATTCTCACAATTTTCTAACCCAACTTATATTTATCATTAAGAATTTGAACGGTCAATCACCTTAAATGCCATGTTTGTGCAACCGTGTGAAAGGCATAAAGGCTATTTATCATTCCCTGTTCACTCATAATAAAATAATAACTCTAAAAATAATGTTATTTATCATTACAATGTTGAGTATATATGCTCAAAAATATTATTATAGTTGTGTAAAAGAATTAGAGTTAAATATATTTTTAGTCTCCTTATTATGTTTAAAATTAACTTTTAGTCTTTTTATTTTTAAAATTTAATTTTTTTGTCTTGTTTTACAAATTATGGAATTTTATTAGTTTCCTTCTATTTTTTATGATACACGCTTGTTAATGATGTCATAACGATATGACCCCACTAAATTGAATAAAATTAAATCTATGCAATTAACTAAAATAGAATAAAAATTAATTTTGAGTTAAATAAGAGAAACCAAACTGCACCAAAAAATTATTATAATAGTTAAAAGCCAACTTTCCAACCAGTAAAATTATTTTTTTAAAAACAACAAAATAAGTGATAACTTGTGGAGAAAAAACACCATGCAGTTAGTTTGGTGTATGTATATCCTTTGAAACGTGATTGAAAATTTTAATAAGTTTTTTTTTTTTTCATATAAAATCCATCCATAAATTGTTCATCTCAATTTTAAGGATGTAATAATCTGATCAAAGTTAACTTTTAAGGAAACAATATTTCAACAAAAATATGAAAGCAAAATGAAGAGAATGAAAAAATAATTTTCTGCACATTTCCAATGTCTTGTAGTCTTACATAATGAATAACAATATATATTTATCCTACAAACAGTTCCCCAATTCAATGGACCTGTAACAAAGCAATCTCATGAACTACTCCTAGAATTCACCATCATATATGAATCATAATAACAAATCAAAGTAGGTGAAGGGTAAAAATTGGTAATAACAAAAATTAAACTAAAAAAATGATTCTCTAGAGAGAGGGGAACCTCACAAATTAACTGTCCTAGTAGTAATGTTCTCAACACCAACAAGATTGATGAAACAGGCCCATGTGGTTTTTTTTTTTTATCTCTACCATTCAGTTTATTCTCCAATATATTCAACTATGGAATCCTTGTTATATTTGTTCCATAGATGAATCAATAATAGTATCCTTTTTCACCAACCAAAAATAGAGGATGTGTTTTCATGTCACAACTCAAGGATTCAAAATGATTCTCATAGCCATGTAGAGACTGTAATGTAACTCTGTCTGCAAAAATGTAGGGAATGGTAGCAAATCCACCAACAAAGTTTTTTAATCGCTTTGCCCTCGCAACCATTTTTTTTTCTATAGTCTTGAAGAAAATCTCAAGACACAAAAAATTTAGATGAAAATTCGGTCCCTTTCATATTCACTGTTGTACAAATCAAACCATAGAGCTCGTCGTTGGCGGACTATGATTCCAGGATATGACAGTTCCTCACAAAATCATTTGAATAATTGACATATTTGGTCCAAAATGGCCGAAGGTGTTCAAAGCCAATTGGCAGCCAGGGTTTCGACTGGCCGTTGTAGTGAACAACAGCAGCCTTTTTCACGCTCTCGATATTGGTATTGTTTTGGTAACCCAAGCCAAGCATGTGCCAAGAGGGATCAATTGGATGAACATGACCTCTAAATGCGATCAACGCCGGAGGTAAGGTTCCTAGCTTCCACATTGTCAGGTTTGACCTCAGATTCTGCCATAGTGAAGTTGTCAATCATTTACTCTTCAATAAAAGAAAATTTGAAGAACAAATGCACAAAACTTTCCAACCAACCTCCATCCCCCTATCTGAGTTTCAGAAAAGGGGGAGGAAAGGGTTTCCGACTAACAAAAGCACAGAAAGGAAGCAAAAGGTAACTTGTGTTCTCACCTATGTAGCACTTACTTTTCAGATTGAACCTGTGTCTAGTGTCTACAATGTTTTCGATGGCTGAGGGCAGAAGGCCAAAAATCCACCATTGCGGCGTATGGCACCACCATGGCGGGCCGTCCTTCACAAATTGTTTGTGGCAGTTGTCCAAAAATCCGCTACGCCATGGCAGCGCCAAGGCCACCATTTAACAACATTGGGTGTCCCACAAGTGTCAGTGTGTGACATCAACACGACACTGACAAATGTAGTTACATTCAATTACTTCCACTTTTTCAAATTATTATTGGTGTCTATGTATCGATATCAATGTCATGTGCGGTGTCTGTGTTAGTGCTTCATAGGTTCTCACATTATACTACCTTATGATTAATATTGATGAACACCAAAGAATAATTTTAAAATTTTAATAAAGTGAAGTTTTATTAGTCTTGAGTCTATATCGATTTTTACCTCTTTCAGCCAGGAGTGATATGTCTCTCTTATATTAGTCTGTCTCCATGCACCGAGATCGAAGATATTCATTCCATAAGCCCATGCACACTCATCAGGGTCCAAATGGTTTGAAATGAGAGGATGGGAAAAATTGAAGTAGTTCCTAAAATGTTTAGACATTACCCACTCATCTTCACCTCGGCATGTTTCGACAGCTCCATTTACCTTTCCTTCAAGGTCAATTTCCCATAGTGGAGACAAGTCGCGCTGAATCACCACATCATCGTCCAAAAAGACCACCTTGTCAAGGTTTGGGAAAAGCTGTTTGGCAAACAAGACAAATAATTAGCATAAAATATATGAAATAAAACCCGATTTACATTTCCAAAAAAATGACGCGGGATATAAGATGGCCAAAGTTTATAAATTGCACTATCATTTATTACACAAATAACGATTTGAAAAGTATCAACGATATTGAGAGAGAGAGAGAGAGAGAGAGAGAGAGAGAGAGAGAGAGCACAGTGATAATTGTTGAATTCAATCTACCTCTGGTAGATATATGCGCAGATGGTTGAGTAAAGATATGTACTTTGGGCTTCTGGCTTGCAATTTCGATGCAAATTTACGCGGATTGGTATCACTGAGATTGGTTCCGGCAATATGATTTCCATGATAGTAATTCCTGATTCCATTTTGATTTTCGACAGCTTCAAGTACAGGAACATTTTCTCTTGTTAACCAGTCAAACTGATGAATACCTTTGATTTCAACTACAGCAGGCGAGGGTGGATTTAGCGCAAACCACGAGTGCATACCAGCATAAGTTTTTTTATCGGTGATTACATGGAAGACTATCTTTTCAGGTTTCAGAGACGACTGGACGGCAGAATTAACAACTACTGAAGCAGCCAAAATGTTATCGGTCGCTAGAATAAAATGGTGGTAAGTGTTGTCAGACAGTAGAGGAAGTAACTCGGGAGGAGGCAATTGTTTCCGTGCATGGGCATTTGATGAATATTCGTCGGTCAAACGCAAAGACAGACAATGAATCCCTTTGGGAATAGAACTTGCCGCAAAGTGTTTGTTCATCAGCTCTGCAAATTTAGACTCTCTGATTTCTCTCTCAAATTTCTCCATCTGTCACAAGAAGCACATCATTTTAACAAAGATTGATATAATCACTTACCACAACATTCAATATAAAGAGCTATAATATTTAAATAAGCAAATGTGATTGAGTCATTGTAAGATAAATGGTAATTTTTTATATCAAGGCGGGCCAACGACAATGTTGTCAGATAGCGGTGCTAGAGCATAGCAGAATTGAACAAAATCACTATTGTTTTGTGATATGCTATTTAGTAAAAAATGTAGTCAAATAGCGGCTATAGTGACACTATAGCATTGTAGCATAGCAAAAATTAAACAAATTACTATTTTCCCTGATCAGTGATTGACAACATTGCCTAGGCCCAATAAATAATACGTTTAAAATATACGAAAAATTAAGAGTAATTTAGATTAAGATTATCTTATATTGTTTCTTAGGAATGGTTTTCATATTTCCTTATACATCGCATCATGATTTGTTTCCTTGTTTAATTATGATTGAGATTTTATAGTTTTATTGTTTTGACTTCTCTTATAACACCAAACATATCATTCACATCATATCAGTATAATTTATTTCCTCCCTCTATAACAAAAACACTGACCTCATAATTTCTGGAAGTCCTAATAGGGTAGCATATTTCAATGGTTATCATTTATGAGTAAACTGAAGGAAATAATGATGATAAAAGAGTAATACTAACAATATGTTTCTTTAAAAAATAATTACAAAGGCCAACATTTACGATTAAAGATTTGAAATTATCTCCACACCTACTCACTTTTACAGTAAAACTTAAAAGCAATTATATAATCTTTGTCAAATATTCTTGATTAAAATCTTTTAGAGGTTGCAGCATCAAAATTTGAAGAAACATCATCAGAAGCATGACAACCATTTTTCCAAGCAACAATACATAAAACACATACAATTAAGCATAGAGCTCATGTAATTAGAAGTTCTTTCAAATCTCTCTATATCCATAAAAGTTGTCTAACTTGAGATTCATGCTTATACAATGCATTAGTCATCTAAACTGCAACCTTAAAACGTTCAAATCTCATAAGGACAAACACAATGATAAAAAAGTCCATAGAATTCAGTTCCAGACAACCCTTTGCCTACAAAATATCAATTAGCCAAGAAACATACAATTCTTTATGTTAAATGTAACAAGCAACTTACCATTCCCCTTAACATGAATGCAAAAGTTTTCGCATCATATTGATTGTTGTTCATATCAGAAACAAGTTGATCGAAGGAATCTGGCAGCTTCAGATCAGCTGGAATTTCCCCGGTCTTCACTTCGTTAAGGATCTTGTAAAAATCTCTAACCAGTCTCTGCAGAACAAATTAATGTCATCATCACCACAAGGGTTCGGATAATTATTTTCAACCAAAACATTACTGGATATGATATTAATTATAATAAAAATTATTTACCCCTGAATCGTCAACCCTGCCAAGAAGCCTAGGTCCTAACCGCCTGCCTAAACAATCTGAATCACAAAACAAGGAGTCGATTAGCATTCTAAAATATAAACAAGTTGAACAATATAAAAAAGGCACAAAAGAATCAACTATCAGAATATAATCTAAAGTAACATTAAATAGCAAGCTACAGACAGCTGATTTTTCAGAAATACAGAAACAGTCAAATCAAAAAATTTATCATCAAAAACTGAAACGTGAAAACATCAAAACCCGTGATTTTTCCAACAAGGACCTTAAAGAAAGCAAATATAGGCTCATAATGTTATTCTTTGTTAATATACAATAACTCAACATAATAATTTTCCAGTCAATAAAACACAAAATATTCATTCCTTACATGAAAGACTTAACAGCTTACAAGTTTCAGCAATACATATATCACAAAAATATCTTCATTGCTAAATTTCGAGTTCAAGCGCAGTCTAAACCATGCAAATGAAGCTGTTTGTATTAGATTCGTTAGACCATAAAGTCTTAAATCTCGCATTCCACTATCAATGAAAACTCGAAATTCAAGCTTCAGGTCAAAGCAGCTCAAAACGCAGAATCAAGTCCAATGGAGGCTTAACCAAACATGCTATAAATCACCCAATCACTCATCCGATCCTAAAATAAAGCAGCATAAATACTAACCCGGTAGCTTATAAAAAAAAACTTCCTGCAAAAAAACCACTTAGCATCTGTTTGTTTTTGCAGTGAAAAAATTGGTCAACGAGCATTAACTCTCAAGCTACAATTCGTACACGTAAACCACGACAAAAAAGTCCTCACAACAAGACAAATTTGAAGCTAACGTAATTCCAAACATACACTTAAACAAGTTACAATTAATGACATTTGTACTAAAACACTTCAATTTCAATGCCTTAATATCTATACATCATTAAAAAAAAACATAAAAAAAACACTAATTTTAAACATAAACATAAATACAAATCACAATCAATTAAACAAACAAAGACATGAACATATTATAAGTTTGACTCAAAATGAAGAACACAAACAAGATCCAGCTTTAAACAACAACAAAAAAACAACCAAAAGCAATTACAAAATTGGACTAAAACACTTCAATTTTCATGCCTTAATATTCATAACATCTCCCAGCTCCGGCATTTGGAATCCAACCACTTCAATCAAGTTACAATTAATTGCATTTGACCTAAAACACTTCAATTTCCATGTCTAAATATTCATAAGAATCATAACATTAATATTAAACACAATCACAATCAATTAATCAAACAAAGACATGAACATATTATAAGTTTGACTGAAAATTAAAAACACAAACAAGATCTAGCTTTAAACAACAACAAAAAAACAACCAAAAGCAAATACAAAATTGGACTAAAAACAGTTCAACTTCCATGCCTTAATATTCATAGCATTAACAAAACATTAATATATAGAACATAAACACAATCACAATGACAATCAATTGAGATGTACTAATAACAATGAAGTAAATGATGATGAGAAATAGAAGAAAAAAAGTACCAAGAGAGGAGCACTTGTTGACACCTTCAAGGGTAACAAGAGCAGTGAGAATGAAAACAAAAGGTAACAAAAAAGCAAGGATAAGAATGGTGTGAAAAAGGGTTCGATAGGAAATGTGACGAGCTGCGACCTTGATCTTCATTAAGTCAATAAACCCATTGTTTGTGGTGCTCGAAATAGTGATGCTTCTCATACTAGGCGAGAAGTGAAGCTGCATCGTCGTTTATGCATATGCAGCCTCACTGCCACAATAACCCTAGCAAATGAATAGTAATCCCAAAACGACAACAACAATAACCAAACCCATTTCATCAAAACGCACAACATCAGATTTAGATCCAACACTAATAATAATTGATTCCAACCAGTAATAATGGAACTCAAATTTGGATCGCTTTTCA
The DNA here is from genome assembly GCA_037974735.1 of Cicer chorassanicum. Taxonomy (NCBI): domain Eukaryota; kingdom Viridiplantae; phylum Streptophyta; class Magnoliopsida; order Fabales; family Fabaceae; genus Cicer; species Cicer chorassanicum. The sequence continues at coordinate 44,082,978 of JBBPBP010000003.1, read as the reverse complement.
ATCTGCCTCCTGATTAGATCGGAAAAGTTTCGGTTTTTCTTATTCGGTCTTCTACAAGACCGCATTGAGGGATTTTCAAAAACTAGGGATTTCAATTTTCAACAATCGATTTTGATTGTAGAATTAGGAGAAAAATAAATAAACTAAATAGTTAGAGTTTTTCTTCTGGGTTGTGTGGATTTTTTTGTTGTTGTTGTTTTGTTTAAGGTTGAAGTTCCTCTCCCATGGATCAAAGAAGGAGGAGAGAGAAAGAAGAAGAGAGAAGAAGAAGAGAGAGAAAATTTTTGGTTGTGTTTTTTAGTTTTGTTGGTTGATTTTGTTTAGTTTTTTTTTATTTTTTTATTTTTTTTTTGTGCGGATCACTTTGATTGGTCCGATCTATAATTTCGATTTTCTCGGGGAAAATTTTAATTATTTTTATGATGAGAGAGAAAAAAAAATGAAAAGAAAAGAACGAAAATGTGAAAGCTTGTATGAGTCAAAACTTAGAAGCGTGTTGGGGTTAGGAGAGAGAGAAGGAAAGAAATGTGGTGGGAATTTGACCTTGAGATTAGGGTGTGTAGGGTATGATGTAATAATTAAGAGCTAAATTTAGATGTTTCCTATGTTTATGGAGGAGGGTTAAAGGATTATGTGGATAGGATTATGTTTAAAAGTGGTGGTTAATTTTAGTTACATGTTTTAGTTATAGTTACATGTTGGTGTTAGTGTGAGGTAGTGTTATGTAATGCTAGGGATGGTAAGAAAAAGAAAATAGGTAATAAGGGAATTTGGATTGTCTACGGTAATACAATTAATTATTTAGAATTGAAATAGAAAATAGATTTATTTGATAGAAAATTATTATTAATTAAAATTGATATATTTTTATGATGTAATTATTAATTTTAGTCGTTAATTTAAGATTCGATAGTTAAAATCATACAATTATTTTTATGCAGTAAAACAATCTCAATTGTCGATTTATATAGAATGGTAGAGAACAATAGTAATATTGTATTGAAAGGTAAGACAAAGAAATAGGTAATAATGTAATTAAAGTTGGCTTGCGATGGTGAAAAGATAGGGAAAAGGGAACTAAAATGCTTATAAACTATTTTGTGTCATTTTAAATATTTTATTTGAACTTTGTATAAGTTTTTAAAAGAATAACTAGTTATATTGATTTCTATAATAAAATAAGTGTCATTTACTCAAACACCTTTATTAGTTGTAATGATTAGAGAAATTTGATGAGTTTAACTATAATAAATAAAGGCATATCTATGAAGAAGAAAAAAGTAATTAATATT
>JBBPBP010000003.1:44028966-44081556 GCA_037974735.1 Cicer chorassanicum | reverse complement strand
ATATTTTATGCTATTATGTATTCACTTCGTCTCAAAATAATTGATTTATTTAAATATTATATATATATATATATTAAAAAAATGTATAAATGAAAGAGATAATATTATTTTAATAAATTATATTTTATTAATTATTCGTATATTATTAACGTCATAAATGCATAATAAAAAATATTGCATTGAAAATCATGTAAGTAATATTAATTAAAAATTACAATTAGAAATAAGTGCATTGAAAATTGAAATAGTCAAATGTTTTTTTGGGATAAATTTTTTCTACAAATGAGTCAATTATTATGGGACGGAGAGAATATATAATTAATACAAATAAAAAATAGAAAATAAAATTGGAAAAGACATGATAGGAATGTATAAGGTGCATGGGCAAATAAAAAGGGAATGTATAAGATGCATAGCTCTTATAGGACATTCCAAGTTTAGGCATATCTTCATCTAAGAGCAAAGATAATTATACATGGAAAATAAGCTCATTCATATATACCTTGCTATCAAACTCTTTTTGATGAAACCTTGCTATCAAATTTTAGCATAATATAAATATAAATGTATTTTTCTCCCCTTTATTTTGCTCAAAATAATGTTTTGTTTCTGTTTTAAAATTGGATTGTTTGTTTCTCTATTTTACAACTTTTAAGATTTTGTTCATCCCCTCAATTTTTTATTATCATATTACATACTTATTAATATCGTGACAGAGATGCAAAATTAGATAAAATTGAATTTATGTCATTAATCAATAACTATTTTATTATTTTTTAATCGACAAAGCTTTACAAATATTTTTTATAGTAACTGCATAGACGAAAATTGTAATGAAAAAAAAAAACATTAAACACAATCTTATTTTATCTAATTCAATTGTGTTAGACCATTATTACGTAATTAATTAATGAAAAAACCACATTATGAAAAACGAAGAGAGATCAATAAAATTCTACAAATTATAAAGCAAAGAGATTAGAAACTCGATTTTAAGAATAAGAGATTAAAAATTAATTTTAGAAAAAAATAAAAGATTAAAAATACATTTAAATCAAAGATAAATAAGTAGATAAAATGGGTATTCGTTAAGCTTGATGTAGAAAGGCTATGGTATCGGTGGGTATTCGAATATTGAAATTCTAATAACTAGAAGTGTCCACCCCAACAACAAATGGAGGATTATTTATTTATTTATTTATAAAATAAATGGATGATAGTTACGGTTTCATCAAAATATTGTGATAAGTAGTTGTAGTTTACTAATTCGTTATTTATTATAAACAATTTTAATTATTTGCGCATATTAAAAAAATTAATTAAAGTTAATGAATTTTTAATTTAATAAAATATATTTATAAAAATGTATGTAATAAATAAAAGTGATGTGAATATGTATCATTAGGATACTTGTTAACAACAACAAAAAAAGGAAATAAAACATAAGTTTTAAGTTAAAAATCTCAGTTTTTACAATTTTAAAATATGAATTATACAATTTTTAAAATTTTATTTTCTACATTTAAATTTTTAACAAGTGTCTAGGAGTAGCATCTCTTAATGAATAATATATTTTGTGTACTTTTTCACTAATTATCTCTTTCTAAAACTAAAACTAGGCAACCATGTTATTTCTTGAATTAGGAAACTAATAGGTATAGAAAATTGTTTCAATTAAATGTAGTAGTAATATTGGAAAATAAAACAAACTAATGAAGGGTATTATAGGAATGTTAAAATTAATGATTGAAAAGTTAACTAAAATTGTTTAAAATAAATAACAAAAAAGTTGGTTTTTTTTATAAAGTAAAGAGAGTACATTACCTATAAAATATAGAGTTTAATTGTCATACATCGTTATTATAAATTTTTTATGGTATAACAGTTGTAATTGACTGACAGTGAAAAAATTACACTGTCAGAGTATATGAATTAAATATTAAAATATAAGGTTTAAAATATTTGTAATCTCTACAAACAAAACAAAGACCAATATACCCATTAGCATGAAGTAGCTTTGGTCACCTCAATTTTTTTTTAAATAAGTAAGTATAGTTTTATACTTTGCTACCTAATAAAATATATTTAACTATCTCAAATAAATTTATTAGTAATAAAATTAGAAGAAACAAAAAATAAAAAATTTATCACTTCATTAACTCAGAAACTCTTGGACATTGGCCAACCCTTAGTGTAGAGGAATGGAGCCAAAAGATATGAAATTTATATATATATATATATATATATATATATATATATATATATATATATATATATATATATATATGCGCCTCTTTGGATTCAAATACACGATTTATCTACACATTCTCGCACCATGTCAATGGCTTCTAAAATTGCAGCAGTGATGGAAGATGTGATTTAATGACTATTCCAATGTTTTATTGTTAGTTGTAATGGTGATAGATATAAAAGACCTAGTGATTTAGTTTATTTTTGGAGTAATAACACCGATGTTTCTTTTTTGTTTTACTCTTTCAACTATGTTGACATGCTAATTAAATTGTAGGATGATGATACATTTTTGGCGTTGTATATGAATTTATGGTTTTCTTGAAATCCAAAATAAACACCATACTTACGATCTAATAAAATACCTTGTTGATTCTTATTCAACTGAAAAATAGATGATCTTTAGAGACTTTAATTCAATCCTTAATCCAGAAGAAAAACAAGGTGGTAATGCTCTATCTAGTAACCTTATGTAGTTATTTTGTAACACTTTAAACTTGTTTCATTTTTGTGATATAAGATATACTAGAGACCTCTTCACGTGGAATAATAAACAAGAGGGAGCAAACATACATCAAAGCTCGTCTTGACAAATGCATTGCTAGCAGCACCGACCCAAGATTTACAGAGGCTTAAAACAAATGTAAATATGAGGCTTTTTAGAGCCTATAATGGTATTTTTAGTAAAATTACTAAGTTTTTTTTATGAAAACCTATTTTTTAGCCATTTTAGAATAAAAAATCATTTATTAAATTAATATAATTGATTTTGTATCATATTTATTTTTTAATAGATAATTAAGTCAATTAGTTTAATATTTGTTGAGACAACGTTAGTTTTAGAGAAGATTTTATTATTTTTAAATTTGAAAGTGTTAGAATATGAGGCCTGACATAAATTTTTTTTTTAAAATTTGGAGGCCTTATTTTTAATTAAAAATGTATTTATTTTTGGAGGTCTAAAACAGTTGTTTTATTAGTCTTACCCTTGAGCCAAACTTAGATTGCTAGACTAGATGTAGATGTTTATGGATGCTGAAGTTAACAACCTAATTTGCCACACTTCTGGTCACATGTCCATTTTACTTTTCCTTCACACTAGAATCAAAGGGGCAGAGACACAATTTTGTTAATTATATTTGAGCTATGTTGGCTCCAGGATGAAGATTTTGAAAGAAAGGATGTGCAAGCTTGGAACTCAAATAATAGATATGAATTTAAATGAAAGAATAATTGGTTGTAGTGAAGATCTCTCCAATTAGAGTGAAACTCGTTTTAGTGATATCACAAGAAAAATCCTTCAAGCTCAAAAGGACTTAGCAGCTCTCAACGCTACATCAAATGAGGAGTGCATGATACATACAATAAATATTTAATTTCAGTTTTAGTCTCCTATTTTTACTGATTCACGATATTGGTCCTCATATTTTAAAAGTCAACAGTTTTGACCACTCCCTCTGGTTTTTTAACTAAAAATGATGATGTATGATGCTTTAAATAGGATAAGATAATATAGAATAATTAACACTAATGAAATTAAACGCCGTAAAAACATAATTTTCAACTTCAATTTTTTTTCTTTATATTTTTAATTTAATTAATGACATATGAATAATTCTATGATTTAGATGGTTCTATATCATAAAATTATATGTTATCTCATTAAAAATACTTTAAATCGTCATTTTTTAGTTCAAAAATTCAAAAGAGGGACCAAAATTGTCAGACTTTTAAAATCGAGTGACTAATTCTGTAATTTAGTAATAATAGAGAAACAAAAACTGCAATTAAACCTAAAATAAAAATCTTGTAAGTACCCTTGACTAAATTATTGGAGAGGGAGGAAACATGGTAAGCTCAAAGGTCTAGAGCTTTTTGGTTTGAACACATACCGTAATACCAAATTCCATCATAAAGCTTCACGAAGGATGGAGAAAAACTGGATCATTTTCATAGAGGATGGGCATGGTAAGAAACTCACTAATGAGGGAGATATTGCTCGCACTTTCACTAATTTTTTCAAGACCTTATCTCCACGTTTGAACCCTCTCGTATAGAGGAAGTGATTCGGGGTGGTGAAGGGTCGTATCACTGATATTATGACAACCATCCTTGCACAAGAGTTCATTTGAGAAGAGGTGTATTTGGCTCTTAAATCTATGAAACTGACATCTATTATAGGCCTTGGTGGCATGTTTGATATCTTCTTTCATAAATATAAGCACATTGTAGGAGATAACATCACCCAAATGGCCCTACATATTCTTAACCAGTATGGTGATTTAACCAACATTAATAAAAAAAAATTGTAAGCCTCATCCCCAAAATTAGAAAACCGATTGAGCTATACGACTTTCGATCAATTTTTCTCTATAATGTAGTTTTTAAATTGTGATCAAAACCATTGCAAATTGCCTGAAATTAATGTTACCAGATATTATAGATGTTTCTTAAAGTTCCTTTTTTGTGGTAAACTAATTACAGATAGGGGTGTGCATAGTTCAAAAACCAAACTGAATTGCACTATATTAATAGTGCAGTTCAGTTTTTAAAAACCACTTTAAAAAAAACCAGTTATTTTTTGAACCAGTTACAATTCAGTTCTAAACCAGTTTAAAACCGGTTTATAATAATAAACTAGTTTAGAATGTTTGAACCGGTTTTAAACTGGTTTTTTATTAAAACTAATTCGAACTGGTTTTTATTGAATTGTTTAAAATCGATTTTTCAGTGAATTTTTTAAAAGATTGATTTTAAAATCAATTTTAAGTGTTTTTTCTTAAAAAAAAATTGGTTCTAAAACCAGTTTAATTGTATTATTTGTAACAAAAATTTATTTTTAAGTGATTTTGAGTCAATAACTTATTTTTAAAAGTCAATTTTGTAGAGGTAAATTAACGACCAATCTAAATTATAAGATGATATCGAATTTATTTAAAATTAATTGGGATATCCGTTATCGGTAAAAATGGCAATATGAATATGAGTTTTGGATAAATATCCGTAAAATTAAACATAAATACATGTATAGAAACTTAACACACATCAATCCACACCCCATAAATACATGTATAAATACATGCATAAATACGTTTAGTTTGCACCATAATTATAAGATTATGTTCTGCGTTAAGGCTTGGACGGAATGTGAGCACACCACACTCTCACCAATATTTTTTTTTATATATATATATAAAACTTTTTTATTTTTGTTTTTATTCATAGTAATATGTATTTGTTTTTATTTATTTATATTTTTGGATGTTTTTATTTGATTAAATATTATCATTTATAATATTTTATGAGATGATTTAAAAATAATTTTATGATATTGAATACAAAAAGGTTTGAAAGTGGTTCAAACTGGTTTTTTATAAAAAGTTTAGTTAACTGGACTTTTTAAAATTTATGGTGCTGTTCATAAACCATTTAATTGGTTTGGGCTTTTCTAGTGCAGTGTCATCCAGTTTATGAATGCAGTCCAATTAACTATATTTTTTGCACACCCCTAATTACAGACAATTTGGTTGTCGTTGATACGTTTCATTTATGACGAAAAAACTATTGGAAAAAAAAGTGTTGTTGGCATTAAGTTAGACATGTCTAAGGCTTACAACTAGATCCAATGGCCTTCTTTGAAGGTAGTTACGCATAATATGGGTTTCGCTACCCATTGGTCCTCACTTATTATGAATTGTGTTTCTTTTGTATTTTTCTTTATCCTTTTGAATGGTGGTCCTTGTCATTCCTTTAGCTTTTAGCGGTGACTACAATAAAGAGACATTATTTCCCCCTTTCAGAGGGTTTGAAATTCTAAAATCATGTGCATTGCCATATAAGCATTACATTATGGTGCTTTGACACACAAGTCATGTTTGATACCCTGAAAAATATGCATGCTTTCTTTCTTGTTTCTTATGTTTTCATAATTGCTAATTACTGTGTGTTAATTGTGGTTTGTGACCCTTACTTGGTGTGAACCGGGCTGGACTCCCCATATCATTAGGAGTTATTTATGCATAATTCAAGATGACAGTGAAGGTGAAATAAATTTATGGCTTCAATTGTCAATCCAATGTGAAAAACTAGATGTAGCTAATGGGCCAGTGGTATCCAATAGCCTTCATTTAAGTGTGTATGATCAATTTAAAGGTAGTTGGGTTATCATTGTTGATAACCCTTGTTGTTTATTAATTAGGTTAATGTAAATAACATTTGAAATGAAGTTGACTTTGGAAGTTTTCATTTACCTTGTAAACATGTTGTCATTGAATTTATTTAAAAGATTTTTGCAGAATGTTTTATTTAAAAAGGAAAAAAATTACTATAAAAATCGGGGTGTTACATTGTGATAACAGAAGGCAGTTTAATCTTAGACCAGAATGTTTGGGTTGAGGTGTCCTAAGTTGATCAGGTGTTGGTATTAGTGGTGCTAAACCTGTTATGAGTTTTATAGACTCATAGTTTTGTCTATCCCTTGAGCAAAATAATTTCTATGACTACTTTGTATGCTTATGAGTGAAAGGAACAAATGTTATCAAAACCTTATAGCGTAGTACTGATTGGTGTAGAATGTAGGGGAAACTTAATTCCTTTTGGGTATGAGAATCTTACCACTAGGACAGTTAATTATTTAACACCTGGACTAAGGATGATGTGACAATCTATGTGGTGCACAAATTTTTACTAGGAGATGGTGGGACTAGCTAAAACAAGGAAGTGGAGTAAGGGTTGTTAAAGAGGATTAATGGATTTTTGTCAACAAGTTTCACCGGAGTTTGCGACAATGTTGTCCTAGAGAAAACAAATTGATGATAGAAAGTCGTAGAGAAAACCTTTAGAGTGATTGACAATGTATATGAAGGGAAGTCATCTTGCAAAGAGTAGTTGAGTTCTACACCTAATTGAGTCGAAGATGGTTGATACTGGTTGAAGAGAATTTGGGTGATGGAAAAATATAGTCCAATCTTATATGGACCCTTAAGGAGTATAAATATGAAAGTGAACTTGAACATTTTCACACTTATATCCTCATAAAGGCGACCAACAAGATACTATTGGAAATGAAAAAGGGTTAGTATGCACCTCATTATGGTTGGAGACTACTAAAAAACTAGTAATGGGATTGATCATCTCAATAACTTGTTGATAGTAGGAATAATTATAGTGGGGAATGTTGGATAATCATATTGGATATTTGAAGCTTGTATTGGAATTTGATAGATGTCCCTACTAAGAGGTGAAAATTTGGTGATGGTAGAAAAAGGTGGTGCCATTAAGATCATCATTTGAGTATTTCGTACGTTTTTAGAATGTCAACAAAGTTGAGTATAAATAAGTTAAAAGGGACACTATACGTTAGAGATTAGAAAAAATCTTGTCATACCAAAATACTTTAGGAGGGTAGGGTCTACTTTGTAAAGCTAATAATTGGTGTTCGAGACACGTTAGGTCTAGAACCAAGATTGTTAAGGCTGAATCTCGTGATGGCCATAAGTATGAGATCATTTGGATATGATGATAAGTATTGATGTGATACGATATGGAACTATAATAATGCATGGTCGCATAAACATAAATTTGATTATTCTTAGGGTTAATCCTTAGGTGGTGATTTGTATGATATAGTTGAGTGGGAATTTAATCAACAAGTTGGGTGGATACTTAAGGATTTTTATAAAATAGACATTGGTTGTTTTAGTTGAAATTGGAGAACACCATAAAGGTTTGAATGATTTAGATAGTACGAATTGATTGGTTAAGGTCCAATTGAAGATTCTACTACAAGAATTTTTCAGTTGTTGATCCTTAATCAACTATGATATGATTGAGTAAATGGCTAAGTGGCGCCTTTTGACTGATACATGAATTTATCATTTGGATTCAATATTGTTTTTTTTTATTGATTTGGTTTAATATTAGAGATATGTGTGACATGAATTAATGAGTCTCGAGGTAAGTCGATGGTGTTGTAGTGGTTAATAGTTGGGGCAGTAAGTATTCGATGGAAAAGATTGAAGTTGTGAAGGTGCTGGAAAACACAAGAAATAGGTGGTTGAATTGTGTTTCGCCATTTCTGAAAGATACTTCAAAAGCTTTACCAAAAAGTATGTTCTTTATCAAGTCATCAAACTTATGATTAAAACATGTTTAAAGACAAAGAGGTTGGATCATAGAGAACATAGATAAAAGAAACAGAGAGATAGAGGGTACATGTATATATTTATACTAGTTCACAACAAAATTTTGCTACATTTAGTCCTCCCCTTACAGAGAGATTTTGCCTCAGTACAGTCGATGATTTAATCCATTATTTCAATAATAGCATACAAGTATTGTTTACTCTGTCTATTCAGGCTTTGAGTATCCTTCTCTAGCCTTTCTAGGTTGTCATAGTTAGAACCCTTCTTCAACATTCTAGCAACTTGTCATTGAGGTTCATAAGTGTTGTTGTACCTCTTCAAAGACCTTTTACGGGTGAGATAATTGTTGCCACTATCGGACTAATCTACATCAGTTCTAGTTTATGTCTAAATTGACACAAAGTCTGCTTCTGATATTCTAACTTTCGTTGAAAAGATGTAACATATCAAGTCATATATAAGTTCAAGTGTATGAAAACACTTTGAATAATTTACATCAATTCTAAATAACTCTCTACTAAGAGGGTTTTTCATTTATATTTTTCTTTTGATGTGTGTTTCGATTTTTTAAAATTCTTTCTTTAATACATTGCTTTTTTTTTTTACTCTCTCTCACACAGTTGATTGACTGAACGAGTTCCTCTTAAATAGAGAAAAGAAGTATTAGAGGTAGACTGTCATTTTTCTTGACATATTTATCAAAGGAAGACGATCAAATTGCTTTACATACTTATCGGAGACTGACAATCATTTTACTTAATATACTTATCAGAGGAAGACGATCATTTTGCTTGAATTAACAGATTCACCAGAGGTGCATTTGGGAACACGTTAATATAAACCTTTATCTTTTAACTTAATCTTCACACTTAACAAATACTGTTAGGGGATAATTGTTCTTTATTTGTTTTGTTTTGTTATCATCAAAACATCAACCAAATGATTGTAGCTAATGTTGGAACCAAGTTGATATTATACTTAGAGTTTTGATGATAACAAATGTATTTTATGAAAAGAGTATATTTGACTTTAGAGAGTATGAAAAAAGATCCATGTTTTTGAAGAAAATCTAAAAGAAGATTTGATTCAAGTTTATAATTGAAGCAAATCTAAAATAAGATTTGATTCAAATTTATAATTGATGAAAATCTAAAATAAGATTTGATTCATATATATAATTGAAGACAATCTTTGACCAAGTTGAAAAGAATATATGGCTAAGATTTGAAGAAGATTTGATCAACATTTGAAGAAGATTTTATCAAGATTTATCTACAACAAAATATGAATAGAATCAATCTGAAGAATTTACAAACGCAATTTGCACAAAATACGAACAGAATCAATCTGAAGAATTTACAAACTCAATCTAAACAATATATAAATAGAATCAATTTGAAGAATTTACAAACTCAATCTGAACAAGATACAATTCAAAATTAAACAATGACTAAATTAAATAAAGCCCAAATTTTCACTATAAATAGACACTCAAGGATGAAGGAGAAAAACATCGAAAAGCAGAAAAGAGTAACTCAAAAAGCAACATCAGAATCAGAAGATAATGTTTCAGATGATTAGAATCTGAACTTAGAGGAAGAGGAAATTGCTTTCATATCTAGAAAAATTCAAAAGATGTGGCACAACATAAAGAAGAAATTTCCCTAAAGATATTCCAAGCAATCCAATAGAGGGAATGATGATAAATATGACAAGAAAAGCATCATCGGCTATGGGTGCAATGAACTTGGACATTTCAAGTCAGAATGTTCAAATATGGAGAAAGGGAAATATCAGAGGAAAGATTCCAGACCCAAAAAGAAGAGTTTGATGGCTACATAGGATGATTATGAGGAATCCTCTAACGATGAACAAACATATTTGGCTATGATGGCTCATACCAACTCTGTCTCTGGATCCAACACAAATTCTAACTCTGGAAGTGAATCAACAGATGAAGAAATTGAGGTATTTTCTGACTTTACTCAATCTAATTTAATTACTGCTATAAATTATTTTTTTAAATAATAATCAAAAATTGTCTTTAAAACTAAAAACACTTAGGAAAGAAAATTCAAATCTAACTGAAAAAGTTAATGCTTTAAAGAATCAAAGTGTTGAATTTAAAACAGAAAATGTAACTCTGAAAAAAAAAGTATTACTGAACTTAAAATAGAGAATGGAAATTTGAAACTGATATTGCTGAACTTAAGGCTAAAAATCTAACTCTAAAAAGCAATCATAGTTCAACATCAATTGAAAATACCACATGTAACTCTGATAAGCATGAGCATGTATTTCAAGATTTTCTTGCTAATGGTATGAAAAGAAGCAAATATGCTTCTATGGTTTATGGAGTTAGTAGAAATGGTAAAATAGGTATATGATTTGAAGAAATTGTAACTGAACCTAAACTTATTCCCCCTAATATCTTGTGTATTGTTTGCTCTTAGGTAGGTCACTCCAAATTATCTTGTTCCATGTTAAATACAAGGAAAGACAAGAAATCTTTCAAGACTAACAAACCAGGACCCAACCAAATTTGAGTACCTAAGAACAAAATTATGTCATCAACAATCAAGTTAAAACACCAATCATGGTACTTGGACAATGGATGCTCGCAACATATGATAGGAGAAAAGTCTATGTTCCAAGAACTAACTTTGAACAAATGAGGCAGAGTGACTTTTGGAGGAAAGCAAAAAGGTCAGATAATTGGTCAAGGTACAGTTGGTAATGGTACTTCCCCTTCTATTAAAGATGTCTTGTTTGTTAAAGGTCTTAAGCATAATTTATTACGTATTTGTCAGTTAAGTGATAATAATTATGATATTATATTCAATTAAAAAACATGCAAGGCAATTAGTCAAAAGGATGAATATGTACTCTTTACAGGTGATCCGCTGTCGTACACGGGTCAAATATAAGTGATAAAATGTAGATAGAGGTAATAACTCAAGTCGTTTCACAAGGACTTCTGATATAATAATATTAACCAAAAATTTAAAGTTGAAATTAGAAAGGGTTTTTTTTTAGATTTTTTGTTTGAACAGATTAGCAAAGTGATTAACCCACTAAAAAGCAAAGTGATTAATCCACTAAAAAATCGAGTTTCAGACCCGTCACATATTCTATCAACGAGTTTAATTTCTAATTCGTGATTCTATTCCTATTTGACTATAGAATTGATCAAACAAGCGTAATCAATTCTATGTGAATTTGGTTTCTTTGACTGGATTAAGCATCCCAATCATCGATATATTACAATTAATGATCAAGCGTCGAAAAATTATAATTCAATAAATTATAAACTAAATTTTGTCAAACTAATGTAATCGATCCTATTGAGATTCAATTTAAGAAATTAGAATATCAATATAATCAAATTAACAAAAATAGAATCATAAAGCAAAATTGACAGTGTAACCTGAATCTCAAGGTGTTGATGAAACTCTGAACTCGTGGATTAATCTTATGAAATTAGGCTTCCATGAAATAAATAAAAATGTTTATATCTTTCTGGTTCTCAATCCAAAAAATACCATGTCTAAGAACGGAAAGAAACTCTCAATATATAGTACTCGATTTTGGGCTTTAGAAACAAGTGGCCCGCTATTTAAAATTAGAGTTTTGTACCGTGCACCCCCCTCCTGTATCCCACCCCCCCATTCCAATGGAAAAGTCCAAAATGCCCCTTGGCTCCCAAAAATTTTACCTTCCCTTTTTTCACTCATTTCATTTGAAAGTTTTATATCTCCGAATTAGGATTTTTCCAATATTCAAACAATTCAAAGGAATCGCAAATTTTCGAAATACAAAAGTAAGGCCAAACACTAGCACCTTCGAAGATTTCATTAAAACCCAAATTTTCAAAGCATAAAGTTCGAATATTTCCATCAAGGGCAAACTTTCGAAATACAAAAGTAAGGTTCAGGAACTTGCACATTCGAAGATTTCATTCAATCTACAAATTTTCGAAGCAAACATTTCAAACCTTTCCAGCAAGGCCAAACATTCGAAATGCAACACTCGAAACATTCATTCAATCTGAAATTTTCGAAATGAAAATTCAGAAACCCTAAATCTGATTTTTCGAAGGTTTGAGATTGCTGGAAATGTTCGAGGGTTTAGGCTTCAAAAGTTTGGGGTTGCTGTAAAGTTTTGAAACCCAGCTTCGAAAGTTTAAGAACAATATGAAGTTCCGAAATAAATTTTTTTAGTAATAAATAGTAATAAATTTCATACCTAATTTCAAAATTAGTAATAAATTTAATTAATAATTAATTTTTTTCTAAATATATTTTTAATTATAACATACATCAGTAATTTAAAAAAAAATTGAAACTTTCAAAAAATTTGAATTTTTTGAAACTTTCGAAATTGAATTACTTCGAATGTTTGAAATTTTCGAAAGATATGTGTTTCAGAAGTTTCAATTTCATCCAAACTTTCGAAACTTTCTGAAAAATTACACTTCGGAACTTTCACATTCATCCAAAGTTTCGAAAGTGTCAGATGTTCCTGGAAAATATCATTTCGAAAGTTTTGTATTATTCAAAAGTTTCTAAATTGGTAAATATTTCTCGATAATTACATTTCAAAGTTTCAAATTTAACAAAAATTTCGAAGATATCAAAAAACTCACTTTGTTATTATTTCGAAAGTTTGTAATTTTCTATTATTAAGAAATATTTTGTAATTTTCGAAAGCGGGGGTGAGAAAATAGAATGGTAAAGTTTTTTCATAGTTTTATACAAAATAAAAAGGGCAAAATGGTATTTAATAAAAAAATGGGGTTGGGAGGTAAAAGTGGGGGGGGGCACGGTACAATTCTCTTAAAATTATTACAAAAGTCCAAATTTCGAAATCTGCAATTTAGGCCTATTAAAGTTCGGCATTGGGCTTTTATTCCATCACAAAAGTTGTAGCTCAGATTTTTAGCTTTCCAATGTCTGCTCGCATGCGTCAATCCGATATTCAGAGCTCAAGTTATGGCCTACAGAGCGAGCCGATGACAAAATGCAAATAATAAAATTATAATTCAATTTCTACCCAAAGTTTAGAAACAAGCTAAAAAGTTATTCTAAGCTATAAAGAGCTTTTAAAATACCAAAGTAAAAAGCTAGAAACATGTGCCCAAATGCTATGATCAACAGGTCAGAGGCAAGACAACATTTATAAGATAAATCTGTTTAGTATAGAGAAACAAGAGGTTAAGTGTCTTATGTCAGTCAATGAAGAAAAACTAATTTGGTACAAAAGATTTGGTCATGCAAACCTTAGATTAATTTGAAAACGGAATAAACTTCAACTAGTTAGAGGTCTACCTAAGCTTAGTTACAAAACTGAAATTATGTGTGAAGCTTGTAAAAAGTTAAAACAAACAAAAAACTCTTTTACCCCGAAGAACTCAGTCTCTACCTCAAATCCCCTTGAGCTCTTATATATAGATCTCTTTGGGCAAGTGAAAACAACCTCTATAAGTGGAAAGAAATATGGCTTTGTTATAGTAGATGACTACACTAGGTGGACACGGGTAAATATTTAAGAAGTAAGGATGAATCCCACAAGGTGTTTATCACATTTTGCAAACAAATACTGAATGAAAAGGGTCTTAAGATTGTAACAATTAGAAGTGATCATGGAGGAGAATTTGAGAACAAGTTCTTTGAAAGTTTTTATGATGAGAATGAAATCTCTCACAACTTCTCCTCTCCTAGAACACCACATCAAAATGGAGTTGTAGAAATAAAGAATTGATCACTCCAAGAAATGGCCAGAACCATGTTAAATGATATGAATGATGCAAAACACTTTTGGGCTGAAGCAATTAATACTGCATGTTATATTTAAAATATAGTCTATGTTTTGTGGAAAGGTAAAAAAGCCTAACATTTCTTATTTTAAACAATTTGGTTGTACTTGTTAATCACTAAGGATAACCTTGGTAAATTTGATTCTAGATTTCAAGAGTGTACCTTCATTAGATACTTTGAAAGATCCAAGGCTTATAGAGTGTTTAATAGGGAAACTCATATTGTGGAAGAATCCATACATGTAAAATTTGATGACAAACAACTTGAACTTGAAAAGTCAAAGCAAGATGATGATAGTGCAGGTTTATCGGAACCAAAGGAAGCAAATATAGACATATCGGAAAAACTTGAAAAATCAGAGGATACAAGCAAATCAGAAGAATATGACAAATCTTCAAAGGATGAATATGATCAAGTCACAAATAGTCAAGATAAGCTAGAAGAAAGATCTGGATGGAAATACCAGTCATCTCATCCTGAAACTCTAATCATTGGAAATGCGAGTGATCCTTTGAGGACTAGATCGTCACTTAAAGATACCAAGTTGTTTGGCTTACTCGCATCAATTGAGCATATCTCTATTGATGAAGCATTGGCAGATGATGGATGGATTCTTGCAATGCAAGAAGAGTTAAATGAATTTGAGAGGAATAATGTTTGGGATCTAGTACCTAGACTAGAGAAGAACATTATCGGAACCAAGTGGGATTTCAGAAACAAGCTAAATGAAAAAAGTGAAGTCGTCAGAAACAAGGCAAGACTTGTCGCACAAGGCTACAGTCAACAAGAGGGAATTGATTACACTGAGATATTTGCTCTAGTGGCCAGGTTAGAAGCTATTCGTATCCTACTTTCTTTTGCTGCAAATAATAACATTAAATTATTTCAAATGGATGTTAAAAGTGCTTTTCTAAATGGTTATATAAGGGAAGAAGTCTATGTTAAACAACCCATAGGTTTTGAACGTTATGAATTTCCAAATCATGTTTTTAGACTTAGGAAATCTCTGTATGGTCTAAAACAAGCACCTAGGGCATGGTATGATAGACTTATAACTTCTTGCTTAAAAATAACTTTGAAAGAGGACAAGTAGATAATACACTTTTTAGAAAATCAATAGGAGATAATATTCTTATTATTCAAATTTATGTTGATGACCTTATTTTTATACATACTATTTGAGGGATTCTTCTTTTTGTTGTTGTGTCACCATTGGTCTTTGTGTATAATCAAAAAAGTAATTTTACATTCTCCCCCTTTTTGATTATGACAAAACCAGCTGTTGTTGTTGACGACTCCCCCGTAATGTAGGCGTAGTATACTCCCCCGTAATAGATGCAAACATCTGTGTCGAAGGAGGAGGGAATATGTGTGTTGTGTACCTACATTTAAATTTTAACAGACAACAACAAGAAACAAAATACACAAAATTTCTCCCCCTTTTGACATGATCAAAAAGAAGAATACCAGCATAGGAAAGAAACAGATGGATCATATTATAATTTAAAACAGATCATATGAGAAGCAAATAAGCAGAGATAATCATAAAAGTCATTGATGCATGAAGTCATAAAAACATAACGTCATAAACGACATAGAGTCAAAAAGTCATACAAGCATAGAGTCATAAAGATAATACAACAATGACGGAAACAACGATTACATCGTAAACAAAACAGTAGGAAGGTCAAGCCTAGTAACACAAGAAAACGAACTAAACCTAGGAAACTAAGTACAATCTCAGCGACGATCCGGTGGTAGATGGAAGTGATCAAGTTTGTCAGCGATGATACACATCTCGTGGACTAGGCTGTCGTGATTAGTAGCGATAGTGGATTCGAGAGCCTGAAAGCGAGCATCGACCGAAGTGGTAAATCCTGAGAAGCTGGTCTGAAGAGAGTCAAGCCGATCCATAATCATGCGATTAGTAACTTGATCATCATCAGATGTAGGATCGTCAGCAGCATCATCTGGAGGAGCACTAGCAGAAGCCTGACTGATATCACTCTGATGGATGTATTTTTGCAGTGATTCACTCCAAACTATTTTCCTGCTAGGAAGAACACTCAAGTCTAGCAGATTATCCTTAGTGACGGTATATACAACCTCCTCAGAAAAATCTACCCCAAAATGTTCAAGGATGCGAGAAACTTCCCTAGCATAGGGCAATCCAGCAGCTTCACGGGATACAAACATGACGGACTTAACGAAGTATGCCCAGTTAAGAGAAAGTCCTTCATTCATGAAGTAAAGAATCTGAAGTTCAAATTCAGAGAGTTGAGAGTAGTTACCGGCCTTAGGAACCAAAATGTAACTCAAGAAATAGTGAAGCAGACGGAAGTCAACAGTGAGGTTCCCAACACTAAATCTCTGTCTAGCAAACGTGGAGCTAGCCTGAAGTTGCTTGCGTTCTATGGTGAGTTTGTCAAAGCGACACAGAGCCGCATAAGCATCCTGTTTCGAGATATTATGCCATTTGCATAAATTGGTCGGACTGAGTTTCTGGCCGATATCAGGTATTTGCAAAATGGTACCAATAGCATGAGAATCAAGCTCAATAGTGATTCCCTTGACACGTGAAATTAACATTTTGCCATCCCGACGAAGATTGCAATAAAAGACTCGAACCAAATCAGGATAAATCGGACCTTTGTAAGCAATAAAGTCCTCAACTTGTTGAGCCCTAAGTAAATCCGGAAATTTAAAGGCAGAGAAAGAATCTAAAGTACCGAATTTTGGAATGATGACCCGTTTGTCGGAGTACAGTGTACGAAACCGGGTAATTTCTTCAGGAGAATGCAGAAGACGAGATAAGTCCGTGACGCTGATGCTCTTTGAGCGACGCTTCGAAGGACCTAAGCTTGCATGCTTGGTGCGAGGTCCACGCTTGCGTGCGTTTTCAACAGAGGTGGAGAGGTTTGACATTTTGTTGAAGGTTGTAGGATGCGAATTCGAAACTGAGATGTAGTTCGAAAGGAAGATTCGAAACCGTGACCACTGATGACAGAACCAATTGATTCGCGAAGCTGAGATGGAAGAAGTTGAATTTGCGAAGCTGGAATTGGGGTTTAGGGTTCCTGAAGGCGCGAGATTTAAGAGGGAAATGAGGGATTCGCAGATTCTGGGTGTTGTGAAACGTGAATCTGAGGAAATGAAAGAGGGGTTTCGCAAAGTAATGAAGGAAATCAAGGTTTGGGAGGTCAAGCTTCAAAGAACGAAGCAGTTCTGGAGATGGAGTCGCAGAGAAGAAGTTCGAGCTCGAGGGTAGGGGTGAAGGTGTATTCGAATACTGACTGCACAACTTTATATATGACAGAAAATTTCGAACCTGTATTCGAATACAGGATGATGGTAATCGAATACAGATTTCCAGAATCATCTGTATTCGAATACAGTATGACTGTATTCGGCTACGACTTCCAGATTTTGGAAACAGACATGATCTTATCAAACAGAACATAACACAAACTTAATATAATCATATAAATAACATGTAAACATAATTAACGAAATTCTAATATGTGAAGTCAAAAATTAACATATTGATAATATCATCAATTCAAATAGTCAATTAGATTCAAATAACATGTAAGTCAGCTAAATTCAAATAACATGTAAGTCAACTAAATTCAAATAACATGTAAGTCAACTAAATTCAAATATCATGTAAGCATGTGACGATACGAATTGAGCCATACCTTTGCCCTGATGATAGCAGTTTACCTGACATTTAAAGATCACTTTCACTTAAGATGCCGAGTTCGCGTCGTATTTTGAAAAATGAGTCTTTAGGAAGTGGTTTAGTGAAGATGTCCGCAAGTTGGTTATGTGTATCCACAAAGGTTACTTCAACATTGCCTTTAAGCACATGATCACGCAGAAAATGGTGTCGTATATTAATGTGTTTGGTCCGAGAATGCATGATTGGATTCTTTGAAATATTGATTGCACTAGTGTTGTCGCATCGTAGCGGAATGCATCCAAGATCAATTCCATAATCACATAGTTGTTGCTTGAGCCATAAGATTTGTGCGCAACAACTGCCTGCTGCTATGTATTCTGCTTCAGCAGTACTGAGTGCGACACACGCTTGCTTTTTACAGGACCAAGATACTAGTGCATTGCCCAGTACATGACACGTGCCGCTTGTGCTTTTACGGTCTGTTTTACATCCTGCATAATCTGAATCAGAGTATCCAACGAGACTACAGATACTACCTTTAGGATACCATAGTCCAACATTGATGGTGCCTTTTAAGTATTTCATGATCCTTTTGACAGCTACATGATGTGATTCTTTCGGATCTGCTTGAAATCTTGCACATAGACAAACACTAAACATGATATCTGGCCGACTGGCCGTTAGATATAACAAAGAACCAATCATACCTCGATATTTTGAAATATCTATAGATGCACCAGTTTCATCTTTATCAACATATGTTCCGGAGCCCATGGGAGTTGCACTCTCCTTGCATTTTTCCTTGTCAAATCGCTTTAGTAGTTCTTTGCAATATTTTGCTTGATTGATGAAGATGCCATGCTTGAGTTGTTTGATGTGAAGACCAAGAAAATAGTTTAATTTTCCCATCATGGACATTTCAAATTCACCTTGCATCATCAATGAGAATTCCTCACATATTTCATTGTTTGTTGAACCGAATATGATATCGTCAACATAAATTTGGACCAACAAGGTGTGACCGTTATTTCGTTTAATAAATAATGTCTTGTCAACCTTTCCTTTTTCAAAACCTCTTTCACACAGGAAGGCACTCAATATGTCGTACCAAGCTCTTGGTGCTTGTTTTAGACCATAGAGAGCTTTCCTTAGTTTGAAAACATGTGTAGGATTCTTGAAGTCTTCAAAGCCGGGTGGTTGCTTGACATATACTTCTTCATTGATGTATCCATTTAGAAATGCGCTTTTCACATCCATCTGAAATAATTCAAAATTCATAGAGCAGGCATAAGCAAGTAGTAACCGTATTGCTTCTAACCTTGCGACCGGAGCAAATGTTTCGTCAAAATCGATTCCTTCTTCTTGATTATATCCTTGGGCGACAAGTCTTGCTTTGTTGCGGACAACTATACCATTTTCGTCAAGTTTATTTTTAAATACCCATTTGGTGCCAATGATGTGTTTGTCACCTGGATTAGGAACAAGTTCCCATACTTCGTTTCTTTCGAATTGGTTAAGCTCTTCTTGCATTGCAAGTATCCACTGATCATCTTTTAGTGCTTCACCAACTTTGGAAGGTTCGATTTGTGAAACAAATGCCATGTTTAAACATGCATCTTGCAATTTGAGTCTAGTTGTAACTCCTTTGTTGATATCACCAATGATGTTATCAATCGGATGATATTGATGGGTTCTCCATTCCTTTGGGAGTTCATTGGTTTCCTTCTCCATGTCGACTTCATTTTCTTGACTCGGTTGATCAATTGGATCTTCTTTACGTGGATCACTACTTTCAAGATCATCATCATCAAAAGAAATAGCTTTGTCCTCTTTCGAGGGGTTAGTTTCATCAAAAGTAACATGTATTGATTCTTCTACAATTAAAGTTCTTTTATTAAAGATCCTAAAAGCTTTACTAGATAATGCATACCCAATAAATATACCTTCATCTGCCTTTTCATCAAATTTTCCAAGATTATCTTTTCCATTATTTAGCACAAAACACTTGCATCCAAAGATGTGGAAGTGAGAGATGTTAGGCTTTCTACCTTTGTATAGTTCATACGGAGTCTTCTTAAGAAGTGGCCGAATGTTTACTCTGTTAGTAACATAGCATGCCGTGTTTACGGCATCTGCCCAAAAATACTTTGGTAGATTTGAGTCACTTAGCATTGTTCTTGCAAGTTCTATCAAGGACCTGTTCTTTCTCTCAACAACCCCATTTTGTTGAGGTGTTCTTGGTGCAGAAAAATTATGAAAAATTCCATTTTCCTCACAGAATTCTTCAAATAAAGTATTTTGAAATTCTCTACCATGATCACTTCGAATTGATACAATCTTGGATGATTGTTCATTTTGGACTAGTTTGGCGTAATTTTTAAAGGCTTTAAAAGCTTCATTTTTATTTGCCAAAAACAAGGTCCATGTGTACCTTGAAAAGTCATCAACAATAACTAGTCCGTATGAATTTCCACCAAGACTTTTAGTTCTTGATGGACCAAACAAATCCATGTGTATCAATTGAAGTGGTCTTGTAGTAGATATAACATTTATGGCTTTAAAAGAAGTTTTCGTTTGTTTACCTTTTTGGCATGCATCACATAATTTATCCTTGACAAATTTCATTTTTGGTAATCCGACAACAAGATCATGTTTGACTAGTTTGTTTAAATGATCCATGTGAATATGGGCAATTCTTTTGTGCCATAACCATGCATCATTGTTGTCGCTTACCAAAAGACATTTCATTTTCAAGGATAAATCATCTAAATTAAGTATGAAAATATTCTTGAAACGTTTACCGATAAATTTAATTTCACTTGTTGCTGCATTTTGAATGATGCACTATTCCTTGTTGAAGACTATCTTGTGTCCTTTGTCACATAACTGGCTGATGCTTATCAAATTGTGCTTTAGGCCTTCAACATAAAGAACATCTTCAATTGTTGGGGAAGGTGCTTTTCCAATTTTTCCAATGCCTAGGATCTTTCCTTTGTTATTATCTCCATATACTACATGTCCTTTCGATTCAAGGGTCAATGCTGAAAATTTTGTTATGTCTCCCGTCATGTGTTTGGAACACCCACTATCTAAGTACCATAAATTTGAAGCATTTTGTGAGCATCCCTGCAAAATTGAAATCAGATTTTATTAGGTACCCAAAGTGCTTTGGGTCCTTGGGGGTTAGTGCCTTTCTTGACCCATATGCAATGGCCTTTGGGAATGCTAATATTTCTTACATGACAAGTATTTGGTGTGTGTCCATAGATACCACAATATGAGCAAATAGGAATTTTACTTGTGTATGTATGATGCTTATTGTTAATAAACTTTCCTTTATGTGAATGTTCTTTTTGTACAAATGTCATGTTTCTTAAATTTGTTTGAGTGCTTGATTTAACAAAAATGGTCTTACTAGTGCTTGGTTTATCAAATTTAGAAAATCCAATACCACTCTTATCATTAGAATATCTTTGCATGTTTAGAACATTTTCTAATCCTATATG
Source organism: Cicer chorassanicum (assembly GCA_037974735.1). Lineage (NCBI taxonomy): Eukaryota > Viridiplantae > Streptophyta > Magnoliopsida > Fabales > Fabaceae > Cicer > Cicer chorassanicum. The sequence goes on along the minus strand of JBBPBP010000003.1, from coordinate 44,060,159 downwards.
TCCTTTTTCATATCTTTCTATTACTCTATTTAGTTGAGTAATTTTGAATGAAAGTGAATCACATTTATTACATGAAGAATTTTGCTTATAATTTTCAGCATCTTTTTCCATAAGATCAATTTTTTCTTTAAGATATAAGATTTCTTTCTTTTGAGTTGATACTTGTTTAAACAAATTCTTACATTCAGCAAGAAGTTCCTTTATTGCATTTTGTGCTTCATTGTAATCTATATCTAATTCATGATTATATGGAAGATTGTTTGAGTTACTAACCTCTTCGTCATCGGAGTGATGTGACGCCATCAGTGCAACGTTTGCGCATTCATCGCTTTCAGTTTCTGATGTTGAACTTATGTCATTATCCTCCCATGCGATATAAGCTTTCTTGAAATCTTTTCTTTTGCCGCCACTCTTCTTGATGAGATCTGGACAGTCTGCTTTAATATGTCCTTGTTTTCCACATTCAAAGCATGTGAAGTTTTGGTTGGTCGTGTTATCTTTCTTTCTGAAGTTTTTCTTCTTGAAACTTCTGTTATTTTTGAGAAATTTGCCGAATTTCTTGACAAGGAGATTGATGTTTTCGTCGTCATCAGAAATATCTTCTTTGACTGCTTCCTTTGATTCGGTCTTTAGAGCAATATTTTTGCTTTTCTTTTCTTGGGTTTCATTTTGCTCTAATCGTCCAAGTTCTATTTCATGCTCTTGTAGTTTGCCAAATAATGCAGAAAGTGACATTTTGGACAAACTCTTCTTTTCTGATATAGCAGTCACCTTTGGTTGCCACGCCCTCGTTAGTGATCGTAATACTTTCAGATTCAATTCATCATTTGAGAAGACCTTTCCGAGGGCTGTCAGATGATTTGTCAAGTGGGAGAATCGTTTCTGCATGTCTAGTATGGTTTCTCCAGGCTGCATGCGAAACAATTCATATTCTTGAGAAAGTGTATTTAGTTTGGATCTTTTTACCTCTATGGTGCCTTCATGGGTTACTTCCAATGTATCCCATATTTCCTTGGCTGTTTTACAGTGAGATATGCGGAAGAATTCGTCCATACCAAGTGCCGATTGTAGAATGTTTTTAGCCTTTTTATCAAATAGCACTTTTCTTTTATCGTCATCGGTCCAAAAGTTCTTTATTTTAATTTCCTCTTTGTTGTTGATGACCGTTGTTGGAATATATGGACCATTTTCGACAGCATCCCATATTTCGTCTCCTTGTGCCTCAAGATATGCTTGCATACGGATTTTCCAGAAATCGTAATGTTCACCGACGAAACATGGAGGTTTGGTACTGCTGCCTCCGTCTCTGAAAACTGGTAGTGCGGAAGCCATTTGTTATTTGATCAAGGAGTAATTTACCTTGAACCTGCTCTGATACCAATTGTAAGATCAGATGTGCACCTAAGAGGGGGGGGGGTGAATTAGGTGTTTGGTTATTTTGATAGTTTTTAGAATTACGGTGATTGATTTTTTTTTCGCTTATGAATATTAACAGATAATGTAAATGACAGTAATGTAAAGAACACACAAGATTTATCCTGGTTCCCCTAATCACCGAGGGTACATCCAGTCCTCTTGCTCACCACAAGAGATTTTCTTCACTATCTGTCAGAATATGTACAAGTCCTCACCCTGGGACCTTGGCTACAATCTTCTAACAAACTTTCAAAGATAAAACACTACTATCTTAAATACAGCACTTCAAAGAAAGTACAACTTTCTTTTACAAACACCTGTTGTTTTGATAAGGATATATGAATAGAAGGAGATAGAATAATTCAAGATTTATTCAAGTACTTTGAGAACCTTAAGGATATGAAAATGATATGCAAGTACTTGAATTTCTGAAAAAGACTTAGAAAAATTTAGAAAATTTTGTTCAAAGTCTTTGAAATGGTATAATTTGAATTGGTAATTTGAAAATGAAGTTATGACCTATTTATAGTCCTCAAACAACTCTTTAGATTCGTGCCCTTTGATTCAAGAGTTTTGAGAACGAACTGCAATGTTTTAAATTGAATTCAAAGCTGAAAAATTGCATTGGTTGCAGTTGTATTCGAATACCACATTTCTGTATTCGAATACAGCTTGCTGCAACGTTAAAAATTTTCAAACATTTTACTGTGTAGTCGAATACAGATGAGATGACCAACTCTCTGACTTAGCCATGTTTTTGTCTTGTATTCGACTACAAGATTTGTGTATTCGAATACAGATTGCAACGTTTAAAAAATCAATCAAAATTTTCACTGTGTAGTCGAATACAGATGAGATGGCCAACTCTCTGACTTAGCCATGTTTTTATCCTGTATTCGACTACAAGATTTTGGTATTCGAATACGACATTGAATTTTGTTCAAAATAAAGATTTTAATATTTTGAAAATATTATTGGGGACTTTGAAAAATAGTAATTTTACATTGAATTTACGTTTTTGATTATACACAAAGACCCCAATAATATTTTGTAAAATTATGTAAAATTACTATTTTTCAAAGTCCCCAATAATATTTTCAAAATATTAAAATCTTTATTTTGAACAAAATTCATTGTCGTATTCGAATACCAAAATCTTGTAGTCGAATACAGGATAAAAACATGGCTAAGTCAGAGAGTTGGCCATCTCATCTGTATTCGACTACACAGTGAAAATTTTGATTGATTTTTTAAACGTTGCAATCTGTATTCGAATACACAAATCTTGTAGTCGAATACAAGACAAAAACATGGCTAAGTCAGAGAGTTGGCCATCTCATCTGTATTCGACTACACAGTAAAATGTTTGAAAATTTTTAACGTTCCAGCAAGCTGTATTCGAATACAGAAATGTGGTATTCGAATACAACTGCAACCAATGCAATTTTTCAGCTTTGAATTCAATTTAAAACATTGCAGTTCGTTCTCAAAACTCTTGAATCAAAGGGCACGAATCTAAAGAGTTGTTTGAGGACTATAAATAGGTCATAAATTCATTTTCAAATTACCAATTCAAATTATACCATTTCAAAGACTTTGAACAAAATTTTCTAAATTTTTCTAAGTCTTTTTCAGAAATTCAAGTACTTGCATATCATTTTCATATCCTTAAGGTTCTCAAAGTACTTGAATAAATCTTGAATTATTCTATCTCCTTCTATTCATATATCCTTATCAAAACAACAGGTGTTTGTAAAAGAAAGTTGTGCTTTCTTTGAAGTGCTGTATTTAAGATAGTAGTGTTCTATCTTTGAAAGTTTGTTAGAAGATTGTAGCCAAGGTCCCAGGGTGAGGACTTGTACATATTCTGACAGATAGTGAAGAAAATCTCTTGTGGTGAGCAAGAGGACTGGATGTACCCTCGGTGATTAGGGGAACCAGGATAAATCTTGTGTGTTCTTTACATTACTGTCATTTACATTATCTGTTACTATTCATAAGCGAAAAAAAATCAATCACCGTAATTCTAAAAACTATCAAAATAACCAAACACCTAATTCACCCCCCCTCTTAGGTGCACATCTGATCTTACACATACTAATGGCTCTCTTTGTCAATAATTTTCTAAATTGATGCAGCTTGAATTTCAAATGAGTATGATGAGAGAACCTAAGTTCTTCTTAGGGATACAAATTCAGCAAAGTCAAAAAGGTATATACATTCATTAAACTAAATATACAAAAGAGCTTCGTAGGTAGTTTAAGACCAGTGATTGCAAACCTATGGCTACACCAATGCACCCTACTTGTTCACTTGAAAATGATGATTCCGGCGACAAAGTTGACCAAAAAACCGATAGAGGAATGATAGGATCCCTACTTTACCTTACCACTTCCAGACCTGACATCATGTTTAGTGTATGTGTATATGCAAGATTTTAAGCTGACCCTAGGGAATCACATTTAACTACTGTTAAAATAATCCTTAGATACCTAAAAGGCACTACCAACCTTACCTTGTTCTACAAGAAATCTCCTAAGTACAAACTGAGTGGATACTGTGATTCTAATTATGTTGGAGATAAACTTGAGAGAAAGAGCACTAGTGGCAACTGCACCTTTTTAGGTTACAACTTAATATCTTGGTCAAGTAAGCATCCAAACACCATTGCAATGTTAACAATAGAGGTTGAGTACATTTCAGCAGTTTGCAGCAGTTCTCAATTACTTCAGATGAAGCATCAACTTGAAGAATACAAAATCCTATAATCCAACATTCCAATCTATTGTGATAACACTTCTGCCATTTTTCTAACCAAAAACCCTATCTTACATTCTAGAGCTAAACACATAGAGATCAAACACTATTACTTTAGGGACTTTGTTCAAAAGAGGTACTAAACATTCAATTTGTATACACTGAACACCAATAAGCTGACATATCCACCAAACCACTACTTGAAGATAGGTCTGACTTCATCAAGAAAAACCTAAACCTTACCTTCATACCTGACTGATGTTGTAATAACTTCAAAGTAGTTTAGTTTTACATTAGTTTTTATATTTTCTTGTAATATGTTATATTCATTTTATTCTAAAAAAAAACAAAAAAAATGAAGAAATTTTTTTAGAAAAAAAGTCTCACTTTCAAGTCTTTTTGTCTGATTACAAAAGGGGGAGAAAGTTATTTGATAAACTGGGGAGAACATGATACTTAGACTTAGGGGGAGCACAAAGTTATGGGAGTCAAAGAAATACAAAGAAAAGTTGTTATAAAAAATACAAGTTTTGTCATCATAAAAAAGAGGGAGATTGTTGGAACCAAGTTCATTTTATACTTAAAGTTTTTATGATATCAAAAGTATTTTGTGAGAATAATATATGGTCAAGAATTGTAGAAGATTTGAAGAAGATTTGATCAAAATTTATCTACAAAAACATATGAAGAGAATCAATCTTAAGTATTTACAAACGCAATCTGAACAAAATAAGAACATATTCAATCTGAAGAATTTACAATCTCAATCTAAACAAAAATGGAACAAAATCAATTTGAAGAATTTACAAACGTAATCTGAACAAAATACAATTCAGAATTATACAAGGACTAAATTGAAGCCCACATTTTATCTATTAATAGATACTCAAGGCTAAAAAAGAAAATCATCAAAAAGCAGAAAAGATTAGTCGTAGAGTTCAATGAGAAAAACACTTGTTCGAATGACAAATATTCTCTGAGTGTTCTTTTCTTAGATTGTGAGAGTTATTATTATTATCAGCTTTTTTAGAAGCAACTACTCAAGTTCCAATCTTTTGTATCCAACCTGATAGGGGTTTAGTTCCTTCTTCAACCTGGGGTTATCAAGTTCTTAGGAGAAGACTTGGCTTGTAGGGTCAAGGTGGTTAGTTCCTCAAAAGCTTGGGGTTGTCTGGCTGTTTGGGAAGATTGGCTTGGAGGGTCAGGTGGTTTGTAATTCAAGGTATTTGAATTAGTGGATTAAAGCCTTCTGAATGAGTGGATTGGATGTAGCCAAGTTAGTGGTGAACCAAGATAAATATACTTGTTAAATTATTTATGTTTTCATTGCTTGGTGCTCCTGAATCCGATTTCTTCTACTCCAAGTAAGTTACCAAAACCGAACTAGTTTATTTATTTATTTATAAATTATCAAAAAGTTATAAACTTTGTCAAACACAATTCAACCCCCTTCTCGTGTTTGCACCTTCAAAGACCTCTTTCAAGGAGTGGTGTAGTTATACACCAAACTGAGTGGAATAAGGTTGATACTAGTTGAAGAGAGTTTGGGTGATGGAAAAATATTGTACAATCTTATATGGACCCTTAAGGAGTTTGAATGTGAAAGTGAACTCGAATATTTCCACCCTCAAAACCTCGTAAAGATGAACAATAAGAAACTATTGAAAATGAAAAGAGGTTAGTCTGTACTTCATTATGGTTGGAGACTACTTAAAAACTAGTTATGGGACATATCATCTCAATAACTTGTTGATAGTAGGAAGAATCATTGTGATTGATGTTGGATAACTATATTGGATAGTTGAAGCTTGTACTAGAGTTTGATGGATGTCCTTACTAAGAGGTGAAAATTTGGTGATGTTAAATAAAAGTGGTGCAATTAATATCATCATTTAAGTACTTTGTACGTTTTTAGAATGTCAACAAAGCTGAGTATAGAAAAGTTAAAAGGGATACTATACATTAGAGATTAGTAAAATTTTGTGATACCTAAAAGAGTTTAGAAGTGTAAAGTATGTTGAGGAAAAATCCTTAATCAAGTATTTTGAAGATAAACAAATAACTTAATTAAACTCTAATATTGATTTTGACTGTGTTAATGTTTAACTTGTGTTCTTGAGTGTTTTATTTAAAGATAGATGATCAAATACATGAAGTAGCTTAATTAATCACAAGGAAGGGGGTTTGAATTGGGATCCCTTTTCAAAATGTTAAATCATGCTAATACTTTTAAAATGAACTCAGGATCAATCTTGGTTACACATAAAAATCCAAATCGTTCTTGGTCAGTTAAAAACAAATGAAACAACTTATTTCTACGTGATCAGTGAGAATGAGTGAGAAAAAATAAAGGACAAGGATAAGAAAATCACACAATGATGTATCCTGGCTCACACTAGATGGGCTACGTCTAGTCCTCACAATTTGTGAGTTTTTCCACTAATGTGCTTCACACAAGAACATTCTAGTTTTCACACAATCTTTCTTGATCAGTTACAACGTTCACCTTTCAATCTTGAAAGAGTTTTTACAGTCACATTTCATTCCATAAATGATTTTTACAAGGTAGCTTTTAATCACTAAAAGGAATTTTACAAAATACCTAAACTATCTAGAAAGATAGACTTATGTTTCGAATGATGTTATGATAAGAGGTTGTAAGGTCAGAATCTACTCAACACTTGTTTGAGATTGATTATCAACAATAGCTCAATAAAGAGATCCTTGAATAAAGTGACAGCTGGAGTTTTTGCTTGAATGAAAAGTTTTGTTTGCTCGAGTATGATTGTTTTAGTGATGAAATGATTGCACAAAAAACTCTTGTTGTTGCCTTCACCTTGATGTTCTTGCTATAGGTACAAAGAAAGTTGAAATGACTCATTATAGCTGTTACTAAACCTAAAGAAAACATCAGTCAAAAGTGATAATTAATAGCCATGTGCGCCATTTAATCAAGAACGTTCTTCTATGTAGCCATAAAGTTCTTGTTTTTTTGTTGAATGGAAAACGTTGTTAAAGGATTTAGTAATAGTCTGGTATCAGTTTTTTGTCTCAGAGGCATGTTGATCTATCTGCAAAAGATGCAACAGCAATGTCATTTCATCCTTGTTGTCGTAGCTATATTTGTTCATAACTCATCAATATGGAGAATGATCTGATCATTGATCTTGATGTTGTTTTTTGCTTCTTTAGACCTTTAGGTAGACTTTTGGACTTGAGTATAGTTTTGAGTAGTCTTGTTGTTCGTTTATCTTAAGATCCAGACTTTGGGGAATGATTCATTCTATCTTTGTACTTAAAATGAACTAACTAGAATGATCTTGATAAACCATAATGATCTTTATAAACCAAAATGATACTTTTATAAGCCAGAATTATGTTGATTACCCAAATTGATCTTGATTACCCAAAATGATCTTGTAATCAGTTTCTAGTTCACTTAAGGCATGGTGTTTCTTTGATTTATATCATGGTGTGATTGTTGAATGTTGTATGAATGTATTTGATCACCTATCTTTGAATAAAACACTCAAGAACACGAGTTAAATATCAACACAGTCACAATCATGATTAGAGTTTAATAAACTTATTTGCTTATCTTCAAAATACTTGATTTAGGATTTTGCCTCATTAATCTCCCATTTTTTGTTGATGACAAATATGTTAATTAGATTTTAATTTTGATTATGATTTCAATATATCTGATAAAAAGTGATTTTGTTAAAAAACTCCCCTTTAACTTTTGCATCTATTAACATATATTTTTGAACCAAAATATTTTTTCTTCATTAATAATAATAAGAGTGTTCGTACATATGGTTCAAAAAAAAAGGTAAAACAAAGAAGTACATAATGAGTTCAAAAATACTTCAATCCAACTTCTACTTATCCCTCTTTGTCATATCAAAAAGAGGTGGTAGTAATCCAGAGCAAACACAACTTCAAAAGGATAAAGATGGAGAAGAGCCATCAAAGGATGAAGAGATGGAGAGCCTGGGAAAATCAACAAAAGGTAGGAGGCGGAATAGGAAGAGGTGGGTCAAGTCCCATCTTGGGAGCTAGTTGAGTAGCCATCCAGTCCCTTAAGATTGTGTTCTCCCTATCTTGATGGACTTGTCTATCAATGATAGTTTGAAGAGTCGTAAAGATCTTGGGGATATCCTTACATGTTTTTGAGGCGTCCTTCTCTATCTTGGTGCGTTTTGGAGGACGATGGTCTTCATCCATATGCTAAGAAGTTGGAGAAGGCTATTCTGGAGAAGGAACAATTGTAGTGTAGAAGGATGAAAGTGTGGCAAAATATGAGCCAATAATAGGGACAGTGCTAGACAGGGGTTGTGCCTGAGGAATAGAGGAACCATCAAGGTCCAAATTCAGAAAAGCATTGTATTTGTTAATATCAAACAAGGAAGATATAGATTTTTATAGGGAGACAAAAGTTGGAGCCATTTGAGATGTTCTTTCAAATAGAATTTGGGAACAAATATGACTTTGAAGAATTGGATTTTGAAGTGATTGTGGTGTTGGAATTCCAAAAGCACGAGCATTTGCAAGCAGGGTGGATTCAGATGGAGTGGTAGTGAAAGGAAGAACGTTGTGCTGGAAAAATGAACATTCTTGAGGAATGTTAACTCCAAAGTTCTTAGTATTTGGGTTTAAGGATGTTTTCCTTTCAGAACGCTTTCTTTTGCTAGAACTAAGAGAGAAATGAGATTGATCTTGAGGGAAGTATAATGTTGGTGGAAGGGATGAATTTTTCTTTATGGGAGATGTTTTTGGAAGAGAATTTTGAAATTTCGATGATGGATTTTTCATTTTTGAGAGGGCCATTGAAATTTTTGGTGAGAAACATACCATATGTTTTTCTAATCTCAATTGGTGAAGGCTATCGTATTTTGTATGATGATGTAGGGAAGGTTGAGTTTATGGCAATGAAGGAGGTGATAGATGGTTAAGGCATCATTGTCAGATACATACCCGTGACTTCCATAGTGTGGAAGAATGGAATGTTGACTAATATTCTTGAAAATTTTGGGAAGTGGTTTCAAATTTTTGTAGATACAAAGTTGGTTGAGGCAGGAATGAACAGTTCATTGAAACTGCATTTTTGTTGACGTTCAAAGAAGAATACCAATATTTTCTAAAGATGGTTGGCCCTTCGGTGGGTAGATGCAAAATTTCAGCCAATATTGCAGGAATGGGGCAGATTTCAACCTTTTTAAAGTGGTAACAATCAAAGCTTTGACAGGGAACGTTTGAGATTTGTAGTAGAAAGCACAAATGACCTCTAGATAGAAATAGTTGAAATTTCTACAGACTCAGACCAGCCAAGAGCATTAGTGTGTTGTTTGATTGAGGTTCCTTCAAACTGAAGGTTATCAAACACAAAGACTCGTCCAACCACAATGGGTCTTTCAGCCCATTTGTCTTGATAGATTTTTTGGTATTTGGTTGAGAGCAGAGGTGGGATAAAGATTTTTGAAGTTGTTTTCTTATGAGGTTTTGGTAGGGTTTGAGGTATGCGTGAAGAACTTTCTAATAGAGTTGAATTGGGTGGATAACGTTCTGGTGGAATAGTTCTGGATAGAGAATATTCTGCACTTTTGGTTTTCTGTGCAGGTTGTTTGGGTTGTTTCAGTTTTTGTTTGGCTAGAAAATGAGATTAAGTGGGGGATGATTTTGTTGATTTTGAGGGTGATTTTGTTGGTGAATGTTGAGGAAAAGATTTTGATTGCTTTGATGGTGTTTTTGAAGAGGGAAAAAGGCGTTTTAAAGATTTTGATGGCGAAGTAGATGGTTTGGAGGATTTTGATGTTGGATTAGAGGGTTTTGATGATTTTGGTGGTGATTTTGAATTGGATTCATCATCAGAGATGGTATAGATTGTTGTGTCCACACTCTTGGATTGCTTGGAGAAACCAACTCCAGCCATGATTCTCATTGATCTCTGTTTTGTTGGAGGATTGTCATATTGGTTTTTTTGAGGTTCCTTCTAGAGATGTGGTGGTGTTTGACTTGTGTTTGAGAGAATACATTGGAATAGAGGAGGGAGTACGACGGTGAGAGAGGCAAGCGATATATGAGGTGAACTAGTTTCAAGAGATGATGAGAGATAGTCATAAAAGGTATTTTCTGATGGAGAAACTTGTGGAGGGGTAGGCCATGGTGGTGGAGATGGTGATCGAGAAGGAGATGGTGAGAGAGATGGGGGTTTTGGAGTCGGATTTTTTCTTGCATAAGCTTTGGTGCAAGCCATGTTTTTTAGAGAAAAAAATGAAGAAAACTAAAATCAGAGTTGTAGAAGATAAGAGTACGGAGGTTTTGATGAAGGTGGAAGAAGCATATTTTTGGGAAGAGATAAGGGAGAGAGTGACACGCATGGGTATAAAGGAGTGGGTGGTTGAGAAGTGACTAGGGATATTGGGAAGGTGGAAAATAGGTTATGATAAGACTATGATAGCCGCTTTTTGAAGGAAGGAAAAGACCGTTACTTGCCTTTTTGATTGAATTAAAAAATTGAAAATTTTAAATTTCACTTGGGCTTGATATGTAGACTGATACGAAGAAAAAGGAATGGAGAACGTTCTCTGTATTGACCAGAACGATCTGGTCATGCTTTGTAAATGAGTTACTTTAGATTTTTGATGATTTTAATTTTTCTTTAATAAAATTAAAATTATCTTCAACTAGATGTTTAGTAAAAGTGTTAGCAAATTGATTTTTGGTGTCAACAAATATTAATTCAACTTCCTTTTCGTTAACATGATCTCTAATTGAGATAAAAAATTTGCAGCTAAGACATATTCAGCTTTAGTTGTTGATAATTGTGTTTTGTTTTCTACATGACCAGTTGATTAATGCTTCTCCAAGAAATTGACATGCACCACTTGTGTTTTTTCTTTCAATTTTATCCTTAGCATCGTAGTAAGCTACAAGATCAAAATGAGTTCCTTTGCATACCAAAGGCCAAGTTCAGTGATACTAACAAGATAACAAAAAAATCTTTTTACAACAGATAAGAGAGATTCTTTAGGCAAATATTAAAATCTAGCACATAATTCCACTACAAAAACGTTATATGGCCTACTTGCTGTAACACCCCAATATTTCATATATATTATATACGTGTTTTTTTAGTAATTGTCATAATTTATCATTTAATTAATAATTTACTCTATGTGTAAAGAAATTAAATTAAATTTTATCACCCTGTATTTTTCCTAAATAACTATAACATTCAAAAGTTAATATTTTTCCTGAATAGAATAGGAAGGTGTATAGACTATCTTTTAATTTTCTCTATGCAAGGTTGCACTAGATATTAAATTAGTGGTTTGTAAGATATTGGTATGATGTCTTAATGTCTTAAAAGAAAAAAAAATTGACTTTATGTTTGTCTTAAAGAATTTAACTATAATGTTTTGAATTTTTTGAGTAATATGTTTGCCTTGATAAATTTAATTATAAAATTTCGATTTTTTATTATTATAACATGAGTAATGAGTAATATACTTGTTGTCATATCTTTGATGTAAAATTGCGATTTTTGTGTTGTTTAGGTGTACTTAATTATAAAGTTATGATTTTCATTATGATTTAATGTTTTGATTTTTATTAACACTATATGAGTCTTGAGGGAATTGATAAAAAAAATTAATATTTAATTATGATAACATGATTAAGTTGATTATTCTGATGTGTTTATTGTAAAGTTTGATTTGTATGCTTAAATGACTAATAATTTGAAGAATTTTATAGTAGAAGGAATAAAGTTTCTATTTGCATGTGTTTTTCATGATTTAAGTTTTAATGTCTATCAATAACACGTTGCTAATCCAATTTTATAGTTTATAAAATGAAAGTTGTGATTTTGAGACATTTATTCATGTGTATATGTGTTCCATATTTGGGATAGCGAAATGATTGATTCTTGATTTCGAGCACCCATGAGAATATAAATTTAATGTCATATGTGATTAAAATTTAATCTTGAATATTTTATCTTTGTAGTTGCCTAAGTGGTTGATGATTTGTGTTTTGAATATTGTTCTCTTTGTGGTAGCCTAAGTGGCTGATGATTTGTGTTTTGAACATTGTTCTCTTTGTGGTTACCTAAGTGGCTGGTGATTTGTGTGTTGAACATTGTTCTCTTTGTGGTTGCCTAAATGGCTGGTGATTTGTGTTCTGAACCTTTTATCTATGTGTTACCTAAATGGCTCATGATTTGTGTTTCGAACATGTTATCTTTAGTTACCTAAGGGGATGGTGACATGTACCTTTTGAGCATCATTATCATTTCATGACATATCATATGAATCTTTGTGGACGCCTTAGTGGCTGGTTATATCTGGATCATATACTTTTAGGAGCATACATAACTTGCATACATTTTATAGTTATTTTTATTTTGTTATAATTATTTGTTCTAGGTGAGTTGCTACTTGAATTATTTAGGTACATTCAATGATATGATACATCATTACGAATTATTTAGAAAAATCAATTTCTTTAAATCTTTTATTACAAAAAGATGTTATATTTATATTTTATGGTTATTAACTTATTATTTGGTTTAATTTTTACTGTGGGATGAACTGACCCATTACACCAACATTTAAGTACTAATGATCTCAAAGAGTTGCATAAATGATGTTTGTTTGGTGCACCTACGTGGGAAAATGAGACTTTTACTTAAAAATAATGTTTTGTATTAATAAAACCGTTGTGGTACATTTTAAAGTTATTTACGTTTCTTCGTTAACTTTAAATAGAAATGCAGAAGTGAGTTTTCTTTCGCTAGTAAATAATTGAATCCTAGTTGATTTCAGTCAACCTTGTTTCTCTTGAATTTCACCTAAAGAGAATTTAATTTAGTTTAGAGCGTAAATGAACATCGATCTAACAATTGGAAGATTAACTTTGCAAATAAATAAATAATATTTTAGTAAATTGCACTACGTTCTTTTACAAAAAAAATATATCAAGTCATTTTCTGACACATCTTTTATTTGTTACATGATGAACCACTCCTAAGAAAACAAATATTTTTAAGTAATGCTTTGAATCAAAATCTGGGGTGTTACACTTGCAGTTAAATATACCAATGAGCCTATCATTCCTTTGTATTCCTTTTCAGAGAAGGATTTTCCTTGTTCATCTTTGTCCAAATTTGAGGATGAATGCATGAGAGTTGTCATTGTTTTAGCTTCATTCATTTTGTATTTCTTTAAAAGATCTTTGATATATTTTTCTTGACATATAAAGATTTCATTTTCATATTGTTTGATTTGCAAGGCGAGAAAATATCTCAATTCTCCCATCATACTCATTTCAAATTCACTTTGCATGAGATCTGAAAACCCCTCACACATTTTTTCATTTGTTGATCTAAAGATAATGTCGTCAACATATACTTGAACAATTAGTAAATCAATGTTTTAGTTTTTCTAAAAAGTGTAGTATCAATCTTGCCTCTTGAAATATCATTTTTGATTAAGAAGAAACTTAGTCTTTCATACCAGGCTATAGGGACTTGTTTCAGTCCATATAGAACTTTAGTGAGTTTAAAGACATGGTTTGGTTTCTTTTGATCTTCGAAACTAAGAGGATGATGAACATATACTTGTTAATTTAGAAAACCATTTAAAAAAGCACTTTTAACATCCATTTGAATTTTTTTTTAATAACTTTATGAGATACATGTGGAAGAAGGATTCTGATAGCTTATAACCTTGCAACTAGAGCAAAAGTTTCATCATAATCAGTACCTTCTTGTTGATTATAACCTTGGGCCACCAATCCTGCTTTATTTCTTATTACGTTGCATTCTTCATCCATTTTGTTTTTAAATACCCATCTTGTGCTAATAATTGTTTGATTTTGTGGATTTGAGACAAAAGTCTAGACTTGATTTTTTTTTTTCAAATTGAAGAAGTTCTTCTCGCATTGTTTCAACCCATGAGTTATCAACTATGGTTGAGAGATCGTTGTCATGTTGTTGTTGTTGTCATCTTTAAAAGACATTCTTGTTCTAATGCCATTAAATGTATTTTATATGATTTGATTTTGTGGACGATCTCCTACGATTTTCCAGCTTCGTTAAGGAGTTTGAGATGGAGATTAATGATCAATCTCGTTTTTTTGAGGAACGATCTGCTGCTGTTGCTCATATTGTTCTTCGTTTTCATCATCCATCTTTTGTATATCAAGATCATCAAATTCGTCAAATAACACATGCATACTTACCTTTACATTTTTTGATCTTAAATTATATATACAATAACCTTTGGAATCTGTGGAATAAGCTAAGAAAATGGCTTTGTCAGATTTAGTATCAAATTTTCTTAGATTTTCTTTGTTATTTTATTTAATACACAACATTAGCAACAACAAACAAGAAAATATGAGATAATTTTGTTGATAATTTTTTTTATTGATACACGATTAAAAATGTAACAAGAAGTGTTAATTGCTTTTCCCCTAAAATATTTCTCAACATTTGATTCTTCCAAGCATAGTAAAAATTATAAATACCCACTCAAACAAGCATAGTAAAAAATACGTGGGCCTATTTATACAAAAAAATAATACATATCAATGACCAAAAATATTGTTCAAATATGCACAATTTTTTTATAATAAATATAAATATAAAAAAAGTAAATGTTTTTTAAGATTTTGTTAGTGTTAATGTCATTTAAACTAACCTCAAAAATGAAAAAGTTAATGAAATTTAAAATAAAAAAAAAAACAAAAAAAACCCATACACACACCAATAGTTCACCTTCATATTACCATACGTCTTCAATGTGCAAAACTAACCCTCTACTTGCTGCTCCTCCTCCAAGCTATATCACAATCAATTTCTATATATCTTACTTTCTTAGGAAAGAGAGAGAGAGCGTGCGCGCGTGGCGATTAGTATGGCGGCGACATTAACATCATCACCTTCTGCAGCAGAAATCCTATCCCTCTTCCGTTCCTTCATACGCGTAGCTCGCCAATTCCCAGATTACAACATCAGAGAATACACTAAACGACGCGCCGTCGACGCGTTTCGTCAAAACGCAGCACTTTCAAACCCTTCTTCCATTTCCGATGCTTTCTCTTACGGAAAGTCACAGCTTGAAGTCGCTAAACGACAAGCCGTTGTTTACTCTCTTTACGTTCCTCCTCTTCCCAGCATCATGGACCTTCAAAATAAACCCTTTTAATCACGGTGAGATTTCTCTTCCATCTTTTTTACCAGATTCGATTTTTATTTGTGGGTTTTAGGTTTTGTGAGTAATAATTGGGAATTACTGAATTTGCAACTCAATTATTAGGGTTTTGTTTTTTTGAATTAATTTTTAGGGTTATGTTTGAATAAACGTGAAAATAATTTGAACTCATCCTGTTGTATCTGTAATGGTATGCTGTAGTTGGTTACTTGTTATCATTTGGCAAAAAATAAACCAACTATAAAAATTTAAATTGAAGGAGCTATAAAACGTTTACAAAATTAAATAATCTATATGGGTTGTCCTAATTATGTTATTTTATTTGATGCATTTTGTTGCCTCTGTATTGGTCTTTGTATTTTTTTTTTTTATAAAATGTATGTTATTTCATTGATGCATTTGTTTTCTCTGTATTGGTCTATGAAACTGACACATCTTCATGATGAAGTGTTAGCTATGGAACACGGAAACCTACACAGACACTCGACACGACACTGACACGTCGACACTAGTAATAATTTGGGAAAATGAATTAATCGATAATCAAAGTGTTGGTGTTAGACACTGAATATGTCAGGATCGGGACACGCTTTTGATCAGAGGTGTCGGTGCTACAAAGAGTGTTAGTGCTATATTGGGAGTGATATGGAAGGAGGGAAGACCATGCAAGTGGTTGGAAAAAAATTAGAGTTGTTGTATGACATAAACACTTATGCTTGGAACACATTATGAAAATAGCTTATGATATACTCATAAGTTGGTTGCTTATATTAATATATTTTCATAAGCTTATTTTCTTAAATAGATTATACAGAATTCATAAAGAGCTTCCCCTTGTTTCCTTTTCTTTTGTTAAACCAATTTATACATAAATGCTTATATGAAAATCACTTATTTTGTAAGTTTTTAACCAAGTTGTTTATCCAAATGTATGCTAAATGATACATTTTAAGTTTTTAACTTGTGCATTTTATAGTTAAGCTCCCTTTAAACGAGCTTTATCCATAAAGATGAGTATGACATAGTTGTTAAAAGTTCTAATAATCATTTTATTATGCTGTGTTTGGAACTGAGTTAATAACCTTACCATGCGTGACAATGCCCTAACTAGTAATAACAGACTAATTATCATGGTGCACAATTTGATCATCTCTATAATTTGCTAATACACAGAAGTTTGCACCAAAGAGATTGAAAATAGAGTAGGTGGGGCTGGTTTTCTGGTCCTTGGAAGTTGGAACATGTAGGGGAATATTTTAAAATGGGTAGAATTAGATTCATTTTTATAGGACTGAGCTTCTCATATTAGTAAAGAACCCAAATTTTTAATAGGACTGGTCATTTTGTCTGCTGTCTCTTTGCAACTCTGCAAGGAAGACTATGAAGATGTTACCCTCATGAACCCAAATAAAGTATTATTGTGGACCATGGACGGTGATGAGAGGAGACTTCTATCTTCTTTAGCATAGCCAGTTCTGCTGCAGTACTTGCAGCTTCAAATTAGCTTAACACTGGAGCAAACGTTAACCTCAAGTGAATAAAGTATTCAAGATGACCTCTACTGTCAATGCAGAGAGGCCCATGCTTTCTATAATACACAATTCTCGGTTGATTATGATTCAACTAGCTTGTTTTATCTAGTGTTGTCAAATAGCTGCTGTAGCATTATAGCATAGCGGAATTTGAACAAATCGCTATTGCTCTGCAATACGCTATTTAGTATACAGTGTTGTCAAATAGCCGCTATTGTGGTGCTATAGTACTTTAGCATAGTGGAATTTGAACAAACCGCTATTTTCTGCTATCCGCAATTGACAACACTGATTTTATCTGGAAATACATACATTTTACTATTTGAAAGTCACCAAGTGATGTAGAACTATTACTGAGGGAAGAATATCACAGCCCATCGCCTGATATGTTTACTCGATGAAGAATTCTAAGTTCAGTACGAAGAGTAGAGAATCGCCAATCCATTATTTTTCTTTTTTTTTGGTGTGTCATACTTTCTGTTTGAAGCAAGGAATTCATTCTTTGAAGTGTTTGTCTCAAATGCAAGTATATGCTGCATCACAACTACTACCATAGCTCCACAACTCAAATGTTGATGGTCAGTTTGTTAGTGGGAGAGAATTTGTTAGCAGTAAGGATTGAATCCTAGATCTCCTTCTCAATACTCTTTCAAGTTTCAATGTCCCAACAGAAAATAAATAAAGTTATAACAAAACTTTAAAAATCATTTTCAAAAATAGCTATGACAAATGGGCTCTAATTCGAAGATGGTTGAGAAGGGCTAATAGTCTGAAACCAGTAAACAACAATTGAAGTGGAAAATTACAAAATCCATTTACAGAACCAAAAGACCAATTAGACACAGATGAAAGGTCTAGACTTCGGTTCGTATCCATTTGATTTCCAATGTTTCCACATTCTTGTCGACACTTTTTTGGATTTCACTGTGTTTGAAGGGAAAGGTATATAATCATTTTAAAATTAGCAAGCTATGGGGTCTGATGAGTCTGACATAGTTAAAAATTCTTGTGGTCATTTTATTATGCTGTGTTTGGAACTGAGTTCATAACCTTATCATGTGTGACAATTCCCTAACTAGTAACAACAGACTAATTATCCTGTTGCACAATTTGATCATACACAGAAGTTTGCACAACAGAGATTGAAAACATATTAAGTTGGGCTGGTTTTCTGGTCTTCTAAACTTTGGTATGTGTAGTAAAACATTTTAAAATGATTAAATTAGATCCATTTTATAGGACTGAACTCCTTATTAGAAGAAAAGTACCCAAAAATTTAAAAAGATAGAATATACTTATAGTGATGTTGCTACTTGCTAAGGTTCATGTTAAATTGCATCTGCATTGTGTTTTCTTTTCAATTTACTAGTATGCTGTTATATTCACTCCTTGATGATTGGAATATCTGCAGGTTATCTTGTGTTAGATAGGACAATCAGAAATATGTGTTTCCTTACTTTGCATTCGTCTATTATGGAACAGACTGCAAAGTGAAAATCTTGAAGTCGCAGCTTTCTCTGGGAAAGAAATTACTGCTCTTTAATAGCAAACTCAGTATTTTTGGAGAACTAGTTTATGTATGTGTATTTAAAGTGGGATTGCATTCCCTAATAATGAATTGAAAACCAATTTTATGTTGTTAGAGTTAGAATAATTTTAGCCGACTTTCTGTAAATCAACTACTTGATTTGATTTTTGATACAACGATGATGATGAGGTTCTCCTTAGCCATAATAATTTGATGATGCATCATAAAAGTTGATTTATTTGTGCTCATATGGAGTTGGATTAATATGGTTGTGTCTTTAACCAGCCATAAAACTTTGAAATATTCCAACATTCCATTCCATTAATGAACACAAGTACACATTTGCTTCGTGGCCGATTGTAAAATATGTTATCCTAATGTGTCTTTTGGGTGGAGACTGTTGCAATTCTTCTTCAGAAGCATTTTTGTGATTTTCAGATAGTGAGACTCAGCAGTCAGCATTAGTAAAATCTAAGGGAGTAATATTGGACTCTGGTAGTCGTAACTGCAAAAAAATCAGGGGTTCCGGAGAGAATGATAAGCTGAATGTGTGGATCACTCCTATTGTAATTACCCCTAAAGGAAGTGGGGGGAGCTATCCTTATAATATTATTTCTTATATTTTAGGTAAGAATATTTTTAATTTTTTGGTATAAACAAAAGTATCAACCATGCAAAAATCAAATTAGTCCCAGAAGTCGTAAACGTCAGTTAAAATAGTCTCTAAATTGTGTGAATTGATATACATTCTTAAATTTGTAAAATATGAATCAAAATTGTTCATCCGTAAAGTTTGAATGTTATATATTTTGATGTGACAATATAACTGAATATGTAATTTATCTACGTCGATCTTATATTAATATATTAATGTCATCTTCTCAATAATAAATTTGTCGATGACTAATTATCAAATTTGTGATGAATTGTAATTGTGCATGGACTAATTATAGACAAATTAATCCATGAACGATTTAAATTTCTTAAAAATATTAATTCATGTTGTGACGATATCAATATGAGACTAAAGTAGAGAGTTCAATATTCAATTAACATGTCACAAGAATTAGTTTGACTAACGCTTACAATTTAGAGGACTAATTTGCTTATTCACTAATTTTAAGTATGTAGTCAGATGTTCGATTCTTGACTGGTGTTGGTGCATATAGATTGTTGGGTGACATCAGCTTCTTAAATGAATCATTGTACTTCAAATGACTAATTTTTTATTTTCAGTCGAAGAATACTTTGACAACCAAAAAAAATCTTAAGATATCTTGGATCCATTTAAGGTTTCCTATATCGATAATTATTTTTTTTTCTATAAACATTGCTCACCGAAAGAGTCAAAATTAAGTAAACATTCATTTTGATCCCTTCATTACCATATTCCAGATATTAAATAAAACATAATAGTAAACATGAGAGGATGTGATGCTCATACTTGTAGCTCCTTTACCATGACTAGTTCTGTTGCAGTACATGTAGGTTCGAATTAGCGTAACACTGGAGTGAGTGAACTTTAACCTCGTGTCATATAAAGATGAGCCTATTGTCAATGCAGAGAGGCTCATGCTTTCTATAATACAACATTCTTGGTTGATTTGCTTGAACTAGCTCATTGTATCTGAAAATACATACATTTTACTATTTAAAAGTCACTAAGTGGTGTAGAACTGTTTGGTGTATATTTATGCAAAGAATTCATTCTTTGAAGTGTTTATCCCAAATTCAAGTATATGCTACTTCATGATTACAAACCTAGAAGGAAATTTCAATGATTACCATTCAAAATAATCATGAAGTATATGCTAAATTCAAGTAATGACTACAGATTTAGTATGGTGCAACAGTTGTAGCTCCACAAAACAAATGAAACTAATTTGATGATTGTTGAGAAGGGCTTATAGTCTTGAAACTAGTAAACAACAATTGAAGTGGAACATTACAAGTTCCATTTACAGAACCAAAGATCAATTAGACACACAAATGAGCTTTACCACACAATCTAAAACTCCAATCAAAATCTCCTAGAATACAGTCAACAATACAAATCAAATGTAAAGAAAGCCTAACATGCTAATGTTATACAGCATTTCAAGTCAAAATTTTCACACCTTTACTCTTCAAATCAGTCCTGTTTTCCATTTTAAGTGGCAATGGAGCAGAGAACACAAGATTCTCTTTCACTATATCTCTCTCATCATTTTTGAGATCATCATCGTCGCTACTATGCGTAGATCCTCCACTGTCCTCCATCCCCGCTTCCTTGTCATCTTCAGCACCCTGAGAAGAATCCACAACATCTTTGACTGCACGATTTCCACTCCCCAAAACCTCGCCTCGATCGTCATTCGATGAACTTCCATCCGATTCGCTAGTTCTCGTGCTATAAACCTCAAGAACATTACCATTCTCCACAAATCTAACACTTTTCTTCACTCTAGGTTGTTGAACGTTTTCCCTTTGAACAAAAACCCTATTTTTTCCATCCCTTCTACCAATCAAAACATCGGTTACACCATCATCATCATAATCGTCATCATGAATACCCTCCTCATGATCAAAACCTTCCTCATCATCTGCATAAACCTTACACAATCTACTAATCTTCTCAACCCTACCTCTCAAATTCTTCAACAGCTTATTCTTCTCATCATCACCATCTGAATTTCTAGGTCTATGAACTTTCTTACCAGACCTCAAACTCTTTGCTTCTTTAACATAATGCATATGCATTTTCGCAGCAACCTCTTCAATTGAGTCCAAAAACTGAACCAGATCTTTACTAATCGACCTTTTCCCATCCACAATCATTGTATCACAACCCTAATGCCAAAAAGTTCCATTTTTTATTTCCAGGGTATTAAAAAAACCGAAAATTCCCAATACAAAATAAATAAAAAACCCATGATTGGATTACCCATCCACTATAATTGTATCACAACCCTAATGCCAAAGTTCAATTTTTTTATTTTCAGGGTATAAAAAAATAAAAAAATTAATCCCAAAAATACTTAAAACAAAAAAGTAAATTTTTTGAAAATGATAAAAAAAATACCCATGATTGGATTACCTGAATGGAGTCAAGTTGAAGGAGCAAGTTGACAGCTTTGAGAGAAATAGCTGGAAAATCGAAATGGGTATGTGATGAAAAGGAGGATCTGAGAGAAATGAAGGAGGATTTGATAGAAGCAAGTTGTTTAAGGTTTCTTAGGGTTCTTGATCTACGAACAAGGAAAGAACGAAAATGGGTTTGAATGATACATGCTGCGTTGTGACGGAGAGATTGATGATGGGTTTGGTGATGATGATTGAGAGAGGATTCAAGAGATTCAATGCGGTGAAGGAGAGAGGAGACTGTGGAATGGTGTTTGTCGTGAAGGGGGTGTGATTTGTGGGGGTGGAGGTGTTGAGTGGGAATGAGAAGGTGTTGTTGTTGTTGTTGAGAAAGGAGGAGTGATGAAATTGTTTGTACGAGGTGGTCGTGTTGGGGGGACAGATAGGGTTGTGGTTGGGGGCTGCAGCACGTGTAGGAAGGGGTGCAGCAGCAATGGGTTGGAGGAGGAGGAGGGGGAGGAGGTTGGTGGTGGTGGTGGTGGTGAGAGGCCATTCAGCTCAGCGAGAGGGAATTACTGTGTCTCTGTTTGTTTGAGAGAAAGGGGTTTTGAGTGAAGTAGTTTGGTTTTGATCTTGGAGTGGGGCTGCTACTTGGTCAATTCATAGAATATTAGGACATGGACTCTTATCATTTAAAAACCTTCAATGTTTTTGTTGGTAAAACACTGTATACACAATTATAAAAATTAATTTTTAGAGATAACTATTATTTTTCTAAAAGTTTGATAATATATATATATATATATATATATATATATATATATATATATATATATATATATATATATATATATATATATATATATATATATATATATATATATATATATATTGTTTTGGAATCTAAGTTCGATGTTTAGTTTGTCATAGAATGAGAGATTTTATAGTTAAAATTGATGTGTACATTTATGACCTTAACTATTTATATATGGAGTCCTTCTAGGGTTTATAGAAGGTTTTCGTTGTAATCATTAGAAGGGGAAGCTTATGATCTTAGGATCACCCTCTGATGTGGGACGCTTGTCTTTTTTATCAAAAAAATGATGCATGTTATTAGGTGGTCGTGATCATGGTACGATTTCCATCAAGTGGCTCAAAATGAGAGTACATGAGAGTTAATATCGTGTCCGTCATCATCTAATTTCCTCTTCGTCCATCTAGTGGCTATGATTAGAAGTCCAAGTGAGTTTCAATGAACAGTGACTCCAGATTCTACATTTTTTATAGTGGCTTGCCTTAGTTTTGAGGAGGTTTGATGATGTCATTTGATTGGGTTGGGTTGATTCGAAATCATCAATACTTAGAAAATTGGTTTTCGTACCCCCCATTTGTGGTTGTACCCCCAAATAGATAAAAACCCAAAATTGCCCACACAATTCACCATTCAGTAAAAGGTAAAAAAAAATTACTCCCAAAATTTCATCCACTACCAAAATTTCCGGTATGTATATTTTTCCCCCAAAAATTCGGTAGTTAAAATATAACTACCGGAAATTTCAAAACTTTTGAAATTTCCGGTAGTTAATTTCCTTTACCGGAAATTTCGTCACCAAATTTCCGGTACGTTATTTGTACTACTGGAAATTTGGGAGATGTGAAATTTCTGGTAGTTGTGTTTCACTGGAAAATTCAAATATCCGGTAGTCATTTTGTTTGTTTTTTTTTTGTTTGTTAATTTTTGATTTTTTTTGTTGACATAGGTATGGAAAAAAGACAACCACTATGTATAGATTTGACTGAAGCATTCACAACCGATCAAATTTTTGAATCACGGGAAGCTGTCATATCATGGTCAAGAGAGGTTGGCCGTCAAAATCGAGTAGCTGTTATCATAACTTGATCCGACGTAGAGACAGGAAAGAGGAAAGAAATCTAAATTAATTCTTGGTTGTGATAGAGGTGGAAAATATCAGTTAAATAAAAGTGAGTCAGGTACTTCAACATAAAAGTGTGGTTGTCTGTTTAAAATTCGATCGAGACCATTGAAAAATGCTGAGGCTGAGAGGTGGATTATTAGTTTAGTGTGTGGACTTCACAACCATGAGTTAGTGGCTACTTTTGAGAATAATGCATTTGTGGGGCGCTTAAACGATGAAGATAAGAATCATGTTGACGAACTGACTAAGTATCATGTTGCATCGAGGCATATATTGTCGTCTTTGAGGGATCGAGATAAGGAGAATGTGACTAGTATCTCTCAAATTTATAACCGTCGAACCACATATAGAAAGAATTTGAAAGGACCTAGAACTGATATGCAACATCTGTTGAAGTTACTTGAAGCTGAGAAGTATGCATGTTGGACTAGGACTCATGGAGACTCCAACGTTGTGAGGGACATGTTTTGGACGCATCCAGATTCCATAACTTTGTTGAACATGTTCCATTTTGTATTGATCATGGATAACACCTACAAAACCAACAAGTATAGGTTACCATTGTTTGAAATTGTTGGTGTAACTTCAATTGGGTTGACATTCAATGTTGCATTTGCTTATATGGACAGTGAGCGTCAAGAAAACTTCTGTTGGGCATTGGAGAAGTTAAAACAGTTGTTTCTTGCAAACACTCCATTTCCTCAGGTAATTGTCACTGATAGAGAACTTGCTTTGATGAATGCAATTGAAGTTGTATTTCCATCTTCAACAAATTTACTTTGTCAACTTCATATCAATAAAAATGTTGGAGCCAAATGCAAACAATATATAGTGAAGAAAGATATGCAAGAATCCATTCTTGAGGTGTGGAAGAAAATTGTTTATTGTTCTGAAGAGAAGGAGTATGAGGAAATGTTGCAAATGTTTGAGCAAGCATGTGTCGATAATATTATTTTCTTTGACTACGTCAAAGTCACATGGTTGAATCCTCACAAGGAAAGATTTGTTCAAGCATGGACCAATCGAGTATTGCATCTAGGAAATACTACAACTAATAGGTACGTCATTAAAACTTTATTTTGTTGTTGTTATATTTATACTTATATATGATTAATTTTGTTTATATATGATTAAACATGTATGATTTTTTGTTATATTTATACTTATATAAAATTTTGTTTATGTTTGAATGTTATTTGGAAAATATGGAAAACACTTAATGTTGTTGGAAGAAGGGCATTGAAGAGCAAGTTGCATGAAGTTGCATATCCAGAAACAACATCAATGTGTGCCCCACCATCTAAGATCAAAACAAAAGGTGGTGTGAAGAAGAAAAAAGGCAATAAGCCGAATGGATTTGATGTATATCGCGACCCTTCATTTTTTGAACATGTTGATGCATCCCAACAAGTCTCCCAGCAAACATCCAAACAAGTCTCCCAAGCATCCAAACAAGTCCCTCAGGTTAGAAAATATTTGGACGAATTTCCTGCTCTAATTCATCCATATATTGTAGACGTAGTTAATGTTAAAGCAGATGGAAATTGTGGATATCGTACTATTGCTGCTTTACTTGGCCATAGTGAAGAATCTTGGAGCATTGTGCGTCGACAATTGTATTTAGAGATTAAGTCCAAACCTGATTTATATCTTGCGTTATTCAAGGAACGTTTGCAAGAAGTGATTGACTCTTTACTTGTATATGAACTGGGAAACCAACCAATGGAAAAGTGGCTGAGCATTCCAGATATGAGTTACGTGATAGCAACAAAATGTAATCTCGTTCTTGTGACATTGGCAAAAAGTTTTTGTTTGACTTTTTTCCCATTGACGGGTGCACACAGTGGAGACCTATCACGTGATCGTATTATCAACATTGGCTTTGTTAATGACAGTCATTGGGTTCAGGTTAAATTGAAAGCAACCTGTCCATTACCTCCACTAGCATGGCATTGGAAGGAGTAGCGTAGTGATGAGTCTACATCATGGGTTGTAGCGTATGCAAGACGTCTACAACATTGAAGTTCATTAGATTTAGAGGGTACATCAGATTATATGTCTTTAGCAGATGATTGACACTTTTGTAACAAGTTTTATTCAATACATATTATATGTTGTTTTCAGTTAATATAAAGTTTAAGCAAGTAACACAATTAAGTCTAAATAAAATAACACAATAAATATAAAGTATAAGCAAATAACACAATGAAGTCTAAATAAATAATAAAATAACAAAATAAATAATAAGTGTAAGCAAATAAGCCTAAATACTAAATAAATAAAAATAAGTCTAAATATTACAAATACAACATAAATACTATTGATAACTCCCTCCTTTAGAGATGTATAAAGCCCTCTCTAATAAAGCACGCATGTCATCATCACCCGGTAGTCTATCTAAATCTAAACTCTCCTGTATCAGACCACCGATGTGTTGACACCGTGTATACCACTCCCCATAACTATCACTAGGACCAGCAGCATCACTAGGACCTCCAACATCAATATAATCTCCGGCATGACTAGGACCAACAACATCAGTATGATCTCCGGCATGACTAGGACCAGCAACATCAGGACCAGCAGCATCTACAGCAACGTGAGGGGTCATCCTAGGATGAGATATCCTATAGTACCACTAGATGTACCCCTCAACAGTCTGGTGTGGATATGTAGCCCGATGCAACACTGCACGAAGGGCTCGAACAGAGTTCCTGTACATACTCCATTCGACATCCACATCACGTACTACAAGCAAAGGTGGTGTAGGAGGGATATGCTGAATATATCCGAACTGTCGGATGCACCTACCTGATAAATAAGGTACCATAGTGGAACACCAACGAATATGTCCAGTAAACAACGAAACAGACTGAAACCGTGTGGTAGAGTCCTCGTCGTAATTTACTGCTCATATAACATCAGACTCCCTCAAAGCATCCAACTTTGCTCTATAGTACGACACGCTCCCGGATGTTTGTTTAGCAGTCCACCGATACATCCGAGGCATGAAAGACAACAGCTCATTCAGTTCCCTTTTACAGATATTAGGAAAGTGCTCATATATCCAGGTCTGTAAATAATAAAAACATACAAATAATTAATTAATCATATTATCAAATAATAATATAATAAGTATGGAAAATAATATAATAGTACCTGAAAGAGAGATAAATATCCACCGATCTGCTTCGTTGTCGGTAGAGTACTATCTCTTAGATAGTCATATAACACAACAAGTGCTGCTGGTCCCCAAGCCCATCTGCCACATGTTTTAAGATCATGAAACAGGAACAAATATTTAACAGATACTAGTGTAAAACTTTTATCTGCTAATATTGTACACCCTACTAAATGTAGTAGGTAAGCCATGGCTGCACAATCATATCGTCCAATACGCAGCTGTGTAAAAAATACTGACTTCAACCACTCAAAGCTGTACGATGGACCTCTATTAATCTTGGTCTCTGCCACTACTTCATCAACAGTAACTCCTAATAATTCAACGGCAACAGTAATCTCCAGGTCTTCAGTGAAATTAGCTGGATGGGTGAAGAACTCACCATGACATGGGATGCTGAGTAGACCCCTGACATCGTCCAGAGTGATAGTCATCTCACCAAATGACAGGTGAAATGAGCTCGTCTCTGCGTGCCATCTCTCGGCAAAAGCTGATATTAGATTACTGTCAATCATACTCAGACTACATCACTACAGAGGACGTAGTCCAGATATAGTAATCCAATGATCAATCTCAGCAGGTAATACAGCTCTAATGTCAATAAATTTCGCCTGCTTCTTGCCATTTGAGACCACTTTAAGGGCGCGCCTATCCTGTTTAATTACAATAAATAACAAACACACAATAAATTAAAATTTAAATGATGAATATAAAACTTAAATATAACAAATTATACTGCAAATATATTAAATTAAATAAATATATAAATAACTTAATAAATAATTATAATAACAAATAATTATAATAATAAATAATTAAAATAATAAATAATTAAAATAATAAATATTATTAACTAACCTCCCCATTCAAGATTTTTACAGCTATGTGGTCCTCATAATTCTTCAGGACAGATAAATCGTACGGACCACCAGGAAATAATGGAGCATCAGGCAGCTCCTGCTCCTGATCCTGCTGCTCCTGTTGCTAATCATCAATATAATCATCCTAATGCTGATCATCAATATAATTATGTTGATGATGATCCTGCTGCTGTTGATCCTCCTGCTGATCCTGCTGGTGAACATCTATTTCTTCGTTTCGCCTTCTACGTTTCTCAACTGCCGCTCTCCTATTTGACTGCGTAGGCGGCCGAACTCTAGAATGTTCACCGCTGGTTTTAGCTCATCTGGTCCTCACTGTAAACAATAGAATGAAAAAAATTAATCAAACAATAGATAAAAAATAACAAAATATAAGAAGAAAAAAAACTCAACTACCGGAAATTTCAGTGACATTGAAATTTCCGGAACAATTCCCGAAAATTTCAAAAACGAAATTTTCGGTATGTATTTTGTCTACCGGAAATTTCAATGAATTTGAAATTTCCGAAAAAAAACTAAAAAACTCTACTCACTTTTTTCGGAAAATTCAGAATGAGGGGTACGAGGAAGTTTTCTGAATTTTACTAAATTTTTAGGGATATTTTGGTAATTTCTCAAAAAAATTTAAAATGTGGGGGTACATCATTAATTGGGGGTACAAAAACTAATAATCCAATTCTTATGTTGGACTTGGACTAGAACACTATGAATCCGACCCATAACATAATCGAGTTTTCATCCAAATAATTAAAGATATGAGTGATCTAAGAGGGCTACAAGTAATGCATATGTCTTGGGCCTCAATTTTTTAAGCCTCAAGCTTATTTTTTATTTAATTAATTGTATTAATTTTATTACTAACATCATGCAAAATCATTACTTTTTCTAAGGAGTTTGTGACAAGATCGAAACTTCTATCATAAAATTTATATAGGGCGACAACCATTGTTATTGGGTTAATTGGACTATTGTTACTCAACCTCTCTCTAGAAGAGGTCTTGGGATTCATGTGGAAAGAAAGTCCAATACAACTCTTCTTGGGAAACATGTTTGGGACTAGGGCATGACCATATTCTTCAGTCTAGGCTTCGTGTTATCCTCATTGGTCTTAGGTTGGCTCAAGTAGAAGGCTTCCTGAATGTCACTATTGAATTAGATTCCAACATGGCCATTGACTTTGCATTGCATGGAACTTCATCCACATGCACCACTTATTACAAAAATTAGTCGGTTTCTTATACGAGATTAGAATGTCTCTTTTCATCACATTCTTCCAAAGGGTAATGAATGTGCTGTTCGACTAATCTGGAGCCTACTTTGAAGACAACTTAAATAGTTGGTTTGACTCTGATCCTAGGATTA
This sequence comes from Cicer chorassanicum, assembly GCA_037974735.1. Classification (NCBI taxonomy): domain Eukaryota; kingdom Viridiplantae; phylum Streptophyta; class Magnoliopsida; order Fabales; family Fabaceae; genus Cicer; species Cicer chorassanicum. The sequence continues at coordinate 44,031,286 of JBBPBP010000003.1, read as the reverse complement.
GTTATGTTTTAATTGTTGGTGTAGCTCGCTCGCGTACCTAATTTTTCTTTTCTTGTTTTCTATTCTTGTTTTTCCTTTCATTCTTATAAAAAAAGTACAGGTTTGACTCACTAATTTTGCTACTAATTAATTTAGTAAAAAATTAATCAATCATGAAAATGTATTTAATATTTATTATTATATTGTTAAATATTGTAAAAACTAATTTGACTCACAAGATCTCTAAATTCATTGTTGTTAGTATTTAGAGGGTCTTATTTTAAATTTTGCTTTAAACCTTTAAATTTGTTGGACCAACCTTGTGGACTCAAGAATTTACTAGTTGTGTCACATTATATTGATAAAACTTTCAATATTATCCTAAATAAACTAACATATAACTAATATATAAATAGTCTCTAAACGTTTTTTATTCATCAATTTAGTCCTTAAATCATCATTCTCTAATTTAGAAGTAGTTGAAAGATTAACTTCATCCATTGATAATAGTTTAAGGATTAGTAATCATATCAATTATATTTTTATAGTTTAAATATCAACTTAGAGTTAAAAATTGTATTAAAGGCTTACTTTTGTTTTAGATATAATTGAACTTTTAATTCTTCAATAGCTTTATCTTAATAAGTAACTTAATTTTAACCTACAATTATTCCAATTAAAACTTAAATTCAAATACTTTTGATCAATTCGACTTAATTTAGTTAATTCTTCTATTTGTTAGTACTCTTGTGCAATTTTACACCCTCCTATTTTGGTTGTAGGAATTGAGTATTTGACATTATTTGGTAACACCAATAAACTAACTTATAGCTTATTAAACTAGCTTATAAGCTTGTTGGATTAAAAGAGAAGTGTTTAGTAAACAATTTTTTTCACTAGTTTATAACTTATTTTGAGACGATATTTCTAGTAGTGTTTGAACTTATAGTTTATAGTTTTTTACATTTATAACCTTATTATTTTATTTTTTATTATTTTTTTATCTTTATGTAATACAAAATAACTACAGATCTCACTCACCCACTAGTCCAAAGCTTCAGTATATTTTCTTCTCGGCGAACAGAGCTCTACTCAGCTTCTTTAATTTTTTGTCAAAATAACTCCAAAAAAAAAAACTTTCATGATATTCATCTTACAAATTGTAAATAGTAAATGAATTGCATTGCTTTTACGATTACTATTTATACATGTGGAGTTTGCTAAACTTTTAGAAAATTCTTCAAATTTATTTGTACTGTAATAAAAAAAAAAGTAAATGAATTGTATGGTTCTGATTTTTATTTCAAAGTTTTGTTGTATTTTTTTTCTGTTTCCACCACAAAAATAAAGTAAAGTAGGAAAATTGATTAAAAAAAGGAGAATGGAGTAAAACAATACCTAAATTGAGATTGGATAAAAATGTCACATTATTTGTTATTTTAAATTAAATAATTATGTCTTTTTATGTCATTTTATATTGTTAAAAGTTAAATTTACCAAACACTTTAATTTCAATTAGTTAGTTTTTAAATTATAAGTCATCAGTTATCAACTAATTTTTTAGCTACTAGGCAACTTTTCAGCTATCAAATAACTTTTTAACTATAAACTTATTTGTAATTTAATTTTATCTAAGAGAGTCGTTAAGTATTTCAATTATTACAATCTAAGTTTTTTTTCTTCGGTCAAGTCTGAAATCCATTAATCATCCAATTGTAACATTACAAGCTACTTGGTTCAACGTATCTTTTGGTGTGGTAAACAATGAGACTCCACAAATATTAAAAAAAAGTATTTATGTACACCCATCAACCCATTTTATACCTTGAGACTTGAGAAATGTAGAAATAAATAAAATAATTTAAAAAGAAGTGATAAGATAGAAAAATATGAGATAAAAAAAAAAGTGTTGAAATGTAGGGATTCTAAATATTAAGACAACAAACAAACATTTAAGGTACCATGATAATGATTATTCACAATGTTGGTAGGATTGGAATAGATAGGGCCTACGGAGAATTATGATTAGTCTATGTTGGTCTCTTAGATTAGATTTTCTTTTAAATGGACAAAGTTACAAAAATAAAATAAAAATGTACTTAATTAAAAATAGTCAAACTACAACAATACCAAGTCACATACATAATAAATATAAATATTATTATTATTAAATATAACTTTCGTTATATATTAAGTCATAAATTTATTAATATTATATATGATTTAAATATATTAATTTAAATTAATTTTTGACATTATTAAAGGTATTATAGTAAAATAAAATTTAAATAGAATGTCGTATAAAATTAAATGGTATAAACTTTTATAAAAAAATAATAAA
>JBBPBP010000003.1:43969422-44028445 GCA_037974735.1 Cicer chorassanicum | reverse complement strand
TTATTATTATAATTATTATTTATTACATCTAATATTACAAAGATATTTTATTTCCCAAATATTATCAAATACTTGGCGGTGGTCTTCAGAATTATACTTTTATTTTTTTACTAAAAAAAAAACCTTTATTCAAATGTTAACATGACAATATGATAATTAAATTGATCATGAATTGAGACATTTTTCATCCATATTTTAGAATCAACAAAAAAGTAAAATAAAAATGTATTAACGATACATATAAGTATAAATATTTCTAAGTGAGTGAGTGATTCAGAAAGAGAGGTATAAAATGAATGCATCTGTTGATTCTCAAGAAGATGCATCATAAGATATTTAAATTAACGCAGTTACAATTTCTACGCTGTTTTGGATATTTAAATTAAAACGCCACTGATATTTGTTTTCAAGCTAAACACTAAGCCCAAATATTTTTCACAAAATTTCAAAACTTGTACCAATTTGATAATAAGAGTAAATTAAATCAAACAAAAGTACATTCATAACAACCATGCAGTAATAGATGGGATTACAAAACCAAAGTAATTAAAACATAAACCTTCCAACATTCCCATGATTTATACTCCTTTATGTCAACTACTATGGGAAAGTAAAGAAGGAAAACAAATAAAAAAAACAAAAACTCTTACAAAAATTATTAAAGAATCAAACTTTGAGTCCCTCTTAATATTCAAATCAAAATGATCTTATGTATTTTTTATGCCACAGCTGGCATATCCTTGAGCCATGCATCAAGTGGTTTTCCAATTGAGTAAACAATGAAACCAATCTCACGTAGCTTTTCAGCATCCACAATGTTTCTTCCATCAAACACAAATGCTGGTTTTTGCATGTTCTCATATATCTTCTGAAAATCAAGTGTCTTGAACTCATCCCATTCAGTTAAAATGCAAATACCATGTGCATCTTTTGTTGCTTCATATGCATCCCAAACCACACTAACTTTCTTCACAGTTGTTGGACTTGTCGGCTGCAAGTGGATCGGATGGTCCCAATCGAACTTGTTCATTGATAGATCCCTCTGGATTTGGTCCTCGGTTACTTGCGGATCGTATATGCTAAGGTTGGCTTTATCGCCGAGTAGTCCCTGGCACACGTCGATGGCAGGAGTCTCCCTTGTGTCGCCGGTATCTTTCTTAAATGCAAATCCAAGAATAGCAATCTTTTTGTTCGAAACTGTGTTGAACATTGAAGCAACTACGCGGTTCACGAAACGGCTCTTCTGATAATCGTTAATCTTGATGACTTGTTTCCAGTACTCGGCAACTTCCGGAAGGCCATTGCACTCGCAGATGTAGACGAGGTTCAAGATATCTTTCTGGAAGCATGATCCACCAAAACCAACACTAGCGTTGAGGAACTTGGGACCGATCCTCGAGTCAGTGCCGACAGCATAGGCGACCTGTTGAATATTTGCACCGGTGGCCTCGCAAAGTGCCGACATTGCATTAACGGACGAAATCCTTTGGGCCAAAAAGGCGTTGGCAGCAAGCTTAGATAACTCTGCAGACCAAAGATTTGTGGTAAGTATTCTTTCCTCAGGGACCCAATGAGCATAAACACTCTTCAAAGCTTGAACAGCCTTCAGGCCTTCCGGGGTTTCCCTGCCTCCGATAAGAACACGGTCCGGATTAAAAAGATCTTTGATTGCAGTTCCTTCAGCAAGGAATTCCGGGTTCGATAGAATTTGGAATTTGATTCCCTTGCTGTTGTGCATCAAAATTTTCTCAATTGCCTCGGCAGTTTTGACGGGGACAGTTGATTTCTCGACCACGATCTTGTCGGACTTTGAGACATCAGCAATCATACGAGCCGCACTTTCCCAATACGTCAAATCCGCAGCTTTGCCAGCACCAAGACCCTGAGTTTTAGTCGGGGTGTTAACCGAGACAAAGACTATATCAGCCTCGAAGACATGCTTCTCAACATCTGTGCTGAAGAAGAGGTTCTTGCTACGACATTGCTTTACGACATCGTCAAGGCCAGGTTCATAGATCGGAAGCACGTCGCTGTTCCAGGCTGTGATACGGGATATAGAGATGTCGACAACGGCGACTTCAATGGATGGACACTTAAGTGCAATGACTGCCATTGTAGGACCCCCCACATATCCAGCACCAATGCAGCAAATCTTCACCATTTTGCTTTTCTAAATAACATATCCAAATCAACGTTCAAAAAACAGATCAGTAAGAACAAAAGCATCAAACAAAAAGCCACTTTGACAGACATACATAGTAGAGCAATGATCACAATTTCCAACTGTTAATCTATTATAATCTTGAAAAAAAAAGTAGAGGGTATCAAGCATCATTATTTTGTGAACCTTGCTGCATAATTTTACAATGACATCCAATAAAAATTCATAATTTTGCGGCATCACCCTCACTTTTATAACCGCTTTTCACAATTAATGGTATGACATAGAAAGATGGAGGACTCTTATAAGACATCAACATAACTAATTTCACTTGACATAGTATGTTCATTAATCTCAGATCATGCATGAGTGAAAGATCGATCTATAACAAGTGACAACATTGATGTAACAAAAAACCATAAAACAGCTTAGAAGAATACAGATCTAACACAAACATGCAAAGGTAGATGATTTGATGATAAAAATTTCAGTTTGACTATAAGTTGACCATTCAGACCAATCTAACAAAATCAGATCTATCATCAAAATGAAGAGCAATGAACTAAATGCACATGATTTCAATGCAAAAAAAAAAAACTAATTCCATCAGATCCATTACAAGTTCACTTCATAACAAGTTACCAACAAAAATCCACCAACAAAATCACACTAAAACATAAAATCAAACTCGAAAATGAACAGCAGAACAACATTAAAAACTGAAAATTGTCACAGATCCATCCCAATTTTAACGCAAATCAGAAACAAAACCCATGAATCAAAATAAATAACAAAACACAAAATATAAATTGAAAAACTGAAATAGTGAAATCAAGTTCAATTTGCAATCAAGATTGTGATTTAACTAAAATTGACACAAAAATAAATGCTTTGATGATAGAAACAGAAGAAATGGTAATGTTTAAAAATATACCTTTGAGAGATGAGTGATGAATTGATGAATTCACTTAGACTAAAAGAGGAAGAGAGAAAGAACGAAAGAAAGGTTTTGTGTTGAGAAGAAGAGAAGAGCGTGAGAAAGGTTATATATACGCAACGAAAAACCAGCTTCTCAACGTGTTTAGTGTAGGTGTCCAAAAGAGTCCTTTTTTTCTCTTTTGATTTTTTGAAATAAAATAAAATAGACATTAATTTAATTTAGATAATAATTTTTTATTGATATTTTATTTAATTTTAATTAATAATTTAAATTCAATTTTGTATGTATTAAAATGTCAACAATATTTTTTTAAATTCATCAAATTTTTAAATAAATTCATATTTTCATTTTTTATTTGATGTTGTTGAAGATGAAAATATGAGTTTATTTGAATATTTGAGCTATAAATTTGATTAATATATGAATTTTCTTGATATTGGTAACGAATTTTATGAGTTTTGTTTGAAGATTTTGATGCATTTTTCGAGTTTATGTAAAAAAAAACATTAACGTTATTAACATTTTAAGAGATACATGATCAAATTGTTACTTAAAATTAAATAATTAAATAAATAAAAATAAATAAATAACATGAAATTAAGTCAAGAACCGCGAGAGATATTTTGCCTAAAATAAATAAATGAGTTGTCCCATTATAAATTATTAAATTGTAACATGTATTAATTTTTTTGGTCAAAGTAACATTTACTCCTTCTAATTTTAAATATAAAATAAAGTTGAATTAATAAAATTGATGTATAATTTAGACTAAATACATTTATTTTTGTTGATATATTTTCTTTTATATTTAAGATTGAAAGGAGTATTAATTAGTTCTACATATTATCATTATTAATAATTTAAAATAACATTAAAAAAATATCTAAATTGATTTTTGCAATTGCAAAATATTGACCAAGTTAATATTTATTGTGGAACGAATTTAATCAATATTTTATAATTTAAAAGAACAAATTAACTTCTTTTGTTAGACTTAGTTTCGTGGTGCGTTACACATTAAATATAAATATTTCTTTCAGCAAAAATGTGAATATGAGTTCATCACGTTGTGTAGGTCTAGTTCTTTTCTTTAGATCCAACTTTGTTGGTTAAAAGAACAATTTAGTTTAGTTTAAAAATATTGATAATAATATGAGATATTGAGTTGATATGGTCCAATAAATTTATGGACAAGTACATTTTAATAATTATATGAAGGGTTAAATAAGTTTTTAGTTCTATAAAATTTTAAAATTTCGTTTTTAGTCTATGTAAAAAAAAATCACATGTTTTAATTTTTACAAAATTATTTTACAAGTTGTTTTAGTACTTGCTAAAACGAAACATATTTAGACTTTTAAATTTTTAAATGATTTTTTACAAGCATGTTTAAAACATTATTAAAAGTTCATCCACACAAACATATAATTTTTTAACTTGAGATAAATTAAATTTAAATTGTTTAAATGTCATATGCTCAAGATAAAAGTCGTTAAAATATGAACTTATAAATCAATTTTTGAGCTCATTTTTTGTAGAGTAACTTTTTATAGTGTTGTAAATATATATGTAGAACAATAATTCAAAAACACATGTTAATGCTCCAATTGAGACTAAAATTATTTGTATAATAATTTTGTAGAAACTAAAATATATGATTTTTTTACAGGGACTAAATAAATTTATAAAATTTTATAAAGACAAAAAACTTATTTAAATATTTTATATTTTTATATATGAGTAAGTACATTAAGTTAAATAGACTTAATCATAATGTCATTTTTCAATAAAACTTTATTCTCTTAAAAAATTTGCTTAGATATTAATATTTGATTATATTACTTTTTGAATAAATTCCACTTACATTCTTTAAGACATGCTTAAATGACACTCATCCATCTCACAGAATCTGCCCTTAATTATGTATAGAAAATGTTAGCTCAGGAAGTATATATATAATATGATTAAAAAGCAAGGGTGGTGACTGACCAGTGAGTGATTGTTCATTGAGTTATTGAGGGTTAGTACAATTTTATTTTACTTTTTTTGAAAAATCAACAAATTTTCATAGATTATTTTAAATAAAAACTGATATACTTATATACGTACTATTGTATGTAAATAAATTATAGAATCTCCAATAACAGTTTGGTACTGTTAATTATAACTTTTTTTCGTAGAATTTATCATTCAAGCATATATATATATATATATATGTATAGTTACTTGAGAGAGATTAGATATGGTGTAAATATAGATTTATTTTACACTTAGGATCAATCACATATTGACAACATAATAATTAAAATTACATATATTTTATAAATTAATATATTATAATTAGATATTATTGTAAAATAATTTTATATCAATAGTGCATCACCTTTAATCTTTAATTGAAAAGTGAAAAGTTGTATTTAATTTTAATAAAATTGAATTTATTATACATGTTTTTTTGACTGAATTATTACATTACATGTTTAAATATTTGAGTTTTAGTCGTTTAGACCGACTAATATGAATGAATGTTCATTTGATTTATTTGATTTGAAATTGAAATAACTCAAATTCGGTTTGTATTTGGACAAATTGAGTAAAAAAAATGTATTTTGACAACTTTCGTTGACTAAATTCAATGTATTTTTTAATATTCTTTAATATATCTATTTTGATGAATTTTAACCAAATAATTTAAATTTGCTTCTAACTTGAATCGTTTTATTTTATCCTATTAAGAATTTTTTATTTCAGTCAATTTTTTTAATTAATATTATATAATAAATCTTAGTTTCGTAGTGTCGGTTTGGCCTGCAATACTACGTAAAATTGAGAACCTGTGGTTAATTTTAATTTATGTAAATATTACCCACGAGTAGAATTCATGGTTTTGTTTTGTTTTTGTTATGCAACTGGCAAAAAGAAGTTAACAGCTTCTTGGCGCGTTCCACGCGTTTTGCCTTTGTGTGTCAAACTGTCAACTTCGGCTTCAAGCACCACATTCTCATCACCACCTTCCTACATGCTTTTTTTTGTCTATTTTATTATATGGCGGATATTTGGCTGGTCAATGGTTAAAAAATGTTTAATAATTACTCAAAAACTAGCCATAATTTGTGACTCTCCTTAGAAATTTACGGCTAGTTGAAATTTGCTGATTTGATCTATGTTAGTTCAACGAATTGAGTTTTCGAGTAATATATATCTTTTTTTTATCAGACGAGCATTGATTAAGTTGTAGTATAAACCGTGAAAATCAGAAGAATTATGAGTTTTACTTATATAAAAAAAAATTTATTGCGTTTGGAAGGTGGTTCAACTCATAATTTGCCTATATATATGTATTCAATATTTATCATTTAATATTTTTTTGGTAACAGGAAAAAATGAGAAACAAAAAAAAAACAAATTAAACTACTCCCTAAAGAAGTAGATTCTCAATGCATCTGCAAGCAAAGTAAAAGCAAGTTTCACCGATACAGAGGAAATAATCTTTAGAGAGTCATGTTGAAAAAAAAAATTTAGTGAAAAAATTAGCACACTAATTTCTTTCTCTAAGAGTATGGCACGACTCCATACTCCTGTTCCTATTCAATTTTAGCTTAATGTCATACAAAACAACATCGAACTCATGAAAAATGTTGAATTGTTTTATTTACTAACTTTATAGACAGGAGAAAGTCTGAATAATAGATCAGATTAATGGTTCCCAAACTCCAACTAATTTGAAGCTCATGCAAAATGACCAATAATTCTGCTTATAGGTCATCACTACAACAAATGCGACCATGAAAATCAATGATTCAATCACCATTTCTAGATCTCACCAAGTCTAAAAACCAACAACTTCAGGTTTCCAATAACATTATCATCAACATTAAGAATCCTAACATCTTTCATATAATTATGTCAAGATAACATTATAGGCTCTCTAATGAGTATGAGACAGCTAACAACTTCTAATTACAGAGTTATGAGAATGAACAGTCAAAGTAAGTTTGAAAATTGGAAAAGATTCTTTAGCAATATATTTAATTGCAGTTTTAATTGCAAATTTGGACCTTCTATAATATTTTTAACTAAAAAATGACGATTTAACATTTTTTTAATGACGTGACATACAATTCTATGTTATAGAACCATCTAGATACATTAATTACATCACTAATTAAATTTAAAATATGAAAAATTTCTGAAGTTGAAATTTAAGTTTTTATGACGTTTTATTCCAATTTCATGAGTGTTAATTATTTTACATCATCGTATCATATGTCACGTTATTTAAAACATTTCACATCATCATTTTTTAGTTAAAAATTAGAGAGAGGAACCAAAACTGTCGACTTTTAAAATAGATTGATCAATTTCGTGAAACAGTAAAAATATGTGGATTAAAACTACAATTAAGCCTTAGCAATACAAATGGAAAATGCAAGATTAATAAACCCAAGAGAATGCCACATTTGACATGACAGAGTGCAATCTCTAATATAGTGCAGAAAAGACTCATCTTCATTCATGCCACGGGTACAAGTAGGGGTGAGAATAGGTCGGGTTAGACCAGACTTTGAAATGCCTGATCATGGCCTACGAATACTTTTTTAGGCTTGAGTCTAGCCTACGACCTATCATAGACTTTTTTTTTTCCGGTTTGACCTGACCTTTTTTAAAAGTATGGTCTGAAATGAAAGCCTATTTCACAAAACATTTAAATAGTATATTTTTTTTTTTAAATAGGCTAAACTAGACCTTTATATATAAGAAAATTAATAAAATAATAAACATAAGGAAAACTAATAAAATTATAACCAAATATAATAAAATTATAACTAGCAAGTTTGCAACAACTTTTCAAAAAAAAACAAAATGAACCCATAATTAGCAAATTTAAAAAACAAATCCTAATATTAATAAATAATATTAATAATAATAATAAAAAATAACAATGTTAATAAATAAAAGTATATATATAGGCCGGCCTATCCGGCCCAATAGGCTTATTTATAAGTGCCCGATCAATTTAAATTAATAGGCTTTAAAAAAAATCAGAGTCTAACCTATTTATTAAAAGATCAGATCATAGATAAGTCATACCATATGTACCAAATTAAAATTGAGGGGAATTCTAACAAGCTGTTAATAATAGTGTCATCAACGTAAACATCCTCATCATTCAATGTTTAATGTCAATAAATATAATTCCTTTTTTTACAAATAAAAATAAATATAATTCTATTGGAAGAGAATAACAACAACAATGTTTGTAACTTACTTTTTCACAGCATATTTGTAATTTACTTATGAATATGATTAACTATGAGTTGCAAATTTTGTAAAAAAAAGAAGATAAAAAAACTGAGTTGAAAATTAAGAAATTTCTCATGCCGACCACATTCTATTATTTGTACCTTATGCTAGAAGAATGTGCATTAGATGTATATCTAATGTGTGATTCAAGTAAAGATTTTGGATTATATAAACTAAAAATCGAAGTCATTTACTTTTCAACTTCCATCGTATTCATGCTTCAAGATCTACCACACTTTTAAATCTTAAAAAAAAATGTGGTAGGTGTACACTCCATATACGAGGACATTAATTTGACACCCTACTATTGATGATAGGGAAAACATTAATAATATATTATTATCATTGATCATTTAAGTCATTGATAAAAAAGAAATATAGAAAAAAATAAATTGAATAATGTTGATCATAAAAAAAATTGTTTACATTGAGGGTTACAAATACTTATATAATCAATTAAATAAATAATTAACTAGTGTAAAAATAATTAACTAGCTAGTGTAACTAATTAACTAATATAGTTAATAAATTAATCAACTAAGATATCTAATATCTCCTCAAACTAAAATGTGTTTATTACACTTCGAACTTAAAAAATGTCAAGAAAAAAAGTTGAATAAGACATTGATTATAAAGAATATAAAATGTTAAAATAGATGGACAAAAGAATTTTGAAATGCCAGAAATAAATTGGCTAAAAGATTTTAAATGCCGAAAATAAATCGGTTAAGATTTTTGAACACCGAAAATACACCGACTAAAAGATTTTTTTTTAGAAGATTTATTCTTCTATGAAAATAAAAACAAGAAAGATTCTAATGCAATTTTGTTTCTTCCTTTTTTTTTTGTAGTAAATGTTGAATTAAATCTACAACTCAATGCAAGATCTTCTCTTACATTTTTTTTTGAACAAAATTTCATGCACAACTTCTTGGTATTTAGTTTTGACTTCTAATTAAAAATCTAATTATGGATTTTTTTTAATAGAAACAAGAACAGTCTTGCTTGTTTTTGTTGGTAAGTGTTGAATCTAGAATCTACCCTTCCATGCAAGATTTTTGCTTGCACTTTTTAATGTCAATTTGGTTAAAAAGAAATAATTTTGTCACCAAATGTTATTGGTGTTCTTGAAAATCTTCAACAAATGCATGTAACTTCATGTTTTTCTTACTCAATGAGAATTGTTAATGTTGAAATAAGGTTGATATCAAAATATTGAAAATGTCTTGGGTCTTGGTAAAGTCTTGATGGCAAACATGTTGCCCTTAATGCCCATTATTTGATGGATTTTTTTTTTATTATTATCGTTATCGTCATAATGAGATAATTCTAACTTGACATTTTGATAGGGAAAGAGAAGAAAATGAAGAAATAAATTGTTCAATAATCAAATGAGAAAGAAAAAAAAAAAGATAAATCAATTAGATATATCTGTTATCCATGTGAGACTTGAATTTTCCAATACACTCTATCACACCCAACACTATTGGGCTTGATGCGTGTATATAAATAGTGAGTGGTTCATTTGAGTAAGTTTTGATATCATCTTATATTTTATATTGAGTCTAATTCATCCCTACAAAACCGACTTGTAAGATGATGGATGTCAATCTTTATAAAGTCGTTTAGCTCTATCCATTTTCAATGTGGGACTTGATTTTTCCCAGTACACTGCACGTCCAACACAATTGAACTTGGTGCGTGTATATAAATCGTAGGTGACTCGAATCGATAGACTCTTAACATCATCTTAGATTTTATATTAGATATAACTCATCCTTACAAAATCGAAACATGAGAGTTGCCTTTCTATAAACTATTATAGAATTGTATCTCATGTAGAGTTGAATTTATCTCAATATAAATAAAATTATTTTTATAAATTAAATAGTTTTTAGGTGTCAAATGATTATACACCCAAAATTGAGGTGTACACTAAAAAATTAAAATTACTGTAAAAAAAATATCTACCATTCTCTTTGCTTCTTTTCTTTGTGGTATCTACCGTAATGCGTATGCATAGTTGGCTAGAGAAAGAAACGTGAATAGGTTGAAAAATGTTTATAAATTAAAAAAAATTTATAAATTAAAAAATGTAAAGATATTTGTCAGCTATAGACTATAGTCTAATTCTCGTATCTTTTTCTTTTATCCTGTTTTTAATGATTGAATTTGGTCATTGTGGTTTGCTTTAGGAAAAAACTAACAACATACTCGTGCGAAGGTCCACAATTATGTTGCTGACATGTATAAGGACGATGTTATAAAGTGTTAAGTGATTTTTTGCATTTTAAAATTAAAACACAAAGTGCAATATTGTTGACTATCAAATTTAATAAAATATAAATATTGAATATCTTCTATATATATAGAGCCATAAAACATAACATTGTTGATTAATTATTGAACATAACATTTATATAAATTGTGAATATGTTTAGAAAATTAAAAGTATAATAAGAGATAAAAACTTGTAAAATATTAGAGAACATTTTTTCTTTTATATGTTTGTACATTCAAACTAAAGTGAAATAGATAATACTCAAGCATAGTTGTTTGGAGAATTTGTACATAGTTGCATAGAATTTTTTTATTAAATATAAAATATCACAAGCGACAATTTGTTTTGGGTGTACAATAGTAGTTTTAAATTTTTTATCAGTATAATTTGTCTCGTAGAGTCTTCAATCTTATAACTAACAATTTGTCTTATATATGATCTATTTTAAAAAATTTATAACATAATAATTATCATATATATATATAATAATTCAATCTTATAATTGATAACTTGTCTCGTTTATATTAGTTATTAAAATTCTTATCTTTCAGTTACCAATAGCTTAAGCATAGTGTGGAAGAGTATATTAACTTTATCTCAAAGTGTTACATATGCAAAGGCCACCACCTTACCAATAGTGAATATAATTCCTTGATTAGTGGTATTAATTCCAGAGATCCCAAATATGTAGATAATTTGATGTTGAATGAACCTAATTATATGTTCCTACCTCACATTTAATATTATCGATTGACTTCTACGCATTTCATTAAGTAATGTAGCATTTATGATAAAGGTATGTCCTTTGAATGAAACACTATAATTCTTTCAGTTAGGTCCACGTTCAATCCTTGAAAGGCCAAAGTTTAATTACTTGATGCAGTAAATCACCCAATGCCCTTTTTTAGAACCATGTAGCTGACATGCTTTACAACATTTGGCATATTGAAAGCTATATGATGTTATAGTAGGCTAATAAATTTCATGACGATATATTAACTATTTCAAAACATGACCTACCTTGTAGGATCAACACATACCTTGATAAACTTATTTCGTAATTAGGAAGGATTCTTTTTTTTCTTACATACTTTAGTTGAACCTTATTGATGTCCCTCTTAAATAGTTCACCATTCACTAATACACAGTTGAATGTCTTTGATTTGAATTTAAAATCTATTATAGATGAGAATCCTATAAATAATCTGAGTAACTCCTTTATCCAAGTGTGAATTTATTGTAGGTATGTTACTTTGTTTAAATTATTAAAAAAATCAACAAATTAATAATTTAACACAAGTACAAAATTTAATAACTTAATAATTGTAATAAAAAATTTATTTATATTTACTTAAACATAACTACTTGCATATTATAAACAAATTTACGATATAGTTGAACTAAAAGGGTTTTTGGGTATTTATAAAAGTAGTGAGATTTGGTCTAACTTTTTTCGGTAAATATATGGATATAAGTATATACTATAACATGGATTTAAATCTCACCTAAACTATACTATGTCATTGTTGGTTTGCATGACGGTTCCCATCTTATCTTAAGTCAAATCTCGATCACATTCATCTTCATCTTACAGAAAAAAAAAACATAAATTCAATAATCTATGTAAGTAATGAAATTTATATATTATTATTTTGTGGAGTGTTTAGAATGAGAGAAAAAAGTATAATTTAAACATGCAAAATATCTGAAATATTAATATGTTAGGTTGTAATTTATTCGTTCATTTTATTCTAAACTAATAATTTATCAAAACCTAATTTATCTACTCATAATAGTAATTACCGTCCTTTAATAATAATCAATCAACTTAGATTTATGTGTATATTGTAATTTTTTTTTTTAAATATCTCTTATTCAATTTTAATTGAGTATTAATGTAAAACTAATTTATATATGTGTTTGTGTGTCTCATTTATCTTTATAACATCATTATTAATTATTAACACTAATTATGGGAGCAGGATTTCATGTGCCTTTAGGTATTGACCAAAGCACCATGATTAATCTGCCTTTCTAATGAAAGTAGATACCCAAACTTCAAAACTACGAATAAACTTTGCTTCAGATGTTAGAAAATGATTATTGAGTGCATTTTAAGCTAGAAAAAGAAACATTTAACAATTTCAATAAGTGTAACCTTAAATGAAAATAAAAAAATCCTTAAATGGTCCATGGTCACGATCTATCTACAAATCACGACAGATCTCCCATGTGCAAGTGCAAGAAATAAGGAGAAAAAAAATTCTTATTTAGTCTTTTTTTTTCTATATAAAATAATTCTTATTTTCCTTTTCTTTGTTTTCTTTCTCTATGACATGAGGAATGAGTTAATGACCCACAAACGTGCTAAAAGATATGTGATTATTGACTTATTGTGTCAAGTTATAATTTTTTTAAGAAAAACTTAAATATGAATTTGATTGTTCTATTTTATTTCATTTGTAATTTTGATTCTCTTATTTTTAAATTTGTAATTTAGTTTTTCTATTTTTTAAATTACTCATTTTTTTTTTACTTTTATGTTTTGAAGTTGAATTTTGATGATGTGATGATGATATATTTGTGACAATCTAAATTGATAATAAGAAAATGAATTATCAAGTGAAAATTCATCTACAAGATGTTTTGTTAAATTTTATGGATTACTTTAATTGATTAAATATAAAATATTATATATAAATTATTAAATTTTTATGACACTTATATTTTAAAATGTAAAAGAATATTGTATTGGAATATAATTATGAATGACTTATGGGTTGAATTGTTTTACTATTAGCTTGTTGAAAGGTTTTGTTAAAACAATATTGAGATCTGCAACAAGAATTAACCGATAAATAGAAAACTAACAATTGCAAAACCAGAAATTAAAACGGAGAACGTTCTTGGGTTTCTGCTGAAAATACAAAACGTTCTTGACCTGAACTGAAAACCAAAAAATAGAGAACGTTTAACGTTCTCCTTTCTGCAGTTTTGAATAAAATAGGTTTTCAAACAATGTAAACGAAGACTAAAGAAAGATAAGAGAAGAACAACACTCAGATTTACGTGTTCGGCCTCAATTGATGAGGCCAACGTCAGGGCAAGCAAGAAGACAATTCACTATTCAATTTTGAATTTACAAGATCAATTTACCCCAAGATTGTTCACCTAGTCTACATTAGTCTTTTCTTTTTCACAATCTCTCTTTCTTTTCCCTTAATCTTCTTTCTGATTTCCTATGAATCTAGTTGCGTATACCTCTTTCTCAATCAATCTTTAGTAATCAACATTATAGCTGCTACAATTTTATAGCTTTATTTATAGTATACAAAAGCAAATTAGCTTTACTAACTACAACTACCTTGTCATAACTAACTTGGCCAAATGTGGTTATAACAACCACTAAAGCTTAACCATCTTTAGTTAGATGATTTGAGGCACATATTCACAATTCTCCACCTTGACTCAATATCAAAATAATTCAACCATTGTCCTTGCTGCCATTGCTTCAACTTTACTCTTTGTCGAAGCCAACTATGCCCAAGCAATGCTTGAACTTAGTTTGTGAAAGTGATTTGGTGAATGCGTCAGTAGGGTTGTCCTCAGTTGCAATCTTCTCCATTGAAACCTGCTTTAAATCAATCACATCCCTTATGAAGTGAAACTTTACATCAATGTGTTTAGACTTATTATGATACACTTGATGCTTGGATAAGTGTATAGCACTTTGACTGTCACAATAAATTGAAACATAGTTCTGATGTATTCCTAGTTCACCAATCAGTTCTTTCATCCATATAGCTTCTTTAACACCTTTAGTAAAAACAATGAATTCAGCTTGAGTTGTAGAAAGAGCTACCACTGACTGTGTAATTGCTCTCCAGCTTACAACAATCCCATATAGAGTGAAAACATAACCAGAAATTGATTTTCTAGTGTCCATGTTTTCAGCATAACCCGAGTCCACATATCCCTTGATTGGTTCCTTGTCATGATGAGTCTTTTTGAACTTTAAAACTGTTGTCAGTGAGCCATTTAAGTACCTCATAATCCACTTGAGTGTTGACTAATGCAGTGCTCCTGGATTAGTCATAAATCTGCTGACAACATTCACGACATATGCCAAATCTAGCCTGCTGCAGATCATTTCATACATTATGCTGCCAACTCCACTAGCATAAGGAATGGTACTCATTCTTTGTCTTTCCTCATAAGTCTTAGGTGAGTCTTGTATAGACAATTTGAAATTTTGTCCCAAAGGGGTAGTAACATGTCTTGTCTCATGCATTCTATATTTAGTTACAACTTTCTTCAAGTTGGCAGCTTGTGAAAGAAATAGTTCTCCCTTCATTCTGTTTCTTTTTATATCCATACCTAATATCCTGTTGGCCTCTCCAAGTTCTTTCATCTCAAACTCATTACTAAGGTCAGCTTTGAGCCTTTTAATCTGGTCTTTACTTGAGCTTGCAAGAAGAATATCATCCACATAGAGTTGGAGAACATTCTTGACCTTCCTGATAAACTGGAGAATGTTCTTAAGCTGGAGAACGTTCTTGAGCTGGAGAATGTTCTTGACTTTCCTCTTTCAGAATGTAAACACACCTGTCAAAACTACATCTTTGGAAATCAGTTCTTATCATGAAATCATCAAACTTTATGTACCATTGTCTATGACTTTGCTTTAGGCTATACAATGACTTTTTAAGAAGACAAACCTTGTTGTTGCCTTTAGCAAATCCTTCAAGTTGCTACATATAAATGGTTTCTTCAAGATCACCATGTAGGAGTGCTGTTTTGACATCCAACTGCTCTAATTCCAAGTCTTGTTGAGTTACAATTGAAAGCAGAATTATGATTGAACAATGTTTTACAACAGGTGCAAATACTTCATTGAAATTTATTCCTTCAAGCTGAGAAAATCCCTTTGCAACTAATCTTGCTTTGAACCTTATCTTATCTTTTCCTTGAATGCCTTCCTTTCTCTCGAACACCCATTTTGATTCAATTACCCTTTGACTCTTAGGAATGTCAACCAAAGTCCAGGTTTGATTATTTTCTAATGACTGCATCTCTTCATTTATAGCTGTCATCCAAGCTTCCTTGTCTTCACTGTTAATGGCTTCCTTGTAGTTGCTTGGTTCATCTCCTTGAAGGTCTTCAACAACACTTAAAGCATAACAAATTAAATATGCTTCACCATATCTGATTGGAGGCTTGATAACCCTTCTTTCTCTATCCCTTACCAAGTTGTAATTGGTCAAATCTAGTTATGTTGCAGCATTATCATCAAGTGATGTATAAGTTATGTCTTCATGATTAATCTCTTGATCTTCAGCCTCAATCTAAACACTCTCAGTATTGCTGTTTGAAGCATTGTCAACCGGAGATCGTTCTCTGTTTCTGCAATGTTATTTGTTTCTGCAGCACTGGAATGGAGAATGTTCTTTGTCAATCATGGGCATTCTTGTTTCATCAAACACTACATCTCTTGATATGATGCACTTAGGTACACCTTGGTAAATCCTCCACAACTTGTAATCTTTTATTCCTTTAGGATATCTAATGAAAACACATTTGATTTCTCTAGGATCCAATTTATCTTGCCTTGTGTGAACAAATGCTAAGGAGCCAAATACCTTCAGATTTGAGTAGTCAGCTGGTTTTCCATTCCACATCTCAATTGGTGTCTTAAATCCAATAGCCGGTGAAGGACATCTATTGATTAGATACATTGTTGTAACTAGAGCTTCTCCCCATAATGTTTTAGGCAGCCAAGCACTCAAGATCATATATCTGACCCTTTCTAAGATTGTTCTGTTATGCTGAGGGGTGCCTGCAACTGTTCTATATCTTTGAATACCTAAGTCCCTGCAATACTTATTAAACTGCTCTTAAAGATACTCCAAGCCATTGTCAATTCATAAACGCTTAGTTTCCTTTTGAGTTCCAATTTGCATATGCCATTCTTTAAATTTCATAAATGTGTCACTTTTATTTTTAATGACATAGATCCATACTTTCCTAGAATAATCATCAATGATGGTTAAGAAGTAAGAACAACCAGCATGAGTTTTTGTCCTTGAAGGACCCCACAAATCAGAATGGGCATATTCAAAAGGTCTAGAGGTATTGTGTTGGCCAACACCAAAACTGGTCCTCTTAGACTTTCCTAGAATACAATGATCACAAAATTCCAAATTTTCAATTTTGTCACCATTAAGCAAATTTTGTTTTGATAACTCAATTAAGTCTTTTTCACTTACATGTCCTAACCTCATATGCGATGTTCTAGTAGATGAATGCAAACTAGAGCTAGTAATTGAAGCTTGTGCAATTATGGTAGAACCCTCTAATATATATAAGCCATTTCTTTTAATATCTTTAACAATGATATAATCTTTATTAACAATAGTCATGATACCATTCTTTATGTTTGTGGAATTTCCTAAAATGTCAAACATGCCAACAGAAATTAAATTTCTTTTTAATTTAGGTATATACTTTACATCCTTTAGTAGTACCTCTTTGCCATTGAACATTCTAAATTTGATTGATCCCTTGCCTTGTACCTTACATAATTTGTTGTTGCCAAGCAAAACGACTCCACCATCACGAAGATCTATTGATTCAAAATAATCCTTTCTTGGACACATGTGGAAAGTACATCCTGAGTCTAATACCCAGTTCTTTTCACCTTCAGAATTTGAAATCATCAATGCCTTTGCAGATTCATAACCAGCATCAACAAGCGCAACATTTCCAAAATCTTGAGAGTTTCTTGATTCATTTCTTTTAGGGCAATCTTTCTTGAAATTTCCTTTCTTTTGGCAATGAAAACATTTATACTTCCTTTCAAATTTAGTTCTTGAATTGGACCTATCTTTATTCCCATTTGATCTTTTCTTGTCAGTTCTTCCTCTAGTCACATTCAGACTTTCAGCAGGATTATCATTCTTGATCTCAAGTCTTTTATAGCTTTCCTTTGTCCAGATAGATGTATGCACTTCTTCAAGAGTAATTGTTTGTTCTCTTTCAAACATAATAACATCCTTGAAGTGTTCATATGAGCTTGGCAGGGCTCTCAATAGGATCAGAGCTTTGTCTTCATCATCTAGTTTGACTTCTAAATTTTCTAAATCATCAAGAATCTTGTTAAAATCAGCAAGTTGTGATGTAACAGGTTTCTCTTCATCCATTTTAAAAAAGAACAATTGTTGTTTCAAGAAGAGCCTATTTGAAACTTATTTAGTCATGTAGAGAGATTCAAGTTTAAGCCATAAGGCTGTTGTTGTTGGTTCCCTTGCAACATCCCTCAAAGCTTTGTCTCTAAGACACAAGATGATAGTACTCTTTGCTTTTTCAATCAGTTCTTCCTTTTCTTGAGTTGACTTTATTGCAGTAAGAGCTGATTCACATTTCAACATGTTCATTAAACCTTGTTGTACCAGAACTAGGGGTGTGCAAAAAATATGGTTAATTGAACCATATTGATAAATTGGATTGCACTGCACCACAATAAACCAAACCATTTAAATGGTTTATGAATTGAACCACATATTTAAAACAATTCGGTTAACCAAACTTAATTCGAAACCAATTTAACAATTTTAAAATTTTTATAACTTCAATTAAGATTTTTTTCTAACAAAATTTTCAAAATTTATTTTTCCCAAAAAATATTATAAGAAATATCGAAACTTTTTTTTTTCAAAAAAAAAAAGATTAAATCATTTTTTTCTTGTAAAATTTGAGAAAAAAATCGAACATATATTTTTTTTGAAATAAAATCGAAACTTTTTTCGAGAAATTTTTTATTTTTTCTCGAAAAAAATCGAAATTTTTTTCCAAAAAATCGAAAATTTTTTGCCAAAAGAATTTTGAAATTATTTTTTCGAAAAAATTTTTATGAGAAAATTTTTTACATTTATTTTTCTAGAAAAAAAAATGATTTTATTATCAAAAGAATTTTCAAATAACTATTTTGAAATTAATTTTAACTAAAAATTTGTTCAAAATATTAAACTAGTTTATATTTATAAACCAGTTTTAAACCAATTTCAGAACTGGACTGAATTTGTTTTAAAAGTGGTTTTCAATAACTGAACCAAACTGCTAATGTGATTCAATGCGGTTTGGTTTTTAAACCATGAACACCCCTAACCAGAACAACATGCATCTATATCTTCCACAGACCAAAGTCATTTTATCAATTGAACTTTTCAATATCAAACTTTGTGGTTCCAACCATTGTTGCTTCCTTTCCCACAAACGGTGCCAATTGTTAAAACAATATTGGGATCTGCAACAAGAATTAACCAACAAAATAGAAAACTAACAATTGCAAAACCAGAAATTAAAACGGAGAACATTCTTGGTTTTCTGCTGAAAACGGAAAACGTTCTTAACCAAAACTTAAAACCAAAAAACGGAGAACGTTTAACGTTCGCCTTTCTGCAGTTTTGAATAAAACAGTTTTTCAAACAATGTAAACGAAAATTAAAGAAAGGTAAGAGAAGAACAACACTCAGATTTACGTTTTCGGCCTCAATTGATGAGGCCTACGTCACGGGCAAGCAAGAAAACAATCCACTATTCAATTTTGAATTTACGAGATCAAGTTACCCCAAAATTGTTCACGTAGTCTACACTAATCTTTTCTTTTTCACAATCTCTCTTTCTTTTCCCTTAATCTCCTTTCTGATTTCCTATGAATCTAATTGCATATACCTCTCTCTCAATCAATCTTCAGTAATCCATATTACAGCTGCTACAATTTTACAGCTTTATTTATAGTATACCAAAACAAACTAGCTTTACTAACTATAACTACCTTGTCATAACTAACTTGGCCAAAGGTAGTTATAACAAGCACTAAAGGTTAACCAACTTTAGTTAGATGATTTGAGGCACATATTCACTGGTTTTTATCCTTATCCAATAAATATAAATTATGACTGTCTCATTAGATCAATTTAACCCAACCATATTACCATCAATAAAGAGAGCAGTATACTAGTCACAACCTTTTCTTCTGTGAAAGCAATGGATTACAATACCATGACATTTTCATATTCTTGTAATAGCATTATATAATATCTTATATTGTATATAGGATTTTGGTCTAACTGTAAAGCTTCCATCATGTAAATTGATCTTGAAGTAAAAATCCACGTAAGCATTGCCATATAAGTAACTTGTTATATTATCAATATTCAGCCTCAAATTGTAAGTGGAGAATAAGTAAGTTTTTATTTATTTATTAAATTGAATAATTAAAATCACGGATAAATAAATATAAAAATTAAAACCATGAATGAGATAAAATAAAAGGACAACATTGCATTTAATAATTTTTGACACCACCATGTCTTGTGTATCTATAAAGAGTTTGGTTCTTCTAAAATGACAAATTAGTAGAATGAATGAATTAATGATTAATATTATAAACAATTGGTTATATATATGTATATTATAATAATAATAATTTATTTAATTATCAATTTTTAAAACTATTTATTTTATTATCTAAAATCAACAATTCACTCTACAATAATTAAATCCATCTATAAAAGTGGTCTCCATTTTTTCAATTAATTTTTATTTTTTAATAAAATCGCAATAATGTACGCTACTTACATATAGATTTATGGATTTAGGCATGGACCAGTGAAAAACCTATAGAATCGACCCATGTATGTTTTTTTTTATCGGTAAATGTTTTCTTGTGACATAAATATGGGTAAATCTTAATGCCAAAACCTCGTTCAATTTTGCGCACCTCCCTTCACGTATATCAACTATAATACGTTTTTTCTTTACCAAAATACCCCTGAGTACAACTTCATCTACCACTTTTTTCAGATTCAGCTTCTTCTAATTGTGAGGACCTCAGTTTAACGAGGAATATTAATTGTTGATGAATAAATTAATAATTAATATTAAATGTGTATGTTTAATTAATCATGATTAGTTTATAATTCTAATTTTTAATAATTTATTGTATTAACTATTGATTTTAAAGAAAGCAAATTCCTTTCTCTAATTGTCTAAAAAAAAAATTACTCTCTTTGTCCATCGTGTATGTATTAACTATGCGTCGATCATTGCCAGATAAATAGCTACTAGGTTTTTTTATATTTAAATTTTTCTCATAATTTTTGAAAATTTAGAATAAGAGTGTGTTTGGTTTGGAATAGATAGAGGAGACGGGAGAAGGGAGCTAATATTTCAAATTATACGTGTTGGTTTAATTTTTTAAGAGGTGAGGAGAGAGGAGGGAAATCCCTCATAAAACTCATTTGTTTTTCATTCATTTTGAGAAGATTTGTAGGGGAAGAGAGGAAATATGGCTAAATATACATTAAAGAATTGTTTAATATTTCTCTCATCTCCTTTAATTAAACACACTTTTAATTGAATTAATTATGGTAATATTTATTATTTCTTCCTAAAAAAGAAAAAGCACAATTTTAATTAAAATCTTTAATCTCTCTTTTTTAAACCAAATATATCTCTACATCTTTCTCATCCTTTGATTAAGATTTCTCCCCTCTCCTCCATTCTCTTGAACCAAATTGACAATCAATTACAATATCTCAACACTTTAAATAAAATTAAAATAAATAAAGTTATACAATTCTTCAATGTGGTAGAAAGTTATAATTAATTATTAATGTAAAATAATTTTACAATGATAGTATATAATCTTTATTCTCATTTGGTTTTCAGACGTATTTGGAAATATGATTTTTTTTATTTATAAAATTTGAAAATAAGATCGAACATTTATATTGGACACAAAGTGCACATAACTAAAAAATATACCTCCAAATAGTAACTTCTAAAATATTCTAAATTATTATCCCTAAAACTTTTGGCCCATATATTTTTAAAAGTATTTTTTGAATATCACATATTGCAAATTTTTAAAATAAATGTCATTTTTTCAATTGTACTCTTCAATTGATATTTTATACACTACTCATAAAATATTATATTCTACTCAGTGTTTATCATAATTAGGAATGCACTAATAGTAAATAAGGATAATCTAGTAAAATTATTATCATCTTTCTTTTGTTTATGATCATTTCTTTATAAGTGTAAAAATGAACAAAAATGACTCTCATTGTAAGATAGAGAAGAAAGTAAATTTTTTGAAAAACTCTTCCACTTACACGAGATTTTAACAAACTCAAATTTCACTTTGCTGAAAGACATTTATATTTGTGAAAATTTGTCGGAATTTATTGCAAGAAAATTGAATTTGACAAAAATTTGAATTTGTCAGAATTTCAACAAATTCAATTTTGTCGGAAGGCTATCCATGATAAACTTCTCGCTAATGAGGTCTGTAAAAAAATGTATGACTTCGGTTAAGAAGTATTCTAAATGTCAAAATTGTCCCGAATGAATACAATACTTTTTTAGTGTTGGATTATACAATTGGTTCAACTTAAATATCTCTTTCTAGGAAATGCGAATTATATATAGATCATCGGAGTATCCTCTTTGGAGTAGCTATGTATGACATTTCGAAGAGTAGGAATGTAAGTATAGGGTATAGGGTTGACAAGATGATTCATGATATTGAATTTCATCGTTAAATTATTAATCAGGTATAGAGTTGACAAGATGATTTATTTATCCACCATAATAAACCAAACCATTTAAATGGTTTATGAATTGATATTTTTTATCAAAAGAATTTCAAGATTCTTTTTTCAAATAATTATTTTGAAATTGATTTTAACTAAAAACTTGTTCAAAATATTAAACTAGTTTATATTTATAAATCAGTTTTAAACCGGTTCAGAACTGCACTGAACTTGATTTAAAAATGATTTTCAATAATTGAACTAAATCATTAATGTACTTCAATGCGGTTCGGTTTTTGCACCATGAACACCCCTAGATCCATCCAACCTTCTTTTAAATTTCAATGAATCACATGCATTTTTTAATGCAATCTAATGGATTAAATATATTTATTTTAAAATACACACACATAATTATGTTTATTATTTCAAAAAGTATATATTTTAAACAAAAAACTGTTTCTTTTTACACAAATATATTGTTTAATTATTGTTTTAAAAAATAGGTGTTTATATTATTTTAAAATAATAAATTCTTAAATTAATTTTTTAAATTAATTTTATTTATTATTATTTAAGAAATTATTTTATTTTATCATTTTAAAAAACTGTTTTAAAAAATCACTTTTTGTAGTACAAGAAAACAGTTTTAAAAAACTGGTTTTATAAAAAAAACTTGTTTCTTTATTTTTATTTTTACAAAAAACTGAATTTTATATTATTTTAAAATATTTTATTTTCTTTTAAAATGATATTTTATTAATTATTAATACTAGAAGTTGATGGGTATTGACGACAGAGCTCTGCTGTCAACTACAGTTAATTAGCGGAGCTCCGCTGTCCATTATCATGGTAGCCTTCGGAGTTTTGCCGTTGACACCCTCAACCACCACATTATTTTAAAATTAATAACAATTAAATATTTATTTTTAAATACCAAAAAAATTATTTTTTAATGAGAAAATGAGTGACACACTTTCCGTGTATGAGAAGATAATGATAATAATTATTTTACTAGATAATGATATGATGACAGAGGTGTATCCATACCTCCTTTTTTATGAAGTCCAAATACGTAGTACGAGTGTGATATGATTCAGATACGTGAAATTTTTGAAATTTGAGATACGAGACAATTTAGATATGTTAGTAAAAAATTTATTTAAAAGAATTATATACATGTAGAACACTTATAAAGAGAGATGTATCGATCATTTTTCATAAATATATAATTATAATGTATCAACAAAAGTATTGTTAAAAGAATTTAAATAAATATTGGTTTTATTCAAAGCTAACAATTTAAAAACACTTTTAATCATCTCTTCACTCAATATCATCATTCATAAAAAAACATAGTTTCTAATTCTCGTTCAATAAGAGATAATATTTCCAATTTAAAAGTAGTGACAACATCTTAAAAAGAATCATGTATATCTCTATTGATGTTCCAAAAAAAATTGTCTCAACTTCTTTATTTTTTTTTTATTTTCATATGATACTTATTTGAGTATCCGTGAAGTATCCTAGAAGTATCTGATAAATTAATGAAATAATAATAATAATTCCGATACTTCTTGAACACATATCCACAAGTATATGTGAAATATTAGTGTTAGATACGTATCCAATACAAAGATGTCTCTATTTTTGGAATATCCAAGTTTCATAGCCTCTTGCTTTTTTTCTAGTTCCTTGTTTATCAAACAATCAATAAATGAAAATTAGATTTGATACTCTCTCACTTTGACCTCTGCCCCCGTAATTTTTTAAAAATCCAATTTTACCCCTATCATTTTTACTTTCTCTCATTGAAAATTTTTAGATCCGGTTTTTATCTATCAAATTTTCCATTTTCAAAATTTCTAGTAGGCAAAATAATCGTTTTCGAAAATTCTACTAGACAAAAAAAATTGACTTTGAAATTTTTGGTAGAAAAAAAAATTTCAGAAAAAAATTTATCTGCCAAATTTTTTTCGTTTCGAAATATCTCATAAAAAGAAATTCAAAAATCAAAATTTTATTTATTGAATTTTTCGGTAATTATTTTTCGAATAAAAAAATTTTAAAAATTAATTTTCCGATTCAAGAATTTTAGAGGAAAAAGAATACTTTTTCGAAAGACCATGATGGTATTTTAGGAAGACCATAAATAAAAATTACAAATGTGAAAGTATAGATAAAAATGTATAGGTACGAATTCCAATTTTCTCAATAAATAATCAACAAATGGACCTTGAGTCTTGACCATAACCATGATTCACTAACTAGCCCAAAGAGAACCTAACTAAATACTATCAGAATCCAACGGTCAAAAGATGGAAATAGAACTATAAACAAAATAAGAAAGAATAAAAAATGAAAAATGTTGTAAAAATATAATAGTGTAGAGCCAAATATGAGTCCCAGTAAAACTAGCCGTTACAAAAACGATTCTCCTAAAATACAACGTTCTGATTTTTTCTTCTTTTCTCAATTTCTAATCCCTCTTAACTAAAATACTAACATATTTCTCATCGCCGATTGAAACTCCACCACTTTTTCCGGCAAACATGTCTTCCAACACCGCCGGAGCATCATCAACACTAGCCACAACCACTCCACGTTCATGTAGATCCAAGATTCAAGAAACTCCCAAACACACCGAGAATCTGAACCCTAACATTCAAAACCCACCAAATTCTAATTCCCCTTCTTGTTCCGCCAAAAAGTCTCAGAAACCGAAAAACCCTAATTCCCCTAGGAACAAAATCAGGCAGAGGAAGTTCGTTGTAGCAAAGAAGAAACCGAAGAAGGAGGATCAAAAGGAAGGCAGCGATGCGGTTTCGACCGCGCCGTTTTGCAATTGTAAAGAGAAGAGTAAGAAGTGTGTTTGTGTTGCTTACCATAATCTGAGAAAGTCTCAGGAAGAGTTTTTCAAGAATCGAGATCACGACGATGAAGGCGAAGAAGAAGTAGAAGAAGTTGCTGAAATTGATAGTGTTGTTGTTGAAAAACAAGATGGTTTGAATTTGATTGTGAAGAGAAGTAGGGAGAGATTGAGGGAAGAGGTAAGGGAAAGTGTTACACAAATTGGGTCAGGGAAAGTTATGAATTTGGTTAAGGCTTTTGAGAAGCTTCAATTCGACCCTAATTCAAAGGATGAGGATAAAAAAGTGGAGGGGGAAAAGGAAACTAGAGAGAATGATAAGGTTTCTGGTTGTTCTTCATTTTGTCCATCAGATTTGATTTTGACATCTCAAAACCTTGGTTTGGATCCACATGACTCTGTTACTTCTTCTTGGGATAGCGCTCGCGGAAGGTTTGATTATGATTAACCCAAGTGTTTAGTTTTGAGAAAAAATCAGCTTACTTTTAATTTAGTAATAGTTTGTGAATGTTATAAGTTATGTTTATCAATTGTCATGACTCATGAATTAAAATTAAGGACATGGAGACATTTCATATGTTGGTACGCGGGTTTGAACCCTCACTACTCTATATCTCTTCTTCATACTTAGTGTGTGTGAGTTACGCCACTAGCTCAATAGGCTCTTTGAAATAAAAAATGATAAATAAAAGATGTAACATCTGAAAACCAAGGATTAGGAATAATTATAGACTTTGAGAAGTTTATGATAGTAATTTACAAGCTTAGAGTTGATTAAATTGATATCCCTAAACTAGCATAAGATAAGTTAAATAGTGCATGATAATTCAGTATTATTTTATTCTTTAAATTATGAAAATGGATAATAGAATATTATATATATAAGTATTTATCAATTAAGAATTCGATATTAGTGGCAGCCTTTTATTTTCTAATAGAAAGGGATTAAGAGGATTTCAAATGATGAGTGAGTTCTATTTTCAGTGTTGTGTTATTGATGTTTGTTATCTTCCTACAAATTGCAGTTTGTCTAGAAGGACTTCTAATGGGGGACGAAGTAGCAGAAGAAATGTAAGTCACTAATTCATCAACAACAATGTAGAATAACTAATGATATATATACTAATCAATTAAGAGTGTTGAAGTTTTAATTGAATAAATTTCAGAGCTTAGAGTCATCAACTACCACTATTGGGGGAAGGAGATGGAGAAAGAAACAGCAAAAAGTCACCAGCCAAAAGCCATTCAAGCTAAGAACTGAGGTAATTCATTACAATTAATTGATTCATCATTTTAAAGTTCTATATGATCATCATCATTATTATTATTCGTACTGTTAATGCCGTTTTCCCAAAGATATTTGGATTATGACATTTGTTATGGAATGTAAATGTAGCAAAGGGGTAAGGTAAAAGAGGAAGTATTTGTGAAAAAGGTACAAGAGATGATGACGGAAGAAGAGAAGCAAAGGATCCCTGTTGCACAGGGCCTTCCTTGGACAACAGATGCACCGGAGGTATGGCCGTTTATCTATGAAATACAAAGTACTTTGTTTGAGTTCTATATGATTATGTTGTGGTCCAAAACACAAAATTTCACTATAATTAAGTGGCTTGTATATGGTCCTGTATTGCTATAACAATATGGGGTATTTGGCGTTCTTTGGTGCTATTATTGCAGTGTTTAGTAAAACCTCCGGTGAAAGACATTACTATACCTGTTGATCTAAAGCTTCACACTGATGTGCGGGCAATGGATCGCGCTGAGTTTGATCAACAGGTGCCTCTTTTTTCCTCATTGTTGTACTTCTCAAGACTTGTATTGTCTTTGCTTTTTATTGGTTTTGCGATACTATTTGCCTTTTTATGTTTTTAGAGATAAGTTTAGCTACTGAATTCGTAGACTTATGAATAATGGAGTTCTCTTCTATTTTGGAAGCTGTGAATTGTAGGAAATAGAAACAAGATTTGATTTTGATGGGTGTTGAATTATGCAGGTGGCAGAAAAATTGAGCTTCATTGAGCAATACAAAATGGAGAGGGAAAGACAACAGAAGGTACAACTACTAATATCCAGACTTTCCTTCACTGATTAACTATGTTTTCTATGTTTCCTTTTTTAAATGCTGATGATTTCTTGTATGCTACTCTCCACTTTTAAAGTTGGCAGAAGAAGAAGAAATCAAAAGGTTGAGAAAGGAACTTGTACCAAAAGCACAACCAATGCCATATTTTGATAGACCTTTTATCCCAAGGAGGTAAGAATTGGTTCAGTCACATGATCAATGATTTAAAGTTGCACTTACAGGCCAATCTTATCTGATTTCTCTTTAGAATATGTTTATTGAATACTAATTTTTATTTTTTAATTTTGTATGAGCAAGGTCAATGAAGAACCCTACTTTGCCTAAAGAACCCAAGTTTCATAAGAAGATTAAGTGCAGCTCATCATCATGGAGTGATGTGAACCCTTACTCATCCTGCTTTAACTAATCTTCCAAAGACTACTTTTTGATGTGAATTCTCAAGTGACTAATGTAATATTTTTCATCCCATCCATCTCTTCACCGAATAATGTTCAATCTTTCTACATAGCCAACCAATATAGTTGCACAAGCTTTGATCTTTTTGTACAGTGTTTTAAACATTGATGCTTGAGCAAATTGTATTATCTTCCCAGAGAACTATCAATTCATTTGATCCATCAATAAGAATATTTTGTTACTGGAATCATAGTCTCCATCTAATAGGAACTATATTTGGTTTTCCTAAACAAAAACCTTTCTATTTGGTATTTTCCAAACCAATTGACCGCACCAAATCCAAATTCAAAACTTTAAATGTATAAAGTGTAAGTTTGTATAGTCCTATGGGGGAAGGCATGACGCTACAGTGTGATAGAACTGTAATTGGATCGAATTTGGGTGTATGAGAGAAGGAAAAAGAGAAAGAGTAGGGAGAATGTGGGATGTGACAACTGTCCTAGGTTGTTAGGATATTCCCTAATAAGGTAGTGTGTGGGGGAAAATCGTAGGTGTCAATGATTATAACGTCAGCACCTTGTATGGTCAGGCAGTGAAAGACTAACCATTGTCTCTGTTGAGGAGCTATGCTCAAGAATTTACAATGTTATTTCCATATTATCATCTTTCAATAATATTGAAACATTCCATATTTACCTCATATTTTCTGTTATAATTACTCTACTCTATCAATTGATCCGACTTGCCGTTGTTGATGCCACCAAGAATGACTGATCGTCTCACCATTGTTAACATCGTTTAGAACGTTTGGAATCGAGAATGGAGGAGATGAGAGACGCGTTGATTGCAGAAATACAACGTGTGATGGGACAACCTAAACCTATACCTCAATCCAGTTCTGAAATAGTGCAAACAATTTTCGATGAGTTCTGTTTATCAGTGAAGAAGGTTGAGCTTCCTCCTTTCAACGACGACGACCCTGTTGCATGGAATACTAGAGCAGAAACGTATTTTGACGTTCAAAGAATTTCTGAAGAAGTTAAGATTCAATTGACAAAGTTAAGCATGGAAGGACCAACATTCTATTGGTTTAAACTGGCATGAATCGACATAAACTCTAACTGGAGAAAACCTCACTAAAGCTATGATGGCGCGTTTTGGAGGAGGCCGTTTAGATAATACGTTTAAGGAGCTCAAAGAACTCAAACAAATAGGCTCAGTGGAAGATTACATTGTTGATTTTGAGCTTTATTCATCTCAGTGTGGGCTCCTCCCTGAATTACAATTTATGGGGTATTTTGTGGGTGGTTTATGCCATGACATCCGCTCTCACATTTGTACCTTCAAACCCAACAATCATTACACAACTATGCAACTTGCGCGTGACATTGAGGCTGAGTTTGCAGTTTTAAACCCAACGGGTCAGCAAAGCGGGTGCGTGGGAAACCGGATTAACCTCCATCTTGGGCTCGTTCTAATAGGGCGCATTGGGCACAAAGATATTCGGACCCTAACGATTCACCAACTTAGACCCAATTTGGATCTTTCTGGGCTTCGGGTAAGACCAGTTTTCAATTGGGTCATTCGCAGAGCTCTAGATATGCGAAACCTAGTTCTTCGACATGAGTTCGCGTGATAGCACTGGTGGTGACGTGCACCGGAGTCAGAATGAGAGGGATTGTGGTGTAAAGCACATTCCATTTGCAGAGTTGCAAGAACGACGAACGAATGGACTATGTTTTCGTTGTAATGAAAAGTGGCAACCACTCCATCAATGCATAGTAAAATAGGTCTGATAGTGTTGGAGGATGATGAATCAGTGAACGAGGCCAAAGAAATAGTAGTGGTTCAAGGAGAAAGTGATGAGGAGCAGGACAAAATGATCTTGCATGCAAGGCTCTGGGGGTATTTGGCATAGCAATGTCCGAAGGTGAAAAGAATGCTAGAACAATGAAAGTGAAAGGTTTCATTAGAGATGATTCAGTGCTAGTTTTGATTGATAGTGCAACTCACAAGTTCATCTCACCGACAATAGTGGATGTCTTGGGATTAACCATTATTCTGATCAAGACTATGGGAGTTCGTTTGGGAGACGACCACCGTATCACGACAAAAGGAAAATGTATTGAGTTGAACTTACGATCGAACTCAGTCACTACAAATATAGAGGTCTATGTGCTGGATTTGGGTGGCGTGGACATCATTTTAGGTGTTGTGGTTATCATTTTAGGTGTTGTGGTTAGTCACCTTGGTGTTTAGACATATGGGAGAGTTGTTCAGGTTGGAGGGAGAGTCCAAGATGGGATTAAATGCTACTTTCCAAAACATTGTCTACCACAATGGAGGTAGGAAATGAGTTGTTACCTCAGGTGAATTACACTACAGAATTAGAGAAAGTGGTGGGGAAACATGCTGATGTTTTTAAGGAAATTCAAGGTCTTCTTCCAGTTAGAAACAAATCTCATGCCATTGTGTTACAACACGGAGCTGGTCCAATCAATGTAAGACCCTATAGATATCCTCATTACCAAAAAGATTAGATTAAGAGATAAATCAAAGAATTGTTGCAGCAAGGGGTGATTAGAAGCAGTACAAGTGTTTTCTCTATTCATGTGATATTAGTCAAGAAAAAAAGATAACTCTTGTCGCATATGTGTGGATTATAGAGCCCTGAACAAGGTGACAGTTCCGGATAAATTTTCCATTCCAGTTGTGGATGAATTGATAGATAAATTACATGGTGTGAACTACTTTTCTAAATTGGATCTCAAATTGGGATACCATCAGTTTAGAATGGTGGAAATGGACATTCACAAAATGGAATTTCGCATGAATAAAGGACATTACGAATACTTGGTATTGCCTTTTGGTCTCACAAATGCACCAGCAACTTTCCAATCGATAATGAATGCAGTTTTCAAGCCTTTCCTTCGCAAGTTCGTCTTGGTACTTTTTGATGACATATTGGCGTATAGTGTGGATTGGAAGGCTCACTTGCAAAACTTGGAAGTGGTTTTGCAAGTGCTTCAACAACAATGTTTTGTGGTCAATCAACCAAAGTGTGCTTTTGGCCAAAGAAAAATGGAATATCTTGGCCATGTTATTTCAGCTCAATGAGTGGTAGTGGATCCTAACAAGGTTAATAGTGTCATTAATTGACTTATTCCAAAAATTGTGAAAGGAGTGCTTGGGTTTTTAGGATTAACTGGTTATTATAGAAAGATTTCTAAGGCTCTTATTGAACTAATAAAGAAAGACGGATTTGTGTGGAATACAACAACTACAACTGCTTTTGAGCAATTAAAAATTAAAGCATCCTATAACCTATTTTAGCAAGGCTTTTTCAGGTTATAAACTGAATAAATCCGCGTATGATAAGGAGCTCATGACATTGGTGCTTGTTATCCAACATTGGAGACACTGTTTGTTAGGCATAAAATTTGTAGTGTATTCCGATCAAAAAGCTTGAAACATTTGATCAATCAACGGATTACCACGATAAATCAACAAGAATGGATTGCAAAATTATTGGGGTTTGATTTTGAAGTGGTGTATAAGGTGGGTGTGGAGAATAAGGTGGCAAATGATTTGTCTCGTCAACATGACGACTTGGAAGTAAAAACCCTGGTCTCTTATCCGATTTAGCAGCAAGGAATGGAATTACAGGCTGAAGTTATGCAAGATCAAGTATTGAAAGAGATTATTGAAGCATTACACAGTGATCCTACATCCAACCAGAATATGAATTGAAAGGTGGGGTCTTATTTTACAAAGGCAGATTGGTGATACCTGCAACCTCTCCTATCATTGACACATTGAAGGATTTTCATTCATCTCCAAGTGGAGGAAGACACTTCGGTTATCTTCGTACATATAGAAGAATGGTGAGGACACTTTATTGGCATGGAGTGATGAAAAAGGTGTAAGAGTTTGTAAGGGCTTGTGATACATGTCAGAGACAAAAGTATGCTGCAACTACACCTAATAGTTTACTACAACCTCTAATGCCCCGGATTTCTTTTTTTAATCCAAAACATTACTTAAAAAAATAATACTTATTGTTTAGAAAAGTTTACAAATTTTTTTTTGGATACTTAACATTTATTCATTTAAATAATTAGTAACAACCACGTTATTTAATATTATTAAGAAAATATTTATTCAAAATTTAAAACAAACAATTATTCCTAACAAAAGGGAACCACTTCCGTATTTCTACAATTCTAGTACATATTAAAAGTTTGTGACAAACAATTAAGAAGAACTTAGAAATATTGAACAATTCTATTATTACAAAATTGTCTTGAAAAAAACCCATGTTTGCTCCATGTTCGCCACACGTCAATACTCATTAACTAATCTTGAATCTCCTTGAACTCATTAGTACCTAAAATGTTGTTGTAAGGGTCAGTTTTTTTTTCCCATCATCCACATCAAATCAAAGCTAAACATATAGAAGAATAACACAAAACATATAAAAGTAAAACTTCCAATTTAAAAGAAAAAATGTGCAAACCGGTAAATTGTATGTCAAAACATATGCATAATGCATGCTCCTAAAACTATATGATCCGGATATAAACCTGTCACTAAGGCAACTTCCACACAGAAAAGTCACCCATACCAATGGGGAAAACAATCCTGCCACTAAGGCAACTCCCACGAAGATGCATATGCCATGGCATGATGATATAGTATCAAGAGATATATTCTCACACAACCCACTAAGAATCATGTCATATGCATTCAAAATTACTTTTCTTAAATCATCACTTACTCACATATCACTAAGAACACATACCACACATCCTTATCATGATTATCACATATTCATAGACAAATAATCATGAAAATTATGACTTTCACCACATACACATAAAAATAGAAGCTTTATATCATTTAGGCCATAAAAATTACACTTTCACATATATAACAAGAAAATTCAAACTCCAACTCATATACATAATAAAAGTTAAAACTTTATCACATATAAGGTAAAAATTCAAACTTTATTTCATATTCATCGAAAAACTACAATTTTATCACACATAGCATAAAATTTCATACTTTACTCCATAGAAGTCATATATTACAATTCAATCTCAACAAAAATTGGGGTTTTATTATTTTAATCCATTAGTCTACATTTATTTATTTTAAAATAGAAGGAATCACGATTATTTATTTCATGTCATCCAACCAACGGCCTATGTAACACCCCAAATTTTATAATAAACTATTTTAATAATGAAATATAAATTTAAATAATTAATTTGGTGTTAAAGTTATTTTAGAATACATGTGATAAATTTCGTGATTAGTTTGCGTTATATGGGTGCTTTAGATGATGTGTTACTATTATACATATTAGACTACATGAATAATCTAAATAACAAATATTATATTTTATATATTTTTCTAAATAGTATTTTAGTGTAATATTTTAAAGAATAAGATTTTAGAAGATTTTAAGTGTATATACTTATTATACCAAATTAATGTAATATTTTTCTGTGCGTTTGACTGATATTAAGTATGCACGTAATTATATTTTCAATTATCTATAACTATTTTCTATTTTTAGTTATTTATTTTATAAATAATTATCTCGGAATAGTAGTGATATATTGTGTTTGATTTCCTTCATTTTTATATACTTGTTATGACATAGTGATTTTATATATATTTATTATGATATAATAATTAATATAGAGTGTTGATGTTATATTTATTTATTTTATAATTTTGACTATTCTCTAATGATGGTAGTATTTTAATGTGAATATTTTATAAAATAAGTATAATTATAGTAATTATTTTGAATATGAATGTTGGTTATTAATGTATTTTAAAAGATTAACTACTTTAATTATTTTATTTTATAAAATATGGGTTTTGAAATATTAATAATTTTGTGCTTATTTTCTTTATATGTGTGCTTGTCAAGTTGTGCCTATTTTATATATATTCCATTGATTTAGTGGCTTATATAAAATATTGATGTTATATTCTTTTATTGTCATTTTGACTATTCTCATAATATAATAATCTTTTAATTTGATATTTTGAAAGATATTATTATTTTAGTGGCAAATAAATAAATTAAAATAAATATTTAATTAGTTGAACCTTGTGAAAAAAATAAAATAAAAGGGAGTTCAATGAGTTAGGTTAACAATAACTAATATGTTAAAAAAAAAATCAAATAAAAAAAATCAAATATACCCTAATATGAAAGCGCTACAGTAGAAAGATAGAGAGAGAAAAAGCAGCAGCCATACTAAGAGAAAAGAAAAGCAATCGGTTCCGGCGATCGACAACTGTCCAGAAAAACTTCCTCCGTTTTTGTTCAAATTTCAGTATGTTATTTAATTTATTGAGTTAGTCAATTAAACACAATTTTCCAGATTTTTAACAACCCCAATTTCTCTCTAAAATACCCAACTTCTCCGTTTGTAGAATTCGTTATTTTGCACCGTTTTTCTTCACCGTAAGTCCGATTTGAGTGAAACCAACGCCAAAACGATCGTGTGAAAAGTGGCTATATTATCCACTTATTGGTTTTCTGATTTATGGTAAGATTCCCTAACCGAATTTCGAAATTAATTTTAGAGTGTCTTCTCATAATTTATTTTTAACGTTTACCCATAAATTATCGAGTTAGATCGATTGAAGGACAAAGAGTCGGATAATAAAGGCTGTTTGTTCGTGGAATCGTATTCGTGTGTGAAAGCGTCGAAATAAGGTAAGGAGTGAGAGAGCGTTTGAATTCATGAGTGTAATATATTGTGAGATGAACGGGAAAACCGTATTTCCCAACGATTCATCCGAGGCTTGCTACGTACGGCAGTAGCCCTTTGAGTGATAAATTAATTAATGTGCAAAAATGGGAATTGTGAGATTAAAATGTGGAATAGAAATATTTATAAGGTGTTGATTGATTTAATTCCATTGAATGTGCGTTATTTGATATTATTGTGATATTTGATTTATTTTTGTTAAATTTGTGATATTTGATATTAATGTGATATTGGATGTCGAATGAATTTGGTGCATATGTTGGATTAGATGAGTTTATCTGATGTGATAATAAAAGATGTGTGCATTGTAATAATTTTATGTGATGATGATGATGTATGAATAATAATTGTGATTTCATAAATTTGTAATAAGTTTATGTGATGAGTTTTGTAATGATGATGATATGTGATTTATAATAGTGATGTTATGAATTTGTGATGAAAATATTGAAGTAACCCCTGATGAAACAATTGTGATTCCAATTTGTGTTTGAGATGACGGTCTTATTGAAGTATCATAGGCCAACGAGGGGAGAAAATAAATATTGAGAATTTGTGAAGTGGAAATTATTTTGTCATCATATAGGTAGGGCCTGACAAGCCTAGCGATTCCGGGGAAGTACAACTGAATTGAGCCTGATCGTGGCGGTCTGCTGTTGAACCTTAAGGCAAGATTGTTAGACCTTGGAGGTATTCGGGTGGGGAATTCCTAGGTGACTTGGAGGTAGCACTCCAAATGTCGGGAGCTACCATGCAACACACGTTTACCTCGACTGTCGCGTATATGTGTCTCGGGTTGAGTTGAGGGGATCTATGAGGACAGGGCCAATTTGAATTGTCCGTCCACCGGAATGGTGGCATAGTATCATGGCCTCCTAACCAAGTACTTCAGAGTTAGAATGGTACCACATTGTGAAGTAGATTCTAAGCTCATGCATAGCATTGCATTTTATTGTGATTGATTTGTTGTGATTAATGTGTATCGCACGTGATTATAATTTCTCTTAGACGATTTGATTATAGTGAAATGTATTGATTTTCCTAGATTTTGACTTTGACTTTATTATGTGATTTTATTCCTTGAATAATGTTTGTTTAATGATGCGGTTTATTTATGATCAAGTGCGTGTTCTTCTTACTTATATTATACTATTAACATGATTTCAAAACTCACCTCCTTCGTTGTTTGTGTTTGACTGGCTTGGCCCTACATTTGCGAAATCGCAGTTATTACAGGTTAATGAGTCTTGAAGTTCCAGTTGGGAGGAACCCCGCTCTGATAGGTAATACCGGGAATAAGGGTTGTAATTTGTATTTTACTTATTTAATTTGAAAAGACTTTTGTATGAAAACCTTATAAGTACTAGTAAGTTTTTAGAATTAAATCAAGTAATTATACTTAAATCAAGCTCATTGAGATTGCACTGTTTTAATTGAGGAACAAAGTTGAATTGCTACATGTGTATTTAGAGAAACATAATATCCTAAATTAGATATAAAAGTTTTTATTTTCTTGAGCAAATTTTTTTATCCGCTGCGAGTGTTGTTCAAATAATTTAGTATAAATTATTATAAATGCTATTTTGGGGTTTATGGTGTCACAGCCTAACTCTAATTTGTGTGGGGAAAAGCCCTTACCTTGGCTGCTTTTCTTCCTAGTACAAAGCTTTAAGCCCCACGGAGTTGTTCACAAGGAAAAGAAGTTCCAAGCTTTGGATACACGAAGAAAATGAGGTGTGAAGGTGATGGTGGCTAGGGTTTCGGAATTCTATTTTTGTTTATTATTAGTGAGTATACAGAAATTGTGGACATAGGGAAATTTAAAGTGGAAATTGTTGGTTAGATAATGTTGGGTCTAAATAAAGAATAAGAGGGATAAAATGTCACTTTTTTTTTTAACCTTGATCATAAAAACCAAGCCACAAACACATAGCCCAAATTTATACTCATTCAAGTGGGTTGGGTCACACTAAGCCTCAAACCCTTAGCCCAAATTCTTCTTGCACTAGGAAAACACATCTTGCACTAGGAAAACACATCTACATATAATATATCTCTACTTATATATATTTTTTATGTAACACCCCGGCCATTACCGTTACCGGTGGTGCTACCTCACGATCTTCTCGTCCCCCCTCACCACCTAGTGGAGTTTTTGCCTTCTGTGGGATTCGAGCCCGGTACCTGGGGGGTAAGTAGCCAACGGCTCAATTGGTAGTGGGACTGTGTGGAGGCGGTACTTATCCCTCAGGTACCGGGCTCAAATCCCACGAAAGGCAAAAACTCGTTATTTCCACTGGGTGGTGAGGGGGGACGAAAAAATCGTGAGGTAGCACTGCCGGTAACGGTAATGGTCGGGGTGTTACATAAAAAGGCGCCTTTTTTGTAACATCCCGACCCTTACCGTTATCGGCGATGTTAATCACGACTTTCTAGCTCCCCCCTTTCCCACCGTTGGAAATCTAGCGAGTTTTTGCCTTCCGTGGGATTCGAGCCCGGTACCTAGGGGATAAGTACCGCCTCCACATAGTCCCACTACCAATTGAGCTTTTTTTATGTAACACCACAGCCATTACCATTACCGGCGATGCTACCTCACGACCTTCTCGTCCCCCTAACCACCAAGTGGAAATAACGAGTTTTTGCCTTCCGTGGGATTCGAGTCCGGTACTTGGGGATAAGTACCGCCTCCACACAGTCCCACTACCAATTGAGCCACGCCTTTTTATGTAACACCCCGACCATTACCGTTACCGGCGATGCTACCTCACGACCTTCTCGTCCCCCCTAACCACCCAGTGAAAATAACGAGTTTTGGCCTTCCGTGGGATTCGAGCCCGTTACTTGGGGGATAAGTACTGCCTCCACACAGTCCCACTACCAATTGAGCTTTGGTAGTGGGATTGTGTGGAGGCGGTACTTATCCCCCAAGTACCGGGCTCGAATCCCACGAAAGGCAAAAACTCATTATTTCCACTGGGTGGTTAGGGGGGACGAGAAGGTCGTGAGGTAGCATCGCCGGTAACGGTAATGGCCGGGGTGTTACACAACCCCTCCTTATTCCGGAAATGGTATGGGGTGAATCTCAATGGACTTTATTGTGGGCTTGCCTAAGAGTAATGGGTTTGAGGCAATCTTAGTAGTCGTCGATCGTATTTCCAAATATAGTCATTTTATTCCATTGAAGTATTCTTTCATTGCTCGTACTATTGTTGCTTTATTTGTGAGGGAAGTCGTAAGGTTGCAGGGTGTTCTAGATTCTATTTTGAGTGATTGTGACCCCTTATTTGTGAGTATTTTTTGACATAGCTTTTTAAGTTGTTGGGAACTGTTTTGAAGATTTCTTTTGGCTATCACCCCCAAACAAATGGACAAATAGAGGTAATTAATAGTTGTTTGGAAGCTTACCTTCGTTGTTTTGTGGCGAACAACCCATAATTTGGTCACATTGGACCCCTTGGGCTGAATTGTGGTATGGCACTACATTTCATATTTCAACGGGTTTCACTCCTTTTGAGGTCGTATATGGGAGGAAACCCCTAGTGTTGGTTCATTTTTTGGAGGGAGGAACTAGAGTTGAGGTAGTAGCACAAGAGTTAAGGAACAAAGATAAAGCTCTTCGTCAACTCAAATACAATCTCAATAGAGCTCGAGAACAAATGAAAGTATATGCAAACAAGAAGAGAAAAAAATATGCACTATAAGGTGGGAAATTTGGTATTTCTTAAACTAAGGCATCATAGACAACATTCTGTTGTGAAAAGAATATACCAGAAGTTAGCCCCATGGTTTTTTGGACCATACAAGATTGTACAGAAAATAAGAGAGGTAGCTTACAAGTTGCAATTTCCCGAGTCATAAAAAATTCATCCTATCTTTCACATCTCGCAATTAAAAAAAGGCTATAGGAGACTACTCTCATACTAAAGAGCTTCCCATTAGTTTTGAGATTGATAAAGATGAAGTACAAGCTGAGTAGATTTTTTCATGGAGAGATAGTTTTATAGAAGGGCAACACAAGAGATAGTGGTTAGTTAAATGGAAGGGTCTTGACGCAGGTGACACAACTTGGGAGGATGAATTGTTGCTGAAAAGTCCATTTCCAAACCTTAGCCTTAAGGACAAAGTTGTTTTTGATGGACAGAGTGATGATAGGGCTATAATTGGACCGAATCCTAATAAGGAGGAGGTCTTATTGGGTTGGAATGATGAAAGGCCCAAAGTTTGAACGGTGTATGAGAGAGAGAGATAGAGAGAGATATATAGATAAATAGATAGAGAGAGAGAGAGTAGGGAGAATGTGTGATGTGATAGCTATCCTAGGTTTTTAGGATATTCCTCAATAAAGTAGTGTGTTGGGGAAGATTGTAGGTGTCAATGATTGTATCATTAATTCCTTGGCAGGTTAGGCAATGAGAGACTAACCATTGTCTCTACTGAGAAGCTTTGCTCTGGAATTTACAGTGTTATTTTCATATTATCATCTTTCAATAATATTGAAGCATTCCATATTTACCTCATATTTTTTGTTATAATTACTCTGCTCTATCACAGTGAGTCTTCTATCCCAATGATTCAAGGTCGATAAAATTCCTAGTTCGTGTTTCTCCCATGATAGTGTTTTAAGCTTTCAACTATATGCGTAAATTTAATGTCCTTTTCCTATAAAATTTGTTTATATTCATAATTGAAGCTTGTATCTTTACATTGTATTTGATTGTATGCATAATTTGAAACTTTTGTCGCATTGTATTTGATTGAGGGAAAAATTTAGGGAAGGATATAATTAATTAATATATAGTCGTCCAAGTTTACCGTCATCCCACTTACTCTGAAATCAAACACAAAAAAATGTCTATAATTTGCATTTATTGAAATCAAATGACACAATAAATCAAATGACTTTTACCCAAAGTGAAATTCTTTGATTTTAACATCACTTATTTATATTTTTTTAATGTTAATACTTAATAAGCATTTATACCTCCAATCTAGTACCTTAAGAATTACTAAATGAGTTCCTTTAATAAATTTCCATCTCTACATTTCAATTACTCCAATCCAACATCTCATTTTTTCATTCTTTTTTATAATAAAAGAGACAAAGTTGTGGAGAAGTAAGTAATAAGGCCCACAATTGAGAGGAGAGAAAAGCTTGTATAGAGACAATGATTGTACAAGTGGTTCCTCCCAATAGCAGCAACATTTGTTAGAGTATTCTACCCTACACCCTCACACCTAAACCTATCACCTCCAATCAACGTGAAAATACAATTTTGCCCTTTTAATCATGTATAAAACTCTCAATTTTTTTACCACTCATTTTTCACTCCCTCTTTCGAAACTTTAAACAAATTCACCATAACTTTCGAATATTTCGAAATAAAAAAAGTAAGTGGAACTCAAATTTTTCATACTTTCAAAATAAAAAAAAATTCAAATTTTCGAACAATTCGAAATAGAAATTTTCCAAATTTTCGAGCAATCTAAAACTTTTGAATAGAAAAATTTCAGATTTTTCAAAACTTTCGAAAGTTTCGAAACATTAAAATCTTCGAAGGTTTTAGAAATGAATGTTTCGAAATAAAGATTACATTTCGAAGCTTTTGAAATTTTATTGAAAGTTTTGAAATGTAATATAATTTTTAAAAAATAATTAAATTTATTATTTTAAATATTGTATTTATAATGTTAGTATTAATTAAATTTTGGTATATTTTTTTAAATCAGGTATGAGTAGAGTTGAAGTTCCTTCTACAATACCGACTATAGATTCTACAAATAAATTCACCACTGATCAGGTAATCTTAATGATAATTGATTTTATCAGTTTTAGTTTTTAATGTATAGACATATATTGATGTTTTATTTGAAATATATTTTGTAGATATTTTTCTCTCGAGAAGCTGTATTCGAATGGACAAAAACTTTTGGAAGACAAAATGGAATAATAATTGTTTCCATTCGATATGATAAAGCTACCGGAAAGAGAGGAAGAAAAGACAAATTAATTTTGGGATGAGAAAAAGGTGGAAGATATAAATCAAAATCAACAGTAACTTGTTCTCAAAAGAAAAACTGTCAATTCAAACTTAGATGTATACCGTTGAGTATCGGTGAATGATGGAAAAATAGTGTTGTGGAATACACAATCACGATTTAGCGGATACTTTAGACGGTCATTCATATTTGGGACATTTAAATGAAGAGGAGAGAAAATTTGTCAATGACATGACAAAGTATAAGCTTGCATCAAGATTCATTTTGAATGCTTTGAAAGAGAGAAATAAAGATAATCTCACAATTTTCACTTAAATATATAAAGCTAGAAGTACTTATCGATCATCTGTGAGAGGTTCGTACGCAGAAGTGCAGTATCTCTTGAAGTTAATGCAAAATGAAAATTATGTGCATTGGACAAGAAGACGGGAGGATTCAAATGTTCTGAGAGACATATTTTGGACGCATCCTAATTGTATAAAGTTGTTAAACACGTTTCATTTTGTTTTGATATGTGATAGCACATACAAAACAAATAGATATCAGTTACCATTGCTTGAAATTATCGGTGTAACATCTACTGGTTTGACATTTTCTATTGCATTTGCTTACTTGGAGCAAGAGCGACAAGATAACTTCATCTGGGCATTTGAAAAGGTAAGACAATTATTCATATTTGAGAATTTAATTTCTAAAGTTATTGTGACCTGATAGAGATCGTGCCATGATGAATGCTATTGGTGTTGTATTTCCTACTTCAATCAATTTGCTATGTTGTTTTCATATTGAAAAAAATGTTGGGGCAAGATGCAAACAATATGTGCGAAATGATAAACAAGATCAAGTAATGGATTTATGGAAAAAAAAATTGTATTTTCAACTAGTGTGGAAGAGTATGATCATCACTAGCAACACTTTGAGCTAGTGTGTGCCGATATTATCCTTTTTGTTGATTATATTAAAGATTCATGGTTGACACCTTACAAAGAAAGATTTGTCCTGACTTGGACCAATAGGTTGATGCATTTAGGGAACACAATGTCCAACATGTACTATTAAATTATGATTTGTTTTGTTTTAGAAATATGATTAAGTAATTTATGTGATTTATTTTAATTTGTGTTATTTAATTTATTTGTAGAGCTGAGTGTGCTGGAGAAAATTAAGTAGATATCTGGTAATGTTATCCCTTTAGATAGCATTCATGTTTTTTGGAGAAAATTAAGCATGAAGCATGAATTGGAGGATGAAGAATATTTATCAGAATATGACTTTTTAGAACAGTGGGAGGCAATGAAAGCATACATGAAGACACAAGATATTGTTGGTCAAAGGATATTCATGGAAAAGGTGCGTGAACTTGTATTTCCACATACAACAACAATGTGTCCACCACCTAATAAAGTGAAAATCAAGGGAGCTATTAAAAAGAGAATTTTTTTGATGCTCTTCGTGATCCTTCATATTGGAAGTATGTT
The DNA here is from genome assembly GCA_037974735.1 of Cicer chorassanicum. NCBI lineage: Eukaryota > Viridiplantae > Streptophyta > Magnoliopsida > Fabales > Fabaceae > Cicer > Cicer chorassanicum. The sequence goes on along the minus strand of JBBPBP010000003.1, from coordinate 43,986,530 downwards.
GATGCCTCTCAAGAATCTGCAAAGCAACTATCTCAACATTCTGTAAATCAATCATCTCAACGTTTTGCAAATCAATCATCACAGTGTTCTGCAAGGAAACAGTCTCAAGAATCTGCAAATCAACTATCTAAGATACATTTTCCTACTTTTATTCATCAATATATCGAGGATATAATAGATGTTGTGCTTGATGGAAATTGTGGGTATCACGCAATTGCAACATTATTTGGTTGGACCGAAGAATCTTGGCCTTTAGTTCGAACATAGTTGGATAAAGAGATCAATCTACATCAAGATCCTTATTCCAATGTTTTTGATGACAACGTTGAAACAGTGCGTAACTCATTGAGGATTTATAGTTTGGGTGTTCAAGGAAAAGATAAGTGGATGACTATACCAGAGTTGGATTACGTGATAGCAACAAGATATAATTTCATATTGGTGTCGTTGTCTCGTAATTTGAACATGGCATTCTTTCCACTGAACAAAGCACCATCAAAGGATTCTTTTGTTAATTCATTAATAGTAATTGGATTCGTCAATGAAAGTCATTGAGTACAGGTAAAATTTATGATTGATAGTACTGTTTAATAATCAATTAATGTTTAATAATAAATTATTGTTTAATATTATCTTGTTCGGATAAATTAATGTTTAATATTTTCTTGATCAGATCAAATTGAAGTCTGATTGTCCTTTACCACCTACTTCACAAAAATGGAAAAATAGCTTATGCAGGACGTATTAAGCATTGGGAACACATGAATCCATCATTTATCAAAGCATCTTGTATTTCATTAAATAAAGATTAGAATATATGTGTGAAGTTTTCAAACAATTGTATTTCTTTTTAGTTATCGAGTTAAAGTTGAACTTTTAATCTTTTACATATAGCATAAATAACACAAAATATTAATATTAAAATAGAAATTCGTTATCCAAAATATTCATAATACAAAATATATTCAATCGTACATAATACAATCTACTAATCGTCGTCTCCCGGGAACATGCAGAGTAACTCAATTAATATTGGTTTAAATATGTTTTTAATTAAATAATTAAATGAGTTAATGAAATGAATTTTAATTTTAAATATTAAATATTGACTAGTCAACAACAATTACATTGTCACCATGTGCCACTTCATCCAAAATTAGCCATGTCACCATTTTTTTTTACTAAAAAGGATTCATAAATGACTTTTTTAAAACTTGTTATAATTTGCAAGGGTATAAATAAAATAAAAAAAATTACAAGGACTAAAATCAAAACGAAGCATATTTGCAAGGACCAAAAACATATTTAAACCATTAATATTTTATGAACATCCCCGTTTGGATTTACCATACGTATGGCCCTACGTAGAAGCTCAAATGCTCTACGATCTTGTGCTGAAGATGGACCAGCTTGTACAGAAGATGATGGAACATGTGGATCAACATTAGCAGCAGTAGGTGGACTGGAAGGTGGAGCATCAGTAGGTGGAGGGAGGATAAGAGGATGTCAAATATTTACGTATCATGCATAGTTGTCCGTAGTGGCCTCTCCAGGAAACGTCGCTAGAGGAGATAGCCTCCGTAAGGTCGCTATACATGCTCTCATATTAGTTTGCCACTCCCAATCTATACTATCCGACACTCGAGGAACGTCACGCATAATGCACTAAATACGACCAAATTGTTGAAGACATCGCTCCGGTAGATATGGGACTAAAACTCCACCCCAACGAAGGTATCCAGAGAACATCGAAGTTGCTTCAAAAGGATGATTAGCTCGATCATCGTCATATGGTGTAAATAATACATCCTCAAGCAACATAACATCAAGTCTTAGCCGATATGTTATCAGTCCACCTTCAACATGATGTTTTGCAGTCCACTTACGGGCTCTTGGAAGATTTGCAAGAACCGTTCCACTATCGCCCTGCTTACAGATGCTAGGAAAGTGCTCGTAAATCTAACACAAAGCTAAAAATAAAACACAACTTAATATTTAATATGAATCATATACCTCTAATAGGGTCATGCAACCTCTCAACTGTCTAGTGTCGTGAACAACTCCATCTCCCACGTTGTCATATAGCACAATTAATGCAGCGGTACACTATGCATAATCCAGACCGTGATCTAAATCAATGAACAAACTAATGCATTTCGCTCCACACAAGTGTGTGTCTTGTCAGCGAAAATAATGCTACCAACTGAATGCAAGAGGTACGTTTTAGCAGCACACTCAAACATGTTAGTTCGAATGAGTAGTCTATATAAATCACACAACCACGGCTTCCTCCCAGGTTGCTCCCAACAATGGTTTCCTCCCAACAACTTATGTGCACCTCTCGCAACATTATTAGTGTTCATATTTATTGGTGCATCGAAAAATTTACACGGGATTGGATGTGAAGAAGAGTGGTGACGTCGTCCAATGTGATTGTCATCTCTCCAAATGGCATGTGAAATGAGTTGGCCTCTCTATGCCACCTTTCTACAAAGGCAGATAGATATCAGACCAACATCAGTTATCGCCAACTAAGCTGAAGACAAATGTATCAGCCCAGATTCTTGAATTCAACGTTGTACAACATATGAAACTGGTACTTCAACAAACTTTTTCAGCTTCAAACCATGTGTGGTCACCTTTAACGGACCACGATCCTACGAGTAATTAAAAAACATAACAAAAAAATTAGTTACTAAATTTTATTGAAAAAATATACTAAATATAATATATATACTTTTTGTTAATTAAAAAATTAATTAAATAAAGTATACATCTCCTTTCCATATCCTCCGAACCACACGGTGTTCATACTGTGTCAACACAGATATCACCAATGGTCCTCCGGAGAATCCAGGCTACTGAAGCTGCTCTTTGACATGATATTCAGGGCTCATGAACCTGCTCTTTTTCAGGTTCCTGAACATATTGCTCCTCAAATTCCTGGTAATCCATCTTTTCAGACTCATGAACATCCTCTTGAATATCGTCCTGAACATCCTTGTCACTAACACCACGTCTACAACGATGCTGACGAGGTGGGCGGTTTGGTTTATTTATTCGTCTATGTGATGTTGTAGGTGGAACTCTATCTGCTCTATTGCCCCTACTACCTCCCACAACGCCTCTGGCAATAGTACGAATAATTTTCCCAAATGCTCCTCTGGTTCTAGGCACTGCAGAATTTAGTAACATAATTATTATATCAATAACTATAAAAAAAATTACATAAATGTCGAAATTTCAAAAAAATTTGAATATTTAGAAAGTTTCGAATATTCTGGAAATTTGCATTTCGAAAGTTTTGAAATTTCAAGAAATATTTATGTTTTGAAACTTTCAGATTGCTTGAAACTTTCGAAAATCTAAAAATGTTCTATTATGAAAATTTCGAATTGTTCGAAATTTTATGTTTCGAAAGTTTGAAATTTTCGAATGCCACTTACTTTTAATTTCAAAGGCTAAGATAATTTTTTTAATGTTTCGAAAGAGGGATGAAAAAAATGAGAGATTAAAAAAGTTGAAAGTTTTATAAATTGTTAAAATGACAAAATTGTATTTTCATTTATTTATTCTCCAATTGGATAACTAAACCAATTGCACTTCTTATTGGCTAAAGCACTTTCCCAATTAGATATGTTCTTACTCCGCCAGCGGAGTAAGATTTAACATTTTCAAATTGACAATTTCTTGAGTAACCAATAAATCAGTTGTGATTGATGCAAATGTTTTTTTAAAGGCAAATATTTTTCCAAATTTAACATTTTCAAATTGACAATTTCTTGAGTAACCAATAAATCAGTTGTGATTGATGCAAATGTTTTTTTAAAGGCAAATATTTTTCCAAATGTTTATTTAATCTTTGTTTTACAGATACTTTAATCACTCTTATTCCTAAACCCTTGTTTATTTTTTTGGTACATCCGAAACTTTTTTTTAAAAAAACAAATGTTAGTAGTTAATTTGTTACTCAAAGAGACAATTCTAAACGAACTCTTATTCTCCTTCTCAATACGCCTAAACCTTTGTCTTAATATATTCTATAATTACTTGTGTCCTAAAATTAATTTAAAGTAAGAACAGATAACTTAAACCAAGCAATAAATTTTGAATCGAAAATATAAATGAGATAATGCAGCTATTTGTAATTTGAATGAAAACTTGATCATCCAAAATTCCAGACATGAACAAGTGATAAGCGCAGATAAAAATTTACAAAAACGCAGAGCAAACTGTTCTATTCAATGCAAAGAATCTTGTCTCATGGATGCTATCTCGGCCTAAATAAACTTTCCAGTAACACGCCAATAATCAAGGAGCGATCAAGATTCTCCCAGCAACTTGATCAAGATCCCTACGGCCGCTAGAAGTTAATTTCCTGCCTCTGCAATTTATAGGCCATAGACAATTTAAATTCTATATATACAAGCTGAAAAACTATCTCAAAAGTTTGAAGTGTTTGATGATGCCATTGATATTTTGTACACAAAACACTTTGGACATTGCACATGCTGATGTACTTGTGCTAAAATATAACTCTTCAATTAGAACAGTGGAGGCAACAAGGATCATACTCAGTGTTACCAATTGCAGATTGCGGAAAATAATAGTTTTTTAAAATTCCGTGAGTGCCACTATAGTCACTATTTGATAACATTTTGTACTAAATAGCGTATCACAAAACAATATAGATTTGTTCAAACTCCATTATGCTATAGTGGCTATTTAACAATATTGATCAAACTCTACATTACTTCATGACATAAATATGTCTGACTTTTGTGTTAAAGAGGGAGGATTAATAAAATTTTCAAAAAAAAAGAGAAGTTATATTTATTTATAAGATACAAGAAAGTTGCATTACTATTACTATTTTGAACATTTAAGACTGAAACAAAACTTACCCTTTTGGATTAACCTCAATAATGTTCATGATTTGCAACTGTTGCAAAATGTGTCTAGCAATAGTGCCACTGCTTTTGCAGAAATGTGGAGGTCGGCTTCCGTTCCTCTGGCTTCCACCATAGATCCTTCTAAAAGCACCGACTCCAAGACCACCTCTCAAATAGATCTTTCTTGCCATGGAGGCTGTAACCAATATCGAACAAACTCAATCTAACAGAAAATTATAAAAACACAGTTTCCAAACTGTAAATGAAGTTTGTGTATGTTAGCTCATAAAAGAAACTTGCAATTAGTTAAAACTAAACTCACCAGCTCTAATATAATACCAGTCAGAATCATAGGGAGCCAGTTCTTTAAATTTTGCTGTTTTGACTATATCAGTCCACTCAGGAAGCTCCATCTGTTCATGTTAAAAAAAAAAGATAAAAGAAAACATTAGAAGAGAAATATTCAGCTGGAACCACAGTCTACAAACACATTAGCAAATTAAACATTGTAATGAGAAAAAATTTCTTTCTTCAACTATGTTTCGAGTAAAGAAAATAACTAATTGACATTCATGGAAACACTACAATGATTTGAGCAACTCACCTCTGCAAACTAATATTCAGAGTCAAGTTAGGTAAGTGTTATCAATCGCAGATCACATAAAATAGCAGTTAGTTCAAAACTTCAAATTCCTCTATACTCAGTGCTATAGCATCAACATAGTTGCTCTATGGCAACACTTTGTACTAAACAACGTAATGCAGAACAATAATGATTTGTTCAAATTTTGATTCGCTATAGTACTATAGCCCCACTATAGCCGTTATCTAACAACACTGAGTTAGTTGTAGTCTACATTCTAAATTATAATGTGGCATCAAACTTCACACCCTGTTTGAGGATGAGACAAACGAGTATATTAAGATCCTGCATTGCAAACTATATGGCAAAAAAATCCCTTATGATTTGGCCAATTCTCGGCATAGAGGGTTGAGTTAGGGGTCACTCTAGAGTAGAAGATGGATTGAAATCCATTCAATATTTCATAAGCTATACACATTTAGCTACTCTAACTCCACCTTTACTCATCATAAGAGTAAAAACCACCATCATAAATCACAACAAGAGTTTACATACACAAACACTCATCCACATGAACAAAATATGTGAATTTGAGCACATTGGATGCACTAACATGGAAATCAGCATTTACTAGTTCCCCCAATACTTACAAATGAAAATAAAAAGCAAATTCATTTTATTTAAGTACAATACAATAAATCTAAGCAACAAATATGAAAAAGAACCCAGATGAAATAGTATCTTCAATAAGATTGAGAAAATGGCATTGGCAGAACTAACAATAAACAAAATTAGAAAAAAAATAAAAATAAAAAACAGAACTTTGGATGACCCAATTGCAGAACAATGCATAATCTTCCATAAAACAAGTCAAATTTATAGTATTCACAACAAAAAAAAGGGTTAAATTTTGAGTGTTAATTACCTTGCCGGAACGCTTGAGGTGAGAGGAGTAAGACTTAACAAATTCGTGAGGAGAAACATCCTTCACGGTCCTCGCAACTGCCATGGCGGAATTAAAGAGTGACAACACAATGGGGATTTCAAAGTTTTTTGTTTTCTTTTCAAGTTGATATACAAATAAAAAGTGGTTCAATTAGGGTTTTTTAATGAAACCATTAGAGTTTTTATTTTTTTTTATTTTTTATTTTATTTTATATGTTTTAATGGGCATGCGTAAACTTATTTTACATATGTACGGGGAAAGCACCGCGTACTAGTACTATTCAATAAAAAATAGAAATATTTCAGTAAAAAAAATATAAAAATTTTACTTAATTTAATTATAAAAAATATAAAAATTTCAACGAATTAAATGCCATAGAAAAAGAATTTAAAGTTGATAGAAAAATTCTACATATGATTTTTATGCTTCCAAAAATACAGAAAAAAGATCATGATTCTTCAAAAACTTTCTGGCACAAAGAAAAGAAATCCAAAATAAATTTTATGCATTCGTTTTAAAAAACAAAACACATTTTTTATTTTTTGATTGGTTTGAAAGCTATGCGACGCAAAATCGAATTTCATATCCATTCAAACAAAACTAGAATTCTGTAAATCCCATAACAACTAGAAATAAAAATACAGAACGGGAAATGTCAAAATACAGTCTGAACATCCACCATTAAGACATATCAAAATAACGCATCTAGAACAAACAGTAGATGTTGCACTTCATAGGTGATCCACAGTCTTTTGAAACGTTTGTTGTGGGTATTTCAAATTAGTCTGCACTTCATAGGTGATCCTAGTTTTTGGAAAGAAAAATTCCTTGCAAGACTCCCAAATATTTTAGGAGAAAAGGTTAGAAACAAAATTAAAGAAGTCTTTGGAATAAACCAAATTCCATATAATCAATTAACTTTATGGAGAATTGGTTAGTTTCACCCAAAAAGAAGGATTAAAAATCTGTTAAGATTTAAAACTTCAAAAACATCTAAAATGGGAGATGAAAAGAACTAGGCAAGAACTAGGATCTTTTTGCAAATAATTTGAAATACCCACAACAAACGTTTCAAAAGACTGTGGAGGATCTTGCTCAAAACCCTATAAAAAAAATCCACAGAAAGTTTTCCTCAAAAACAGACAAACATGAATTTTATAAAAAATCTACACCTCAAATATTTTACAAGAAAATAAAGCCTTTTCAAAAGAAGTTTGAACCCCAAACTTCAAAACGAATAACTTGTTATAAGTGTGGCCAAACAGGACACATTTCAAGATATTGTAAAAGAAATAAAAAACTTCATGAGTTAAAAATTGATGAACAAATGATACAAAAAATCGAGGCAATACTTTTAGAAACCTCGGAAGAAGAAACACTTACAGATTTTGAAATAGGTTCATTAGAAAATGATAAACCCTTACAGTTTGATGAACTAGGAACCTCTGACTCTCTTAGTGACTCAGAAAATGATAAACCCCTACAGAATCTAGTTCATCAAAATTGCTTCTTAAAACTACTTATGAGTTAACAAAAATCTTAGGAGAAAAAAGAAAATTACAAACCCCTGTTACAATCCAATCTCTTCATGAGGAAATTAAAATCTTAAAGTAAGAGATAAAAACTCTTAAACAAAAACAAGAAAATGATTCAAATATCCTTCAAAATTGTAATACCCTTAATTTTAAAATGTACTTTTTGTATTTTCGGGTGCTTTCCTGTTGAATTATGAGGCTTTTTAGCCAGTTTTATTGGTATTTTGGATGTTAAAATGCCATAAATATTTTGTGGGCCCCGTTTTAAATTATTTGGCGAGAAATAATTTAATTACGTTGCGGAAAATTTATTACCGGACTATTTTGTTAAAAATATCTCTAGTTGCTGAAAATTTTACCTGTAAATTGAGTTGCAACGAGAGTAGATATTTTTATCAAAATAGTTCAGATGGTGTACGAAAGTATTAGTTATTTGCTGGTTTGATTTAAATATATATATATATATATATATATATATATTTGGGAGTTAGTTAATATATATATATATATATATATATATATATATATATATATATATATATATATATATATATATATATATATACATGTTAAGTGATTGGGGGAGGGAGATTAGAAAAAGAAAGAAAAGCAAAACATTTTCCCCAGCTTCACGTGTTCTTCTTCTTTCTCCTCTGTTTGCGAAACCGTGTGGGTGGTTTCCAAAACCGCCAAACATAAAACCTCACATATCACCTAGATCCAAGCTTTTTCTAGCGACGCGACTGAAGAGAAAGTTGATCGTGATCACGTTGCGGTGCTTGGGAACTAATTTTCACAGCTCCGTGCGAAGCGGGAATTTTAACGGAATTTTATCGCGGTGCCGTAATCGGCCGTTTGAGCTACCGTCAAGGTAAGGGCTCCTTCCAAATTTTTAGCTTGCATATAGGACTCTATATGTGTATTTGTGGGGTGTTATTTTGATGGGGTTTATGTGTGAATTTGGGGAAAAGGAATTTAATGTGTTTTATGTGAGTTGTGGAAAAGAAATTGGTGGGTTATGTTTAACAATTTGGAGTTTTGATTTGGTGTGTTATGGTTGAAAATTTTGAAAAATAAATTTGATGGGTTAAGGTGTATTGTTGTGAGCAATGAAGTTAATGCATTTTGTGGGTAAATGGTGAAATTGAATTTAATGAGTTTTGAGGTGTGGGTGATGGTGATTTTTACTTGGAATGGTTGATGTGTTTATGGGTAACCTTATGAATGTGGATATTTGCTTTATGTTTCAAGATGTGGGAATTTGAGTAAATGCAAATTATGTGTGTATTTTGAAAAGGTATGAATTGATGAGATTGTGTATGTGGTGATTTGAATTCAATATGATTTGTGAATTCAATTTCATGTGATTTGAGGATTGTATGCATTGAGTATGCTCTGTGTTAAATTTGAGAATCATTAGTGTTAAATGAGCATTAAAAATGGGGAATCTTTTAATAGCTGCATTTAATTAATGATTGTGGTGTCGAGAGTCAGAGTATGCTCATGCATTTCATAGTAGTGATAGTGGTGACCGGATGGGCCACGAGATGATTCCACGTGATTGGATGGTTCATCTTATCCTTACGGGGATTATCGCGTCGGTGATAGTGGTGACCGGATGGGCCACGGGATGATTCCACGTGATTGGATGGTTCATCTTATCCGTATAGGGGATGATTCCACGTGATTGGATGGTTCATCTTACCCTTACATGGATTATCGCGTCGTGCTAACCTGTGAGAGGTTGCACATTAGTAAATCGTGCTAGCCTGTGAGAGACTGCACCTTGGTAATTAGTACTAGTCTGTGAGAGGCTGTACAGTTATGATTTACGCCCCTTTGAGGAGGGTTTTGTTGATATTCCGAAATCATGTGCATTGACATATACGCATTGCATTAGGGTGCTTGGCACGTGAGTCACGTTTGACATGTTATGATGTTTGTATATGCGTACTTGATTGTGATGAGTGATTTGTGTTGTGTTGGTGTTTGTGATTGATTGAATTGGTGTTGAAAGTGTTGGAATGAATTTGGAAGTGTTGGAATGTTTTTGAAAGGGTTAAAAACTGATTTTCTGCTGTTTTGACAGGTGTATTCGACTACATCTGTGTTGTAGTCGAATACATATGATTAAATTAGCTACTGACTTGATTTTTTGAAGTGTATTCGACTACACAAGGTGCTGTATTCGAATACAGTTGAATGAAATGCTGTATTCAAATACAGACAGGCTGTATTCGAATACAGTAGTGCTGTTAGTGCTGTTTTTGCTGTTTTTCTACTGTTTTCGCAAGTGTATTCGACTACACATAGGGTGTATTCGAATACAACAGTGCTGTTTGGTCTAAAACTTCATTTTTCAACCTTGTTTATGCATGTTTAACATATGCAAACCCTTTCTAGATGTATGCTAAGTTGAAAGGTGATTTTGTGCATTTAAAATTGAATGCTACGTGGTATTTGTTAATTTCAGTTGGTGACCCTTTATAATTTGTGGAAATCTGGGCTTTGCCCTCAGATGAGAAATAGAGTCATTCTAAGGCGTGGCACAACGATGGGTTGGTTTTGTAACCGGAAGTAGCGGGGCTTGTTGCCAGTCGTGGATTCTCAGTACCCAGTCACCCTTAGATAGATTAATGATCAGCTTAGGGTTGTAATCAAGAATTTTATATATTTTCCCTTTCCTATTTCAAAGTTGTTGTTGTAAAAAGGGAACTTGTGTATTTGAAACAAAGCATTTTAGTCGGTGTATATTTTACTTGGATACTTTGGATTTTTGTTCAAAACCATTTCCACTATTGTAATTAATGATAACCTTTGTCGTGGTGTTACGACTCAAATATTTTATCCAAGAGTATTTTCTTTATTTATGGATTTGATTTGGGATTTTTATCGATTTATTTTAAAAAAAAAAAAAATACACTCGCGCTTTTAAAAAATCGGGGTGTTACAAAAATCTTCTTTCCCAAGTTCAAGATCAAAATTCTTCTACAGAACAGGAAGGAGAAGAAAAAGATGATGAAGAAAGCAAAATTCAAAACTTAGAAAAAAATCCCAGAGGATTTCTTGTTCGTTTTAAGAGCAATAACAACAAGAAAATATTTGATCAAAATTACTCTGGTTTTTTTCGAAGATTTCAAATTTGAAACAATTGCACTTTATGATATAGGAGCATACCTAAACTGCTTAAAAAGTAGCATTGTACCAAACAAATTTTTATAAAAATCTAATGATAAACCTGTTGCAGCTAACAACTCCAACATGATTATCAAAAATAAAACCGAAGCTTCTATTAAAAATGGTAAAGTTTTAATCAAAACTCCTTTTGTTTTATTAGAAAATATAACTCATACTGTCATTTTAGGGACCCTTTTAATAATATGATAACTCCCTATTCTGTCAATTATGATAACATTTCTTGCAAATCAAAAGAAAACAAAATTGTTTTCCCTTTCATTGAAAAACCTAGAACAAAGAATTTAAATCTTTTAAAAGCTTGTTATGTTTACAAAAGTGAATTAAATTGTTTAATTCAAACAAAAGAAAAACATTTGTGTTTTCTAAAACAAGATGTTTCCTTTCTCATAATTGAAGAACAATAGCAAAAAAGTTTCATAAATCAAAAAATTTCAGAACTCCAAAAAAGAATTGAAGATGAAATTTGTTCAGATTTGCCAAATGCTTTTTGGGATAGAAAACAACATATGGTATATTTACCATATGAAAATTATTTTTCCGGTAAACAAATACCAACAAAAGCTAGACTCATTCAAATGAATTATGAACTTGAAGCACATTGCAAAAAAGAAATCCAAGATTTAGAACAAAAGGGTCTAATAACAACATCTAGATCTCCCTGGAGTTGTGCAGCCTTCTATGTCAATAAAAATTCTGAAATAGAAAGAGGTACACCTAGGTTAGTAATAAATTACAAACCTTTAAACAAAGCATGAAAATGGATTCGTTACCCGATTCCAAATAAAAAATATCTTTTACAAAAACTCCATTTTGCATTTGTATTTTCAAAATTCGACATGAAATCAGGATTTTGGCAAATACAGATTGATCCAAAAGACCGGTACAAAATTGCATTTACTGTTCCTTTCGAGCAATATGAGTGGACAATAATGCCCTTTGGATTAAAAAAATGCTCCTTCAGAATTTCAAAGGATCATGAATGAAATTTTTAATCCATTTTCAAAATTTTGAATTGTCTATATTGATGATATTTTAATTTTTTTCTGAAACCATTGAACAACATTTCAAACATCTCAAAACATTTTTTATGATCACCAAGAAAAATGGAATGGTTGTTTCAAAATTCAAAGTTTCTCTTTTTCAAACAAAAATCCGTTTTCTAGGACATTATATCACCCAAGGTACTATCACCCCTATTGAGAGGTTCTTAACAATCGCGGATAAATTCCCTGACAAAATTCTTGATAAAACACAATTACAAAGATTCTTAGGAAGTTTGAACTATGTGTTAGATTTATGTCCAAATATTAATAGAATAGCAAAACCTCTCCATGATAGGCTAAAGAAAAACCATGTCACATGGTCAGAAGAGCATACTAAAATAATTCAATTAACCAAAAAACAAGTTAAAGAAATACCTTGCCTATATCTAGCTGACCCATCAGCACACAAAATTTGTTGAAAAAGATGCATCAGATATAGGATATGGGGGGTATTCTTAAACAAAAAAAAATGACAAAGAATGCATTGTTCAGTTTACATATGCACACTGGAATGATTGTCAAAAAAACTACTCTACCATTCAAAAAGAAATTCTTTCAATTGTCATGTGCATTACAAAATTTCAAAGTGATTTACTCAATCAAAAAATTTTACTTCGTATTGATCGTAAGTTTGCAAAAGAAGTTTAGAAAAAGATGTTCAAAACATTGCATCAAAACAAATTTTCGCCAGATTGCAAGCAATCCTAAGTATTTTTGATTTTGAAATTGAATTTATTAAAGGTGATCAAAACTCAATTCCAGATTTTTTAACTTGAGAATTTCTCCAAAACAGGACTTGAGTGATGCCTAGAAAATCCAGAAGAATTGAGGTCCAAAAAGACCAACCACAAGAAAATCCAAAACCCATTTCTTCTGCAAAACCCATCAGATATTGGGCCCAAGCCGTCGAAGAAGATGAAGCCCAAAATCAAATTCAAAACTGGCTTGACAGCCAACAAATTTCACAACCTCAGAACATTGAAGCAATACAAGCTTCAATAGCAAAAGAAAAGCTTTGTTTACAAAAACTCACAAAGCTCCAAAGCCTCCAAAAAGAAATTGAATGTCTCTCCATGGGTCTGCCATTGCCTCACCCCCATGAGAAGGGAGAGTCTTCATCTTCAAAAACACTTTCAAAAAATATTATTTCAAAACCTTCAGAGGAGGGATCATCTGGTAAAATCATCTCAAAATTCCCGCAAGAATTTTCAAAAATTATTTTTTTAAAAAATGAATCTCAGGTTACTTTATCAAATTTTAAACCAAAATCTGAGTATTTTGTTAAAACAGATTTTCAAAACATTTAGACAATAGAGGATCACTTTTTTGATAAAAATCCTCAATTGACTATTTCAAAGGTTTTCCCAGACGGCTGGTTTTTCAAACTATGAGATTTATCAAAACCCCAGCCATATTATAAGTCTATTCTTGAATTAACAGGTTCTGTAACCATTCAAGACAATCCAAAAGAAGGCCCGATTGGCAAAAACCCACAAAATAATCCCCCTTCAGAATGGGGAACAAACCTTCATACGCCGGAACATTTCCCTCTTGATTTCAAAATGACAATAAACCATTGCAGAACCTTCAACTACTGGGACTACCAACAGGCTTGGTACAATGTTTTCCTCATCCAAAATCAGAAATTTAGTCATACTTGGCTATGTTTCTTCAATCTTACCATGGAACCCTAAAAAATCCCTTACTGGTTTGCCCATTGATGGAAACATTATGGCTCCATTCCAGATATCCTAAAACCAGAAGTGCAAGAGAGTTTCCATCTATACAAAACCCACTATAGACCCATAGACAGAGAACACATTTTTCACCCTCTAATGCTCTTATGTACCAAATTCTTTTTACCATGGGTATTAGCCTGATACTTTGAATTTGAGCAAAAGGAGGCCCAAACCATTCTCGTTAGGAGATTCAAAGTCAAATGGTGGAAAATTCTCTATTCCACCAAGTATCAAAATACAAGTCGTGTCTACATGGCTACAAAAACAAGGATTGAAAAAACCAGACCCAATGGCAACCCAATTTTTGGCCCAAAAATCATATGCCTTAACCCAATTAGCAGTAGCAAAAACTGAAGAAGAATACTTCAAGATCATGGCCCAACTTCTCAAAAGAAAGGCCCAATCCTTAAAAGCTTCCCCATGCAGTGCTTCAAAAACTTCCATTAATTCGGGAGAGGACAATGTAGATGACTGTTTTGGCATATTATTGCCCATCAAGTAAAACCAAGACAATGGTCCAGCCCTTATTGGCCCAACCAAAAATTGTAGATTTTGTAATTCCAAAAACAGCATAGTCTATCTTGTTATGGGCCTAGCCCATATTTGTTTTACTATAGACTTTGCTATGTTAAAAAAAAAAAGGAAGAAGAAACAGGAATATTTTCTTTTCAGAAGATTGCAAAAGCAAAAGCAGATCTTGTCTACCACCACCACCAAAAGAGGAATGAATCTTATCTTTTCTTCCACTAGGTCATCATCAAAGCAGGAACAACTTCACTATAAAAGGAGGGCGTCTCTTCTCCTTCAGGCAGAAGAGGGCGAAAGGAAGAATTACTCTCCTAGAAATCTTGAGTGTCTCCAATATTTTCAAAACTTATAATTTGCTTTTCAATATACAAAAGCTTGTAAGTATCTATCAAAACTTGTAATTTGCTTTTCAATTTACAAAAGCTTGTAAGTATCTATCATAATTAAGTAAATTCTGCTCATAATTGTTTATATTATGCATATAACAATCATTTGAAAACTAAGTATGCTCTGCACTTGCAGCTCCGGCTGATCTTGTGCATCAAAAATAAATGTTAAATCTTTATATTTTTTATTAATTAAATTAATAGAGATAAAAAATTTCATTTCACAATAAAAAAAAATCATAAACTGTATTTTATTACTACAACAAATAGTATTATATTATTATGTAAAAGAATGATTGATTTCATTCATAATAAAAATAAATAGGAAAAACAAAATACCTACGGATACTGATACCTATAAATATTTGATATCTATAAATATAAAAAGTTTTATTATCACCCTGATAACCAAAATACATATATTTTTTTTATGAAGCCAACATAGATGATTAGTATTTTATAATAAAAATTATTATCGTAACTGTTTTGATTTTAAAATTTATGTAGTCTAATTGTGCATAGGTTTTTTATAAGTTTAATTGCAGTTTTGATCTCACTATTATTATTAATTTACGGTGACCCTCTTATTTTAAAAATCGACAGTTTTTGTCACTACTTTAGATTTTTGAACTAAAAAAAAGACAGTTTAACATATTTTTAATGACATAACATACATTATTTAGGTTTGGTTTTTTACATCATTGCTATGCACCATGTTTTTTTGAGGATTATACCATCCACCCCCACACCTATACCTGTCACCCCCTCAAAACATATGAAAATACAATTTTATCCTTTTAACAATTTATAATAAGTTTTAAAAATGATTGTTTCGAAAGTCTTAAATTTTCGAAACTTTCGGAAGTTTCAAATTTTCGAATTAAGGATTACATTTCGAAAATTTGGAAAGTTTCGAAAGTTTCCAAATCTGGAAAGTTTCGAAAATTTCCAAATCTAAAAAAATTTCGAAAGTTTCCAAATCTGGAAATTTTCGAAATAAGGATTACATTTCGAAAATTTGAAAAGTTTCGAAAATTTCCAAATCTGAAAAAATTTCGAAATAAGGATTACATTTCGAAAATTTGGAAAGTTTCGAAACATACAAACTCGAATTTTTAGAAACCTTCGAAGCAGACCATTTCGAAACTTTCAAGTTTTTTGGAAAAATCTGGGAAACATCATTTCGAAGGTTTCGAATTCTTTAGAAAGTTTGTTTAATTTCAGGTTATTTCCTGGAAATTGCATTTCGAAGGTTTCTGAGAAAAACAATTTCGAATGTTTTGTTTTAGGCAAAGTTCCGAAAATATTAAAAATTCTTACTTTTTTTATTTCGAATTTATCAAATATTCGAATATTTTAAAAAAATTTATAATTTCAATTAGGGGTGGGGACTGATAACTTTTTTTTTTTGTTTTTTATAAATAGGAAAAAAGGGTATTTTGGTCTTTCCATTAAAATGGACGGGTGGGAGGTATAGGAGAGGAGGTGGACGGTACATTTCTCTGTTTTTTTTTTTGGGTTCAAATATGTGCTCTTTCTGCTTGGCCCAGCTTGCAATATTGTTATTGGGCTGCTAAATGTATACATGCTTTCGGACCAAACGTTGTCCTTTTTTTTTTACAAAACCAAACGTTCTTCCTTTTGTAGCAAATAAATCATCTCATTTGTGAGTAATGTTTTGTAGTTTCTTTTTTCCCTTGTTTTCGTAGTTTTTTTTTTCTATAATAACCATGTTTTTTAAAATACCTTATTTTGAAAACTATATACTACAATATTTTATTCTTTTAGGCTTTCAGTATGCGACCATACGAAGAATGTCGATTACCTTTCCATTCAGGAGTTCACATCCCATAAATAACCATCTACTACTGTATTTCTTAACTAATTAAAAATATAAATAAAAAAATTAAATAATATATTAATAAAATATAATTAAATGTTAAAAAAATATATTAAAATTAATGCGGTTAAGTTTTTTTATTAAAAGAAATTAAACAAACACTATACTAAAACAGGGAAATAAAAAACTATCGCACTCAGACGATAAAATCATGAAGAGAAAAAAATTAAACTTGTATAAAAGTCACTTATTTAGGTAAATTAAAGGAAAACAAATGATTTGGAGGGACACTAGATTAAAAAATGGTCATAAACTACCCCTTTTAATAAAAGAAAAAAAAAAGAGAAAATAAGATTTTTTATTTGAAGAGGCAGTTGAGGAAAAAGAAGAGAAAATAGGTTTTTTTTTTTTTTTTTAA
>JBBPBP010000003.1:43953233-43969243 GCA_037974735.1 Cicer chorassanicum | reverse complement strand
TTTTAATGAAGTTGATGTGCCAAAATTCTTATTGATGTTTACTTTGTCCAAAATTATTGTAAACATCAATATGAATTTTGAATATTAACATTTTATTTAGTTTTTTTTTTATTTTTTATATTTTCAATTAGTTAAAAAAATACAGTAGTGGATGGTTGTATCTTCAGGATGCGACCTCTTAAGGCTCAACAGCATACCGCAGGCTCATTTAGTTGTACTTCTCCAGAATCACTAGGCTTGTCAGGCCCTACCTATATCATGACAAAATAATCTCCACTTCAAAAATTCTCAATATTTATTTTCACCCCTGGTTGGCCTATGATACTCAATTAAGACCGTCATCTCAAACAGAAATTGGAATCACAACTATTTCACCAACTATGGAGTTACTTCAATATTCTTATCACAAATTCACAACATCACTATCATTAATCATATTTCATCACATAAACTCATCACAATTTTATAGCATCACTATCATTATTTATACATCATCATAATCACATAAACTTATCAAAATGAATTCGCCTTTTATTATCACATCACATAATCCCGTCTAATCAAACATATACATAAAATTCATTTGACACTCAATATCACAACAATATCAAATAGCAGACATTTAACAAAATTAAATCAATCAACACCTTGTAAATATTTATATTCCACATTTTATTCTCACAATTTCTATATTTGCACATTAATTAATTTATCCTTCAAAGGGCTACTGCCGTACGTAGCGACCCCCAGATGAATCGTTGGAAAATACGGTTTTTCCGTTCATCTCACAATATATTATATTCATGAATTCAAACGCTCTTTCACCCCTTACCTTATTTAGACGCTTTCTTAAAACACATAAATCAATGGAAGTTTTCAACCGCAACTACAGATCAACAACGTACAACGAACGAATATGAATAAACGGCAAGTTCACAAAATTGCCGAGACGCGAATGATAAATTATGCGAAGCATAAAAATAAAAGTTAAATAATTAATAATAATTTTAGGAGCAAAAATTGAGTCAAAATGACGAAAAAAACTGCAGAAAAAGTCTCACCGACTCATCGGAATGCCGGAAGGGTCCGACGTCAAGTTCACCAAAAAAATGCAAATGAGTAGTGCTTCTTGAAGGTTTCGATGAGAGGAATCCAAAAACGATACCAGTTTTTTGAGACGACAAACGTGGTGATCGGAATCGGGAAAAAACAGTTCGCCCAAGGAAAGAAATGCAGTTGTTTTTGATGAAATGGAGCCACAATCGAAAATATTGACGCAAAAAATGGATTCACTGGACGATTTTGTGTGGGATAGAGGTTGGGAATGAATTTGAGAGAAAAATGGTTTGCTGCGATTTGGCTGCCATTAGTCTTATTTTCGTTTTTTTATTTTTTTAATTGCAGAAGGAGGGTGCAGATAGCAGATGTACAGGTACAAGAGTAAAACTGTAAGGCTGAACACATGGTAGTCAAGTCTGAGGCAGAAATAGGGGTGTAATGAATAACTTGCCGGTGTAGGAAAGAAAAGTCCAATCAGTAATAGCCCAAATTAATATGGAGAAGTAGAAAATAGAGGTGTAAACAGTCGTCTGGTCCAAAATTTATTTTCTAGTATTTCTAAAATCCCTTAATAAATAAATAATATATTTTACTTTTCTAGAAACTTTTTCTCCAAAATACTCATTTTAACATAATATTATTTATCCTTAACATAGATTAATCTAATTTTAACCAAAACTCTCATATTCAAAAACATTTTTCAAAATAATCACATAAAAATACATCATCTTTATAGAATAGTCGAAATGATAAAATAAATAAATATAACATCAACAATTTATATTAATTACTAAATCAAAATAAATATGTATAAAAATCCTCAAACCATAACAACTATATAAAAATAAAGAAAATCAATATTAAAATTACTAATATATCAAGATAATTATTTGTAAATTAAATAATTAAAATAACATGTATTTATAAATAATTAAATATAATTATATGCACACTTAACATCAGTCAAACATACAAGAAAATATCACATTAACTACGAACGCACATATACATGTAGAATTGCATAAAATCTTATTCTTTAAAATATTTACAATAAAAAGGAAAATAAGTTTAGACAAATAAAATAATATACACTACAAAAAAAAAGATCTATTGTGACACTCAACTTTTAGTGATATCTTTTTATTTGTCACTATAATTACTTTTAGCTACAGACAGAGTGCCACTTATTCTCATTTAATATAATACATTATGTTAACTTAAAAAAAAAACTAAAATATTGGCATCAAAACTAACTTATATATAATAACTAAAAAAAAAAACTGAAATATTCATATCCAAAAATTCAATTCACCCCTTCACCAAAAAAAATGATTTCACTCACCCTTCACCAAAAAATCATTTCACTCACCCCTTCACCAAAAAATCATTCACGCACGCAACAACAATTCACATTTCGATTTCGCATTTCACTCAGCCCTTCAAAAATCGCAACAACTAATTCAGATTCAGATTTTTTCATCATTCGATTTCTTCTTCAGATTGAGAAACAAGGTGTCATCAGTTCATCCACCAAAGAAAAAGGTTTGATAATCCTGCAAATATTACATTTTTATTTTTATGTGCATTATTGATTTGTCCTATTATGTGTTTCTAGAAATATATGAAATTCATTTTCATGTTAATTCCTTAAGTTTAATGATTTTGTTCACCTTCAATACAAATAAATTGGACATTCTGCACTGCAGAGGCTAGTAGTAAGTAATTGAACACAATTCTTGAACGTTTCTAACTATGAAGCACCATAGAAACAAATATACCATACACAATAGTGACAGTAACTTATAGATTCTGGTAATAACTTAACAACATAGAAGTAATTGACATTATCCATACATGTCGGTGTTGTGTCGGTATCAGAGACACCGACACAACTTAGTGTTACATAGGTTTATCAAAAATAAAAAGTCTCAAAAACTGCAAAGCTTGGCTTCTTGTTCTATTGATTTTTCACCAGGATATTTTATAGGTCTAATTTTAATGCATTATTAGCGTAATAAATTTTAGTATCATCTGATTTTGTATTGAATCTCATTTTCTATTTACTTAATTATATGAGGTGCTTTATTACACTTACATGACAACAACTCTGGATACTAAGTTTAGATTTTTAATACTACCATTGCATTAAAAGTACATTCTTGTTGTATTCAATTATGTGATTCTTTCACATATATTAATTGAACTACTTGTTTCATGGGAATAAAAGAGTAGCTAATAGTTATATAGAGATATACATATTGTATGTATTCTGCACGTGTTAAATGCACAAAGCTATTTATGCCATGCTGGTAGCTTCTGTTAGAGTCAGTTATGCCATGCCGACGCTGGTAGTTAAAGCTCTACCTTCATCATCTTGTATATATACTTACCTCTATAAAAATTTGAAATCAATGAATATTTAATCAAAATGTTGCAGAGCAACACTTCAATGAATTCTATCAGTAGATGTTTCAGATTATAGTGGCCCATTTCTTATGGATCTCAAATGAACAATAACTCCATCCATGTTGCTGAACTGATATATTGTTCTTTTCCTTTCTTTATATTTAAGTTATATTTATTAACTTTTTGTGTTATTTCATTCAATTTTTCAGTTTATTGTATTGAATTGAATGGATATGAGTTGGATATTCTACAACCCTAACAACTCTCTTAATAAAGAGAAATGCATTAGAGGAGTTTGCATTTGCAAAATCAAATGATGGAAAATTTTTATGTCCTTGCACCAATTGTGTCAATTGCAAGCGGCGTTCTCGGGTGGATATTTATGAGCATCTAGTCCATTTTGGGTTTCTAAAAGGTTATGTTACTTGGGTCTTCCATGGTGAACAAGTTAGCTCGTCTAGTTCTCAGAGTGTATCTCAAGTAGAAGGAGAGTTTGACCATGACATAGATACATTGATTCATGATGCCTTTGGAATACATCCATCTAATGAGAGTGATGATGCAAATTTAAATGTGGAGGACGAGGATCCCAAAGCATTCATAGATGAACCCAATACTCAACAATATAAAGAGGATAGTAATTTGGATAAGTTCTATCAGTTGTTAAATGAGGCAAAGCAAAATCTTTATCCTGGTTGTAAGAAGTTCACAAAACTATAATTTATTGTCCATTTGTATCACTTAAAGTGTTTAAACGGGTGGACTGACAAAAGTTTTTCCATGTTGTTAGAGCTATTAAGCGATGCATTCCCAGAAGAAAATACATTGCCGAAATCTTTTTATGATACGAAAAAGATTATTTGTGGATTAGGTCTCTCATATGAAAAAATCCAAGCTTGTCCGAATGATTGCATATTATATTGGAGAGATTTTGCTAATGCTCAAATTTGCTCAAAATATGGTATGTCACGATGGAAACTAAACTCTAATGATAATGAAGGTAGAAAAAAAATCCTTGTAAAGGTTCTTCGTTGGTTTCCTCTTAAACCTAGACTACAAAGACTCTTTCTATCATCAAAATTAGCTTCTTCTATGACATGGCACGAGGATGGTAGAACAACTTAATATACCTCTTAATAAATACAAGAAACTGCTTCTTGTCAAAAACAAGTTGTTCCTAAAGTCTGAATGTGTCAACAATGTCAACAACCTTAATAGCTTAGTCATCAGTACCCTCATCTTCTGCACCTTCAACTAAAGGGTTTGCAGCAATGTCAACATCAATAACTCCTTTCACAACCACTTCCCCTCAACTTCCAACAACATTCCATTTTCAAATTCCATGTATGAAAAAGTGTCTGAAAAAAGCTTAGCTTTCTATTTGTGCTTAATTTGAAATACGGTATGTATTGATCTAAGACAATTGATATTGAGTGTTTTATGGTTTGCTAATATGAATATATGATTTAGGTGAAAAAAGAACAAGAGGTTATACACACATGCTAGATGTGTGGGACATGCCAGATGGAGAGTTTATATTGGTGGATGTAGATTCTTTTGGTCATCCTATTGGTTGGGAAGGAAAAACTATATTAAATGCAATAAGAAGTTTTGTAAGGAGATCTCAATGTGCTCCAATCAATTATATTAGCTGGAGTAAGATGCCTGAGTCCTATATTATTGATATGATTGAACTTATTCAGGTGTTGTATAAGTTTTTAAAAGTTCTATTTCATTTCAAGCTTTGTAAATATTTTATTTGCAATAATGTCTAACGAAGTTTGTGTTTTGTTTATTATTCATATGATAGACAAAGTTTAGATTTGTTCCTGAATTCACCGAGCAAACTGAGGAGATACTAAAGGATAACATGAGGGTTAAGTGGAGGCAATTCAAGTATCATTTGAAATCAAAGGGATATGACAGTAGTAAGACAGAAGTAGAAATGGCTGCCTACATCCCAGACACAAGGATTGATCCTTCTCAGTATAGTGCTTTAGTACATCACTGGTGTTCCAAGAATGGACAGGTATAACAATATTTTGTTCGAATAACAATATTTATCATGTGCTTGTTTTGATTGTTGACTTTACTTATTAATTGGATATAGAAAATAAGTAACATGAACAAAAAGCATCGCACAAAATATGAGGACATCCATTGCATGGGAACCAAGAGTATTCCACAACTGATTCATGAGATGGTTTGTCTACATCACGTTTTTTAATTAATTTCTCAATACAATTACTTCTAGTTGACATTTGTAATACCCTTAATTTTAAAATGTACTTTTTGTATTTTCGGGTGCTTTCATGTTGAATTATGAGGCTTTTTAGCCAGTTTTATTGGTATTTTGGATGTTAAAATGCCATAAGTATTTTGTGGGTCCTGTTTTAAATTATTTGGCGAGAAATAAATATCTATAGTTGCAGAAAATTTTACTTGTCAATTGAGTTGCAATGAGAATGGATATTTTTATCAAAATTGTTGGGGTGTGTGTGAGAGTGTTTGTTTTGGTTGGTTTGGGATATATATATATATGAAAGAAAAGGAAGGAAAGGAAAAAAGTAAGCAACATTTTCCCTCTGTTCGCGTGCCTACCTCCATTTTCCTATTTTCTTCTTTTTTTTTTTCTTTCAAAAACCCATATACAAAACCTCACATATCACCTAGATCCAAGCTTTATCTCGCGACGCGACTGAAGAGAAAGTTGATCATGATCATGTTGCGGTGCTTGGGAACTAATTTTCGCAGCTCTGTGCGAAGCGGGAAATTTACCGAAATTTTATCACGGTGCCGTAATCGGCCGTTCGAGCTACCGTCAAGGTAATGGGCTCCTTCCAAACTTTTAGTTTGCATCTAGGACCTTACTTGTAAGCTTGGGGAGAAGAAATTTGGTGGGTTTGAGGTGTGGTTTGTGAGAAATGAATTTAATCCATTTTGTGAGTAAAATGGTGAAAATTGAATTTGATGAATTTTGATGTGTGGGTAGTGGTGATTCTTGCCTGGTATAGTTGTTATGATTATGGGTAATATTTTGAATGTGGAAATTTGCGTTATGATTGAGGTTGTGGAATTTTGAATAAATGCAATTTATGTGTGAATTTTGATTTGGTGTGAAATGAATTGATGAGATTGTGTATGTGGTGATTTGAATTCAATATGATTTGTGAATTCAATTTCATGTGATTTGAGGATTGTATGCGTTGAGTATGCTCTGTGTTAAATTTGAGAATCATTAGTGTTAAATGAGCATTAAAAATGGGGAATCTTTCAATAGCTGCATTTACTTAATGATTGTGGTGTCGAGAGTCAGAGTATGCTCATGCATTTCATAGTAGTGATAGTGGTGACCGGATGGGCCACAGGATGATTCCATGTGAATTGTTGGTTCATCTCATCCTTGTGGGGATTATCGCGTCGGTGATAGTGGTGACCGGATGGGCCACAGGATGATTCCATGTGATGTTGGTTCATCTTATTCGTACGGGGGATGATTCCATGTGAATTGTTGGTTCATCTTACCCTTACATGGATTATCGCGTCATGCTAACCTATGAGAGGTTGCACATTAGTAAATCGTGCTAGCCAGTGAGAGACTGCACCTTGGTAATTAGTACTAGTCTGTGAGAGGTTGTACAATTATGAGTTACGCCCCTTCAATGAGGGTTTTGTTGATATTCTGGAATCATGTGCATTGGCATATACGCATTGCATTAGGGTGCTTGGCACGCGAGTCATGTTTGACATGTTATGGTGTTTGTATATGCGTACTTGATTGTGATGATTGAATTGGTGTTGAAAGTGTTGGAATGAATTTGGAAGGGTTAAAAACTGATTTTCTACTGTTTTGACAGGTGTATTCGACTACACCTGTGTTGTAGTCGAATACAAATGATTAAATTAGCTACTAACTTGATTCTTTTGAAGTGTATTCGACTACACAAGGTGCTGTATTCGAATACAGTTGAATGGAATGCTGTATTCGAATACAGACAGGCTGTATTCGAATACAGTAGTGCTGTCAGTGCTGTTTTTGCTGCTTTTCTGCTGTTTTCGCAAGTGTATTCGACTACACAAAGGGTGTATTCGAATACAACAGTGTTGTTTGGTCCAAAACTTCATTTTTCAACTTTGTTTATGCATGTTTAGCATATGTAAACCCTTCTTAGATGTATGCTAAGTTGGAAGATGATTTTTATGCATTTAAAAACATAAATGCTATGTGATGTTTGTTAATTTCGAATTGGTGACCCTTTACAATTGTGGAAATCTGGGTTTTGCTCTCAGATGAGATTCAGGATCGTCCTGCTGGGTAGTACCCTGGAAAGGGGAAGGTAGTTAGCGATGCCTGATCGGAGTTGGGTCAGGAGTTTTGTGTTGGGCGCGTGGAGGTCACCCGGGCTGTATAGCTTTTTGGTAGCATGATCAGACTAGGCGACTGTATAGGTCCTTGAGTCTTTCTTTTGGTTGTGTAATTATTTATTTGGGAAGACTGTACCTATATTGTCAGCCTGACTTATTATTTTGATGGGTCCCTGTAAACTTTTGATATGACTTGGAAACGTTTAAATACTTTGGCTCTGTAAATTCTAAACTTATTGCCGCTGTTGTAAATTCTGTTGTTGTGTTACGACATTAAATAGTCTATCCAAAAGTATTTATTTACTCATTTATTCTAAAAAAAAATTACACGTGTTTTTTGGTGTTAAAAATCGAGCTGTTACAACATTTTTGTTACTAATGTTATACAACAAAAGCGGGAGGAAAACAACCATCACGAGCACAAATTTATATTAATACTCGAACTAGAAAAGATGGAAGTATTGTTAATGAAAAGGCAGCTGATGTAATTGTAAGAAAAGTCTTATTATGACAAACATGCATAATCTTTCTTTTTTTATTCCTAAGTTTTCCATTAAAGAATGCAAAGTTTCATGTTGTTAAATGTTGTAATTGACTATGACAATTTGTGTTAAATGTAGGAAGAACTAAAAAAACATATGGTAGAGGAGGCAAAAAGCTCAAATAATCCTCAAACCACTCAAGATTCTACAAATTGAGAGAATGATATTTACTTAAAAGTTAAAGGGCCTGAAAAAAGAGGACGTGTGCGTTGTCTTGGCAAGATTGCTCAACACGCAAGTTCTAGCTCTAACTCTCATGCTAACCACAGAGTTAAAACATTGGAGAATTTGCTTAGAAATCTTGTTTACGTTCTCCAAGTACGGTTTTCTGAAGATCCACAAATTAATGAGGTTTTACAAGTTGTAGCTGAACAGGTATAATTTATGTCAAATAATAATTGATAACTCATGACTATTAATGTCACAAACATTTTGATTTTTGGTGGTTCTGTTGAACAGGTGAATGAAGATAACATTGGGTAGGGTTTTGGGTTCCACATTTTGTTTTTTGATACTCACTCGTGATTAGGTTCTCTCTCTTTACTTGATTTTGGTTTATCATCAAAATTTTGATTATTCTTATTAAACGAGTTAATATTGTTGTGATCTCTCTGATAGTAGTAACTATTCTGAATGCCTATATTATTCTGAATGGGAAATAAAATGCAATCACAACAAACTTAGATAGTATTAACTATTTAGTATCAATGGTTTAGGTCCTCCATGTCTCTCAACTATCAATAGTACATACTCTTCATGTCTTTCTTAACTAATTATTATGAATCTGTGATGATACTATTATTTCTTACCTTATCAATCTGCCATGTATAAATCATGTTAGCTGTATAAATCAGACGACAACACAACTCTCTATCAAGTATTAAGTTCACAGATAGATCATTTACTTGTAAATATCTCTTAATGGTTTGACTTAGCTGTCTCATTCACATCCTTAACCATATTTTCTACTACAAGAGCTACCTCATTTTTCTTTCTATGAATTATATTTCCAATCTTGTCTTGTGTAATTACTGATCTATTGTAACATTCTTAACTCTATGACAATGAATCTACTTTCTTGGCTTTTACTACTTAATGTTTAGTCTCATACAAAATCGCAGCTTGCAGTTAGCAAAATTTCCCTTTAAGTTTGGGTTGTAATTTTCTATCACAAATCACACCTAAAACATTCCTCCATTTAATCCTATCTGCTCGAGTCATATGGTTGACATCTCCTCTATCTCATTCATTTTGTATAATGTACCCAAGGTACTTACATGAGACTTGTGGTATTGTATATTCTCCAATTTTTATCTCTAAGGTGGGATTTGTGTGTTCCCAAGTCTTGTCTCCATATTTCTAACTTTTCATTAAGTTATTTATTCTCTTGCAAGTTGCAACTAGGACAGTACAACTATTCCCTAAAGTAGGAAGACGCTGTCTTTTGAATATGTTCAGTAAGCACATCTAGTATCAAAATAAAAAGAAAAGAGCTCAAAATTTACCCTTGATGCACACATATAGTAGCTCAAAGTTTTAGAAGCTGTTTGAATAATCTAATTGCATTCCTCTGTTCTTCTGTGAGTTGAGAGGGTTGAATTTTGTTCATGATAAGAAAAATTCCGGTGACGGCAGAGAATAAAAGAGAAGAAGATAACTTCAAAGCTAAAAGTGATGTATGAGAACAAGTTGTGGTAGCAGTAAGATATTTGCCAGCAAGATATTCTAGCTAAGACATTTATATAACGATGTCTTATATTATTATTATAAACTGAACATTTATCCACAATTCTTGTATTGGTGTGTTTCTTAATTGTCCTTGGTGGGTTCATGAGTTCGTTATTTTCAATGTTAATAGTTATTGCCATTGCTCTTGTGTTCAGTTCAGGGAAATAACTTTCATTGGTTGAAGGCAAAATAGGGAATTGAAGAAACTTGGTTCAGTTTGGTATCCTTGTAAGTGTTCAGAGCTTATTACCTTATGATTGTTAGGTTTTTATAATTTTTGTTAATTATATATATCTTTTATTGTGTGACAGGGCTTTAAGAGTTGGTTTATCAAATTGCAAAAGTGTTGCAGGACAAAGAATAATGGAAATGATAGAGTTCCAAAGATAGATTCTGAAAACATGGAAGGAGAGATTTTAGAGAAAATGTTAGGATAAGTTGAAATTAAAAATTTATTCATAAGTAGAGAAATATATCACTTTTGTAAAGATTTTATGATCTAATTAGTGGAGATACTCATAAGTGGATAAATTTTTCACTTTTGTAAGGATTTTATGATCTAATTAGTGGAGAAATATATTTTTTTATGATCAAATTTCATTTCAATATTACCACAAGGATATGATACTCATGTTAGGGCTATAATTAAAATGCTAGGAATGCAGGTAACATGCATTTAATAGAATTAGTAAAATTAAATTATATTTTATTGTACGTTTCAATGACATTAGTTAATAAAAATAAATTAGAAATTTAAATTTAATTTACTAGTATTAATAATTTAGAATTACAATTAGTAGGGAGATAAAATAAATTTAATTTAATTTGATAAATAATAATAAGTTTTAGTGACGGACAATACCATAGGAATAAATTAATTCTTTATTTATATTTTTTTAGGTTTTAATGATAGACAATACTATAGGCATAGATTAATTTTTTATTTATATTTTTCTACATTTTAGTGACAGACAATACCGTAGGAATAGATCAATTATTTACTTTTACTTATCTAGTTTTTAGTGACAGTCATTATTGTAGGTAGAAATCAAAAACATGTAGTGACAATCTTCAGAACATAGAGTGACAGTCCTCAAAGTGTAGCAAAACGCTCCCTTAAAATTGACAATGGATTTGGGTGTCACTCAAAGTAATATTGACCTTTACCTACAGTTTTTAACATTTAGTGACAAACTTTGTGTGTCACGATAAGTCAACTTTTTTGTAATGATAGAAATATAGGTGTCATTTAGGGATAATATCAATGTATATTATGCCTTTTAGAATAATTTCAAAAGCTTACTAAGAATGTTTTCTTGCAAAAAATAGTTTCTTATTAAATAAGTAAAATACAACTTATAAATCACATTCTCCGTATCACATATAAGAGTGAGGCTTTTCACAAACTTGAACTTGAAAACTCTTTAACCTGTAATAACTACGATTTCGCAAACGTCGGGTCAAGTTAATCAAACACAAACAACGAAGGGGTGAGTTTCGAAAGAATGTTGATAGTATAGTATAAGTGAGAATAACACACAAACAATACTAATATAATCGTATCGTAATGTATCATGGTATATTAAAACATTCAAGGAAATAATATCACAATATAAGGTCAAAATCAATCATAGAAAATCAAAATCTTATTATAACATCAAATCATTATGAGAAATTATTATCACCTTCGATACACATTAATAACAACTTCCCCAATTATATTTCCTTTTTTGATTCCTTAACAAGTCCCCATGGGGTAAGGGCACTTGTTAGTATTTCTGTTAGAATTATTATGACCTGTAATTTTAGAGTATGAGTTTTGTTTTAGAGTGTTTAGATGGAGACAACAAAAATAGAAAGTGGAAGCAACAACAATATAAAGAACCAAAACAATGACAACAAATAATGTTCAGCGTAAAGTAATAAATTTGTGTTCATTGATGTGTATGCGTTGGATAGTGTGAGTTGGATCTAACATCATAGATTAGAAAACTAAAAATAGTTAAACAGTTTACAACTAGAAAATTAGAAAAGATCGTTACGTGACATGCAAATGGGTAAATGGACAATATATAAAGTAGATCCGTCCCCTTTCTAAAATCACAATAACACAAGTCATTTCTAATATTTCTATAACACCATGAAGATCTTTATTCTCTTTATCATCACCTTTGCATGTGACTTTTTCGGAAATGTTGTTTCAAATGGTAATCCTCTGCCGTATGAAGCTATCTTCAACTTTGGTGACTCAACAAGTGACACTGGAAATGCTGCAACTGACTACCCATCTATGAATAAAAATGGTGCTTATGGCTCCACGTACTTTAATCATCCGTCGGGACGTATGTCGAATGGACGACTCATCATAGATTTCATAGGTACTTTTACACATATTATTTTTACTTTTTAAATAAAATTTTCTCATATTTAAGAAATGATAAATAAGAAAAATACTAGCTAGCACTCTAACACACTCTATTTGATATAATTATTGAATCAAAATATATAATACTTAATGTTGATATATTTTTTATTAAAAAATTCACTAGCTCATGGTCATTTAATTGTAGCTGAGGCATACGGGTTGCCATTTTTGTCGCCCTATAAGAATATCACCAAAAGCCAAGCAGATATAAAGAAGGGAGTAAATTTTGCATATGCCGGTGCCACTGCACTTGAATTCGATTATTTCATACGTAATGATCTCCCACCACCAGGGACACCTAATTCACTGAAAGTGCAACTTGATTGGTTTAAGATGCTAAAATCCTCCTTGTGTAAAAACAAAGAAGGTTTTGTCATAACTCCCTGCATATTGTTTTATTTATTTTTTCTCAAATACATAGATTTTTCTCAATACTACTAACACAAATTTTGTTTCGTTGCGACACAGAGTGCGACAACTACTTTAAACAATCGTTGTTTCTTGTTGGAGAGATTGGTGGAAATGATATTTTTTCACATATGTCAAAGAAAACTGTAATAGAACTGCGAGAAGTAGTACCTTTACTGGTTGAATCAATTACAAATACCGCCACGGTATGTTATATCAAATTGGAATAGTTAAAAATAACTAGGCTTAAATTATATATATTATTGAATAAATATTAGTGTTGGACAAATTTAATAATGATTTATTTTTCTCTATTTGTCAGGCATTAATTGAAGAAGGAGCAGTAGAACTAGTAATTCCAGGGAACTTTCCATTGGGATGTAATGCCGGCGTATTGAACTTTGTGAATAGTAAGAAGAAAGAAGACTATGATGAATTTGGGTTCTTGATAGCTTACAACACTTTCACTGAGTACTATAATGAGCAACTCAAAAATTCCATAGAGACATTAAAACAGAAACACCCTCAAGCGAATATAATATACTTTGACTACTACGGCGCCACCAAACGTTTATATCAAGCTCCACAACAATATGGTGTGTGGAGCAATTATTTTATTTTCTTGATAAGTTTACAATGATTTTTTCTTGTCAAATTCATTTAAGCACATACATTGTTTTATCTACATTAATGATGCAGGCTTTACTTCTGATAAAGTTGAGATTTTGAAAGCATGTTGTGGAGGAGATGGACCATACCATGTTAATGCACTTTTGTTTTGTGGAAATCCTGGTACAACAATTTGCTCTGATCCTTCAAAACTAATAGATTGGGATGGAGCCCACTTAACCGAAGCAGCTTATAAACTAATAGCAAAAGGATTGGTAGAAGGCCCTTTTGCCAACCCTTCTCTTAAACCTGCTACTTTCAAAATAGCTTAGAGCTTGTAATACAAGCATTGAGAAAGGATTTCTTTGATGAGTTATGAGCAAAATTAGAGTTTGTT
The DNA here is from genome assembly GCA_037974735.1 of Cicer chorassanicum. Taxonomy (NCBI): domain Eukaryota; kingdom Viridiplantae; phylum Streptophyta; class Magnoliopsida; order Fabales; family Fabaceae; genus Cicer; species Cicer chorassanicum. The sequence continues at coordinate 43,955,304 of JBBPBP010000003.1, read as the reverse complement.
CTTATTAGGAGAAACATATATGTATGTTGTAAAATGAAAATATTAATTTCTTTTGTATTTGATATATTATCTATAAATACAATAAAACTTAATTATGTTTGATGAATAGTTTTATTTGCCAAAGGTTAATTTTCCTTCACAAAATAAGTATTAAAAAAATTCATATATTTTTTTAATTTTTCTAGTTGCACTATGTTTGACAAAGTAGAAAAACATGAAAGGAAAAAAAAACATCAAAATGACAAGATTTAATATAATATTTTAACGTAATAATAAAAAAATTGGAGAAAATGAAATTAATGGAAAATATTTTCATATCAATGCAGAAGTTGTTTGCTATAATAGAATGTCCACAAATCAATTTGTTAGAAAATATGTTTGAATATCCTATTTTGTTATTTTCTATTCCAAATTTGATTTAATCAGCATTTACTAAATTGATTACATTAAATAATTAAGGTTTTGGTAAATGTGAATGAAAAATATTAGAAAGATATTAATTGTTTTGTTTATCTAAAACTTGCCATGTGTACTATTTTTTTTGGTGGAAGTGAATTGTTTATATTGTAGATTAATTTATATAAATTAATTATATTTTTTTATTTGTGTAAAAAACATTTAATTTATAATTTGAGATGAAGAAAGAATGCGTTGCATGGACACACTAACGTCAGAGTATTTCAAAAAAATTCATTTGCCAATATGTGTAGTTGTTTACCACATTTATGGAAAATAATTAGTTATGATTATCGTTTGATTGGCTCTACATCTAGTCCCAATTATGGCAACATTATAAATACAAGCTACGATATCTAAAAATCATGGTGTATCAATGTCAAAAAAATTGGATTGAGATAAAATAAAATTGTTGCTCAATTTTCCAGTAATATTACAACTATATTTTCTTTCTGGGATTGACTTAGACTATAATACTGTTGTTCAATTTTCCAGTAATATTAAAACTATATCCGTTAGTATTAGACTTTAAAATTAATTTTATTTTTCGATATCTAATATTTACCAATAAAAATTATTAGTAATTTCATAAGCTAATTGAAAAGAGTAATTTGTTATTTAAATGAATAGACAATTATCATGACCTAATTGGTACCTTTATGACCTAATTGAGTTACATATATATACATATATGATTCAGCTAGTTAAATGACATGAAATACCGTTTTCAAAAAAATTATGCCAATATAAATGAAAATCGTTCAAAATAATTTGAAATACCGATATTAAAAATTGTAGGTTATAATAGAGGAAAATAAGTTTTGACAAATAAAATAATATTGAAAAATAAAAGTCATTTAGGGATAATATCCATGTATATTATGCCTTTTAGAATAATTTCAAAAGCTTACTAAGAATGTTTTCTTGCAAAAAATAGTTTCTTATTAAATAAGTAAAATACAACTTATAAATCACATTCTCCGTATCACATATAAGAGTGAGGCTTTTCACAAACTTGAACTTGAAAACTCTTTAACCTGTAATAACTACGATTTCGCAAACGTCGGGTCAAGTTAATCAAACACAAACAACGAAGGGGTGAGTTTCGAAAGAATGTTGATAGTATAGTATAAGTGAGAATAACACACAAACAATACTAATATAATCGTATCGTAATGTATCATGGTATATTAAAACATTCAAGGAAATAATATCACAATATAAGGTCAAAATCAATCATAGAAAATCAAAATTTTATTATAACATCAAATCATTATGAGAAATTATTATCACCTTCGATACACATTAATAACAACTTCCCCAATTATATTTCCTTTTTTGATTCCTTAACAAGTCCCCATGGGGTAAGGGCACTTGTTAGTATTTCTGTTAGAATTATTATGACCTGTAATTTTAGAGTATGAGTTTTGTTTTAGAGTGTTTAGATGGAGACAACAAAAATAGAAAGTGGAAGCAACAACAATATAAAGAACCAAAACAATGACAACAAATAATGTTCAGCGTAAAGTAATAAATTTGTGTTCATTGATGTGTATGCGTTGGATAGTGTGAGTTGGATCTAACATCATAGATTAGAAAACTAAAAATAGTTAAA